>CM067359.1:159865513-160063013 GCA_034401795.1 Chaetoderma sp. LZ-2023a
GCATGACACGTGTGTTACCTACTTCAACAGAATATTTTTTAAATCGTAAGGGATTTTGTTAATTTGACCGTTTTAGATTCAAATGGTTAAAAGTTATGGTGGCTAAGTTGGTCAGTGGCTAAGTTGGCTTCAGAATATTATATTATATTATTATATTAATTTAAAATGACATGGAGCTCACCAGATAGATGTTGGCCATACGTTTCCATGATTATGATGAAGGTAAGGTTATTTATTAACATAGATTGCATATGGTGGTTGACATTAATATAATGATTATTGTTATTTCCTTTAAAGGTTGAAAACGACACGTAAAAATGCACGTTTCTCTCAAAATGCTGGTAGTTTGGATAATTTAGGTAATTTATACTGTTTAGGAAACGTAACAAATATTTTGAAACTCTCTTTAAGTTAAAATAAAAACAAGATTTTGTTTCTGTAACAATTTCCACGGATGTTCTCAAAATAAGAATGTTGTTTTTTTCCCAATAACGTATGACAAAACACATTTCTTTACAAAAAACAGCCCATTGGCAGCCAAGGTTTGTTCCAGAAAGAGTGTAAATGTGAAAAATGAATCAACAAGCAAAAACGTAGTTGATTTTTCGTTTACAGGTAAGTCTTAACAGCAGTCTTTGTATTATTTTCAGGTAAATTAAAAATAAAATCAACATCTAGGGTCGTAATTATGCTGAGGATACGCTACCATCGCTCAAGAACCAATTAGACAACAGTTCAGAAACACATAAATGAAAAAGTCTAGACTAGATTGACGGTTACATTATGACATGACGTTGACGGCGAACTGCTTCTGAACAGCTCACCGTGGATTAGTAAGCCTATCAGTTTACATATAATAGGTTCTAAGATTCCCAATTGATGGAGACGTGTCTTAATGCCAGGCTCAATATATATGCGCCAATTCGCCTCTATTAAGGTAATCTCCAAATGACTTCGCCACTCTGTATGCAGTCCTTATGCTCACCGAGAATATATCTACTGGCGTCGTTGGGGTAGCTAGGAAGACTGTCATCTCTCTGGATCTCGGACTATACGAGCATGCTCTCAAGATACAACACCAATTCACCTTTCCAGAGTATTCATCCATCATCTGACCACGTATGACGTCATAATCAGTTCAGCGCGTGTATGATGACGTCACAATCATTACGTCACAAAGGGTTCCATATAGACCGTCATCAAATCTCAAATAGACACGTTGTATGTATGTATGTAATATTGTAAACGCACCGGCTCAGAATTTTCAAAATTGAAAAAAATTGAAAATATTTTTGCTTATTTTATCACCTGAGATTGTCAATTTTGTTTAATAGATGCCATATGGCCTGATTAGTATACAATGATAAATCATTGATTGATGTTTTGAACACTTATTTGAGTTTCGCTTTTACCAAGATGTCGCGTAGATTAGGATTTTTCTTAAATGCAATTACTGGACGCTTGTTGAATGGTTGTTTTAAATTGTCCTGTAATTTGTGATACTCATCCTTTAGGATTTTCGCAATTTCAACATTTTTCCGATTGTATGTGAGAGTAAATGGGATAATCTCACGTTGATCCGAGAGGCATGGGTCCGAATTTATGCCCCTTGGCCATTGTGTTTCGAGTTCTTTAATCCAAAACGATTCTCTTAGTGATCTTTGTTTATCAGTTTCCTCTGTTGTGTCTGAAAGAGGTAGCTGTTCGATGGGCATAATTTCAAAGTCACGGGTGACTAAATGATCAGGAAGATTAAAATGTTCAGCCACATGTGTGTCTTCCTCTAGTCTAATATCTGAAAGGTGTCTGGTTGCTCGGCATCTTAGTCGATTTTTTGTTTCGCCAACATACTGCTTTTGACACAATTTGCATGAAATTAAGTAAATGACATTTTCAGAATCGCAATCTAATTTCGACTGAATTTGAAATTTGCTTTTGTTTTGAAAGCTCGTGAATGTACTCTGGGAAGGAAGAAATTTATCCAATTTACACCTTTTCTTTTCACATTTCCGAGATTCTCCTTCACCAATAATCGGACGATTATGACAAATTTTGGTAGGCCGAGAATTTCTGGCATTATCTGGAATGATTTCCAAATTATGCAAAGTTTCAGACTTTATTTTGCGCAGGAACCGAGAAGAGTACCCTCTCGGTTTGAGGGCTTTGAATAAGGTCGAACATGATGATTCAAAGTTTTTCTTATCACTCGAATTTCTATGAAAACGGATTATTTGTGATTTTACAAGTCCCTTGAAAGTATGCGGAGGATGGAATGATTTCTTGTGTAGTAGTTGATGCGAGTCGGTTGGCTTAAAATAAACTTTGTAGTCTAAGTAACCAGTTGTTTCATACTTTATACCTTTGTATAAAGTTACATCTAGGAAATCTACGGACAGCTCATCGATTTGAGCTTTTAGTTTGATATTCGGATCATGATTATTCAGAATGGCCAGAAATTCGGTAAATGCTTCCTTACTATGTTGCCAGATCATGAAAATATCATCGAGGTACCTGCGGTAAATGAGCGGCTGATTTGGACAGTTTTCGAGTGCTTCCTTTTCCCACTCTGCCATGTAAAGGTTAGCGAAACCTGGGCTGAAACGCTTACCCATTGCGCAGCCACAAATTTGTTGAAAAATTTCACCAGCAAATTCAAAGTCATTGCCCTTCAGACTAAGCTCTAATAGAGCTATTACTTCTCTGTCGGGCCTGTTGGTGTCAGGATAGTCGGCAAATGCTCTACGAATTGAATTTAGACCCTTTTCGATGTCAATGTTTGTGTACATAGCATCGACGTCCATTGTAATTAAGAATGAATTTGGAGGGACCGAGATCTTAGAGACCTGGGCTAGGAAGTCTTCAGTGTTTTTCAGATAGCTAAAATGTCTATTTGCAATTGGCTGAAGATGGTAGTCGATAAATTCACTAATCCTATATGATTCCGAACCACAATCTGAAATGATGGGTCGCCCTGGTGGTGTCATAGGGTCGGTCCACAAGTCAACAGACTTATGGATTTTAGGAAGAAGATAAAATGTACGTGGTTTCGAATCATCTTTTGCGCACAGGTATTTATATTGCTTTTCAGTTATCTTCTTGTTATCAACCATTTTTTGGAGAATTTTGTTGAATTTGCTACAGTTATTTTGCCAAAGTGGTTCATTTAGTTTTTGGTAATGCTTCGGATTACTAAGCTGTCTATGCGCTTCTTTGATGTAGTGGTCTTTATCCATTATTACAGTAGCCGATCCTTTATCCGCAGGTTTGATGACAATTTCACTTTTTCTAGATAAACCTAATAGGGCCTGGCGTTGCTCATAAGATAAATTTTGCTGATCGTTTGGAAATGTAGTATTTTCAATACGTTCAGAGTAAAGTTTTATACTTTCACCGATTGCTGGGTCAACACATTTTAAGTTTGGAGCCCAGCCAGTTTTTTCAATGAATAGTGGAATATTACTATTGGAGTTTTGAAAAAAATCAGCTAATTTCACACGGTGACCAAATTCAGCAGTTTCAGTAAAGCCATTATCTAAATCTGCATCCAAACCTGTTTTATGTTTTGGTGTTGGGACAAAAGTCAAGCCAAAATTAAGCAGTGACTGTTCTGCTTCGCCTAATGCGGAGCCGGTTAAGTTTACAATATTACTACCCAGTCCCATTTCTGGGTGGTTGGTACCTTGACCCGAGTTTAGTTTAAATTAAGGGCCACAAGCCAGTTATTATACATGTCATTTGCTGTCCTCTCAGTCCAATGAATATTGTCATGACCCACTTCGAATTCTGTCGAAGCAAGACTGGGTATGACAATAACCCTGGACTCAGGGGATTTGGCCTTGCTTGACGCGGCAGTCCGATTAATTGCATCGAGTGCCTGCTTTTGCTGAAGTGTCGAGGTTGCGGAGAAATTTAGTTCAGTGAAGTAGATCCTAGACTTGGGAAATTTCTTTCGTACCATACTGAATAATAACCTAAGTCGATACTCGGAGGCTGAGATCAGATTATTCCTATCATTTATTCCTATGGTGAGGACTACTTTCTCAGGTTGCAATTTCCCTGTGTATTTATTAATGATCGTTCTGAGATCATTAATCGATGCTCCAGGGAAACAGGCAACCTGAGTATCTGGATGGGGATCCACATTAATCCGACTCAAGTTTGAATCTCCGACGATCAAGATCTTTTTGTCGAGGGTCGGAAGTTGCCAATTTGGTTTGTTGGTGGCCTCATTCCTGAATTTCCAGAACTTATTCTGTTCCAAGGGTGTGGGCTTCTTTGGTCTGGCGCATGGAGATGGTGTGAATCGTGGTTGAGGGACCTTTTGTGCAGCTCGGGTCCTTGGACCCGGCTGTTTACTAGCACCTTTGGCATTTGACACCCTCTGCGGAAGAGGAGGAAAATCCTCAGGAGAGAATGGTGGCGCTGGTGGAGGTGAATCTGGTAGAGGGATCATAGAGGGGTCCACTGGAATGTAAATACTATGGTCACTGGATGTGCCAGGAAGAGAGCTAATGGGAGACGGTTGTTTATCTGGACGTTTTAGTGGTGGTGAGGCCTCTGCAGGTGAATGTAGCCGCTTTTTGGGATGAGCGGATTGTACTAAATTTGCATTTTGTACTGGTTTGCTAACAGGGGTGACATTTGGTGGTTGAGTAACAGGCTTATAATTCGGATCAAGTGGTCTAATAAAATCATAAAATGCTGAGATGGCGTTGTGATCCAATTTTCTGTGATAATTCTTTTTGGCCCAATGGATTGCAGTGGACTTAGCCCGACCAAGGTCTAAATAAGGAAGAGTTTGGGCTGAGAGTAGCTCAGAACGGAGGACTCCTAGTTTACAGTTATAGTGGCGAACCCATGTTTTAATCATTGTTTTCGCCCATTCAAAGTTGACATTACGAATGTCGAAGTGGACCTCAGCATCTGGCATGGCCGGTTTGCAGAAGTCTGTCAAACTCTTGACCTTTCGACCGAGGCCATTTGGCACGGTGTCGCTGTCTAGATGCGTGTTCAGCACACCCAGGTGGTGAAAACATTGGATTACCATGTAGTATACTTTAACCAGGCGTGCGTGAGCAGATGATGGGTGGTGTGATTCAGCGTCATCACCAGCCCTTCGCCTACCCCCGCGTTGTCTAGCCATGGAATCACAGTCAATCAATCAATCTAAATCTCAATTAATCTCAATTAATCTCAATTAATCTCAATCAATCTCAATTAATCTTAATCAATCTCAATTAATCTTAATCAATCTCAATTAATCTTAATCAATCTCAATCAATCTTAATTAATCTTAATCAATCTTAATTAACCAGGCAATCAATCAAGTTGGCAAATCGGCAAACAACCCGTCCACCACCTTATCAATCCAAACAATCAATCACGCAACCAATCAGTTCAGACAATCAATTCAAGCAACCAATCAATCATGCAACCAATCAATACAAGCAACCAATCACGCTACCAATCAGATTAGACAACAAATCATGCAACCAATCAAATCAAACAATCAATCACGCAATCAATCAATTCAAACAACCAATCAATTCAATCAACAAATCATGTAACCAATCAAGCAACAGGTTACGCAAGCAATCAAATCAAGCAAGCAATCAAATGAAACAACCAATCAAATAAAACAACCAATCAAATCAAGCAACTAGTCAAATCAAGCAACAGCTCTAACCCCCAATCAAGCAATCAATCAGATCAAGCAACTAGTTCGATCAAGCAACCAATCAATTCAAGCAACAAATTACGTAACCAATCAAACAAACACTCAAATCAAGCAAGCAATCAAATTAAACAACCAATCAAATCAAGCAACTAGTCAAATCAAGCAACTAGTCAAATCAAGTACAACTCAAGCCCCCAATCAAGCAATCAATCAGATCGAGCAACTAATCAGATCAAGCAACCAATCAATTCAAGCCACCAATCAAGCAACCAATCAACTCAAGCAACAAATCACGCAGATCAAATCACGCAACCAATCAGGTCAAATAATAAGTCCTGCAAGCAATCAAGTCAAACAAACAATCAAATCAAGCAACCAGTCAAATCCAGTAGGGCTCAAACAACCAACCAACCAATCAATCGATCAAACTCTAATGCAGCCAGACAGTCAATCAGTACAAAAATGCTACCAGGCGCACACTCTACAGGTGGGAGGTTTGTCAGCTAGTCTGTCTGTCTATATATATATATTTCTAATGCAAGAGGGCTTAATTTACAAGGCTGAAATAAGAGAAATGTGGTTAGTAGTAATGATTAGTGGTGACATGAAAATATTTAATATTTAAGGACAGGCAATACAGAAATAACAATATAAATATTATAACTTACTCACAGCAATACAGGAATACAGTATTATCCAGGAATACACAGAGGTACACAGAAATACACAGGAATACACAGTAATGAAATTTTTCACATCGTCAGAGGGCTGGACGCGTTTCGTGTTTACACACTTCTTCAGCAGCCTATTAGACAAATCTACCAGTCCAACAGTTTGCCCTACTATTTATTGGGCAAGTGAATGTCTTTGAGACTTAATCCTTTTCTTTAAAGTTACTAAGTTGTTTGCTTTGAGGTACACGCCACTAAAAAGGTGTTATAATTCATTGTACTAATGTATTGTTGACTAATTGAGCTCTGGATAAATGAGTTGGTTTCAATTTGGAAAGGTGTTAAAGATTAAGCTACTTTCAATGGCTTAGCGGCGGACTGCTCACTGGTTCAAAGCCAACTAGTAATCTGACTTTGATGTGAACCGTGAGATCATTTGAAAGGCGCTTAAGTGACCTTTTCAAAGTATAATAAATAATTTGGAATGCAAAGGACACATTTCAAAGAAATACGTGACTGATGGCCTTGTTTGAGAATCTTTGATCTGAATGAGTAATTTTGATTAAAACTTTTGCTTTGTAATATAGTTACTCAAATGTCAGCAGTTTCCATAGGTATTGATTTCAAAGATTATCATTGTGTTGAGAAATAAAGTCATTTTCTGTGTGTAATTTTCTCTCTAAAACAGATTAATGAATAAACAAATGATTGAATGATACAAGGATAGAAGGAAAGAAGGATGGACAGACCGAACCGATCACCCAGCCAATCAATTACCCAACCGACCACCCAACTAACCACCAAACTAACCAACCGCCCAACCAACCACCCAATCATCCACCCACACAACCGCCCAACCACCCTCCCAGCCAACCTACCACCCAGCCAACCAACCAACCACCCAGTCAACCAACCAACCACCCAAACCCACAACCAACCACCCAACCAACCACCCAACCAACCACCCAACCAACCACCCAACCAACCAACCAAACACCCACCCAGACACATAATCAACCACCCAACCACTCAACCACTCAAATAAGCAACCAACCATAAAATTAACCACCCAATCAACCACCCAATCAACCAAGCAACCATGATGGATGAATGGAAGGACAGATGGAAGCGAGGGTAGGGGGAAGGAAAGATGGAAGGAATGAGGGCTTGAAGGAAGAATGGGATGATGGGAGGAAGGAAAGATGAAAGAGATGAAGGCTGGAAGGAAGGAAGGAAAAATGGATGGCTGGAAGGAATAAATGAAGGGATGGAGAGAGGGAGGATGCAGCAGGGAGGAAGGAGCGAGGGAGGAAGGAGGGAGGGAGGGAGGGAGGGAGGGAGGGAGGGAGGAAGGAGGGAGGGAGGGAGGGAGGGAGAAGGAGGGAGGGAGGGATGGAGGAAGGAAGGAGGGGGGAGGATGGAGGAAAGGAGGCAGGAAAGGACGGAGGAAAGGATGGAGGAAAGAATGGACGAACGAACGAATGAATGAATGAACGAACGAACGAATGGATGGACTGATGGATGGACGGTCGGACAGACGGACGAACGAACGAGCGAATGAACAGATGCCAGTGGATGGAAAGCAGGAAGCAAGGCTAGAAA
This sequence comes from Chaetoderma sp. LZ-2023a, assembly GCA_034401795.1. Classification (NCBI taxonomy): domain Eukaryota; kingdom Metazoa; phylum Mollusca; class Caudofoveata; order Chaetodermatida; family Chaetodermatidae; genus Chaetoderma; species Chaetoderma sp. LZ-2023a. Next base: position 159,873,464 of record CM067359.1, read on the forward strand.
GAATGAAGAAATGAGGTAATAAATGAACGAATGAAGGAACGAAATGACGGGTAGATGGAAGGATAGAGGGAGGAAGGATGGAATGAATGGCAGTTTTCTGGACTAAACAATCATGCAATTCAAAAGGTTAAAACAGATTAATGAATAAACAAATGATTGAATGATACAAGGATAGAAGGAAAGAAGGATGGACAGACCGAACCGATCACCCAGCCAATCAATTACCCAACCGACCACCCAACTAACCAACCGCCCAACCAACCACCCAATCATCCACCCACACAACCAACCAACCACCCTCCCAGCCAACCTACCACCCAGCCAACCAACCAACCACCCAGTCAACCAACCAACCACCCAAACCCACAACCAAGCACCCAACCAACCACCTAACCAACCAACCAAACACCCACCCAGACACATAATCAACCACCCAACCACTCAAATAAGCAACCAACCATAAAATTAACCACCCAATCAACCACCCAATCAACCAAGCAACCATGATGGATGAATGGAAGGACAGATGGAAGCGAGGGTAGGGGGAAGGAAAGATGGAAGGAATGAGGGCTTGAAGGAAGAATGGGATGATGGGAGGAAGGAAAGATGAAAGAGATGAAGGCTGGAAGGAAGGAAGGAAAAATGGATGGCTGGAAGGAATAAATGAAGGGATGGAGAGAGGGAGGATGCAGCAGGGAGGAAGGAGCGAGGGAGGAAGGAGGGAGGGAAAAGGAGGGAGGGAGGGATGGAGGAAGGAAGGAGGGGGGAGGATGGAGGAAAGGAGGCAGGAAAGGATGGAGGAAAGGGAGGAAGAAAGAATGGACGAACGAACGAATGAATGAATGAACGAACGAACGAACGAATGGATGGACTGATGGATGGACGGTCGGACAGACGGACGAACGAACGAGCGAATGAACAGATGCCAGTGGATGGAAAGCAGGAAGCAAGGCTAGAAAGAATGAAGAAATGAGGTAATAAATGAACGAATGAAGGAACGAAATGACGGGTAGATGGAAGGATAGAGGGAGGAAGGATGGAATGAATGGCAGTTTTCTGGACTAAACAATCATGCAATTCAAAAGGTAATAATTGGTTCAATTTAACCATTTATGTGGAGAAGATGAGATTTCTATACACCTTTTATTAGGTGGATCTAATGAAGGACTGATAGATTGCCTGACGATGTAGACGAATATTATATACAAGTTATGGATTTATAAAGTAATAAAATAACGGAACTGGCACTGGCATGTATGTATGTAATATTGTAAACGCACCGGCTCAGAATTTTCAAAATTGAAAAAAATTGAAAATATTTTTGCTTATTTTATCACCTGAGATTGTCAATTTTGTTTAATAGATGCCATATGGCCTGATTAGTATACAATGATAAATCATTGATTGATGTTTTGAACACTTATTTGAGTTTCGCTTTTACCAAGATGTCGCGTAGATTAGGATTTTTCTTAAATGCAATTACTGGACGCTTGTTGAATGGTTGTTTTAAATTGTCCTGTAATTTGTGATACTCATCCTTTAGGATTTTCGCAATTTCAACATTTTTCCGATTGTATGTGAGAGTAAATGGGATAATCTCACGTTGATCCGAGAGGCATGGGTCCGAATTTATGCCCCTTGGCCATTGTGTTTCGAGTTCTTTAATCCAAAACGATTCTCTTAGTGATCTTTGTTTATCAGTTTCCTCTGTTGTGTCTGAAAGAGGTAGCTGTTCGATGGGCATAATTTCAAAGTCACGGGTGACTAAATGATCAGGAAGATTAAAATGTTCAGCCACATGTGTGTCTTCCTCTAGTCTAATATCTGAAAGGTGTCTGGTTGCTCGGCATCTTAGTCGATTTTTTGTTTCGCCAACATACTGCTTTTGACACAATTTGCATGAAATTAAGTAAATGACATTTTCAGAATCGCAATCTAATTTCGACTGAATTTGAAATTTGCTTTTGTTTTGAAAGCTCGTGAATGTACTCTGGGAAGGAAGAAATTTATCCAATTTACACCTTTTCTTTTCACATTTCCGAGATTCTCCTTCACCAATAATCGGACGATTATGACAAATTTTGGTAGGCCGAGAATTTCTGGCATTATCTGGAATGATTTCCAAATTATGCAAAGTTTCAGACTTTATTTTGCGCAGGAACCGAGAAGAGTACCCTCTCGGTTTGAGGGCTTTGAATAAGGTCGAACATGATGATTCAAAGTTTTTCTTATCACTCGAATTTCTATGAAAACGGATTATTTGTGATTTTACAAGTCCCTTGAAAGTATGCGGAGGATGGAATGATTTCTTGTGTAGTAGTTGATGCGAGTCGGTTGGCTTAAAATAAACTTTGTAGTCTAAGTAACCAGTTGTTTCATACTTTATACCTTTGTATAAAGTTACATCTAGGAAATCTACGGACAGCTCATCGATTTGAGCTTTTAGTTTGATATTCGGATCATGATTATTCAGAATGGCCAGAAATTCGGTAAATGCTTCCTTACTATGTTGCCAGATCATGAAAATATCATCGAGGTACCTGCGGTAAATGAGCGGCTGATTTGGACAGTTTTCGAGTGCTTCCTTTTCCCACTCTGCCATGTAAAGGTTAGCGAAACCTGGGCTGAAACGCTTACCCATTGCGCAGCCACAAATTTGTTGAAAAATTTCACCAGCAAATTCAAAGTCATTGCCCTTCAGACTAAGCTCTAATAGAGCTATTACTTCTCTGTCGGGCCTGTTGGTGTCAGGATAGTCGGCAAATGCTCTACGAATTGAATTTAGACCCTTTTCGATGTCAATGTTTGTGTACATAGCATCGACGTCCATTGTAATTAAGAATGAATTTGGAGGGACCGAGATCTTAGAGACCTGGGCTAGGAAGTCTTCAGTGTTTTTCAGATAGCTAAAATGTCTATTTGCAATTGGCTGAAGATGGTAGTCGATAAATTCACTAATCCTATATGATTCCGAACCACAATCTGAAATGATGGGTCGCCCTGGTGGTGTCATAGGGTCGGTCCACAAGTCAACAGACTTATGGATTTTAGGAAGAAGATAAAATGTACGTGGTTTCGAATCATCTTTTGCGCACAGGTATTTATATTGCTTTTCAGTTATCTTCTTGTTATCAACCATTTTTTGGAGAATTTTGTTGAATTTGCTACAGTTATTTTGCCAAAGTGGTTCATTTAGTTTTTGGTAATGCTTCGGATTACTAAGCTGTCTATGCGCTTCTTTGATGTAGTGGTCTTTATCCATTATTACAGTAGCCGATCCTTTATCCGCAGGTTTGATGACAATTTCACTTTTTCTAGATAAACCTAATAGGGCCTGGCGTTGCTCATAAGATAAATTTTGCTGATCGTTTGGAAATGTAGTATTTTCAATACGTTCAGAGTAAAGTTTTATACTTTCACCGATTGCTGGGTCAACACATTTTAAGTTTGGAGCCCAGCCAGTTTTTTCAATGAATAGTGGAATATTACTATTGGAGTTTTGAAAAAAATCAGCTAATTTCACACGGTGACCAAATTCAGCAGTTTCAGTAAAGCCATTATCTAAATCTGCATCCAAACCTGTTTTATGTTTTGGTGTTGGGACAAAAGTCAAGCCAAAATTAAGCAGTGACTGTTCTGCTTCGCCTAATGCGGAGCCGGTTAAGTTTACAATATTACTACCCAGTCCCATTTCTGGGTGGTTGGTACCTTGACCCGAGTTTAGTTTAAATTAAGGGCCACAAGCCAGTTATTATACATGTCATTTGCTGTCCTCTCAGTCCAATGAATATTGTCATGACCCACTTCGAATTCTGTCGAAGCAAGACTGGGTATGACAATAACCCTGGACTCAGGGGATTTGGCCTTGCTTGACGCGGCAGTCCGATTAATTGCATCGAGTGCCTGCTTTTGCTGAAGTGTCGAGGTTGCGGAGAAATTTAGTTCAGTGAAGTAGATCCTAGACTTGGGAAATTTCTTTCGTACCATACTGAATAATAACCTAAGTCGATACTCGGAGGCTGAGATCAGATTATTCCTATCATTTATTCCTATGGTGAGGACTACTTTCTCAGGTTGCAATTTCCCTGTGTATTTATTAATGATCGTTCTGAGATCATTAATCGATGCTCCAGGGAAACAGGCAACCTGAGTATCTGGATGGGGATCCACATTAATCCGACTCAAGTTTGAATCTCCGACGATCAAGATCTTTTTGTCGAGGGTCGGAAGTTGCCAATTTGGTTTGTTGGTGGCCTCATTCCTGAATTTCCAGAACTTATTCTGTTCCAAGGGTGTGGGCTTCTTTGGTCTGGCGCATGGAGATGGTGTGAATCGTGGTTGAGGGACCTTTTGTGCAGCTCGGGTCCTTGGACCCGGCTGTTTACTAGCACCTTTGGCATTTGACACCCTCTGCGGAAGAGGAGGAAAATCCTCAGGAGAGAATGGTGGCGCTGGTGGAGGTGAATCTGGTAGAGGGATCATAGAGGGGTCCACTGGAATGTAAATACTGTGGTCACTGGATGTGCCAGGAAGAGAGCTAATGGGAGACGGTTGTTTATCTGGACGTTTTAGTGGTGGTGAGGCCTCTGCAGGTGAATGTAGCCGTATGTATGTATGTATGTATGTATGTATGTATGTATGTATGTATGTATGTATGTATGTATGTATGTATGTATGTATGTATGTAAGTATGTATGTATGTATGTAGGCATTTATATAAAGCGCTAATTCCAGAATTAACTACTCAAAAGCGTTTAAGATTTATATGATTGGAATTTAGTCAATACAATATGCGTTTTTGTAGAAGTATGTTTTCAGTTGAGTTTTGAATGATTCGATGGTATGACAGTTCCGAATTTTTGAGGGACGGGAATTCAAGATTTTTGGTCCAGCATTAGAAAAAGCACGTTTCCCAATAGAAAGATTAGATGGTGGTATGACGCAGAGTAACTGTTCGCTTGATCTGAGTGACCGTACGAGTATTTTTCTGGAAATTAGCGATGATAGATAAGGTGGTACCAGGCCATTTACGCATTTATACACCAGAAGCGTTCTCTTCACCTCCGTGTTTGTGGATCAGATTCTGGTGCAAGAGATATAGAGGCTGAAGGGAATAGCTGGCATCACAAGTCTGACACTATATGATGAAATATATTCCATAGATCCCTTCTCACACAACCTGTGCTCACCCGAATCGTTGGTGACTTTCGAGACTACTATACTCGAGCAAGTGACTCCAAGGAAGAGATCATTAGGCCTATCAACTCTCTGGTGAGGTGGGGTTGGGGCCATTGTTGCACGATCGACATGAACTGCTCTGAAGTTTAGACACTGTACTCAGCTACACTGTGCGGGAAACCTCTACATTGTTGGCATGTCCGTCAAGAGGATTGAAAAGATCCTACATTATGCAGAGAAATGCGAAAGGACAAGCAGCGTGTAAGACCTCTTCTGAGAAGAGGATGTTGACAGGCTCAACTGTCCCCTTCTGTGATACAATGAAAACAACTTGAATTTGAAGACCCATTCCATACGGATAACCAAACAGAGGCTTCAAGTGGAAGATCATGTTATCGAGCTGCGTGGTGAGCGGGAGATTCTTGCGAGATTTCTAATGATCTACCAGCCTTGACTGGACCTGTTGCCGAGGCATCCAACCACCATCGGGGACTATGAGATGTTGGTAATCATAAGGTTATTGTTCGCCATCGATAGATCACTACTCATCCCGATAGATAAGCAGTTGAGGCTCTACCAGTTAATCCAGAACCCATATAGTGATGGAGAATTGAGAGGAAATGCAGACTGATACTGTTGATGTACATATGGAGGTAGCCGGCGAGACTGAAGGGGCGATGTTTGATCAAATTGATCTCGGCAATGAACTTGAAACAGTGATTGTTCTTGATGAGATGGCAGTCTTACAGAAAGTGAAGAAAATGCCTGGAATTGCACACAGTTCTCATCGCAAAATGGCACTTGTGAAAAGAATAATAAACCTGACGAAGGGTTATAAGTACGGTGGTAAATGCTCTTCGATTGGCACCTTAGGTGGATCTGTGCAGAACAAAACTCGAGCTAAACGAGTCAGAAAACATCTGCAATGGAATGGATTTTTCCACTGTATCTATCCATCATATGACGTCCTAATCAACCACGTGAAGCATAGAATGACATCAAAATCAATGACGTCAGTATGACGTAGATAAGTACGTTACCAGGAAATTGGTAGTTAGAGCATTCGGGGGGTCGATCAATCCCAACATGGCGAAGTGTGGGTGGAGTTTGGCTAGTGATGGACGGGGCATAGCTAAAACTGGATGGCCAGTTCACGGTCCACGATGAAATGGACATTGCAAAGTGTCACTAAAAGACCTCTTATCAAACTAAAAAATAAAATCACAGCTCACTGAGCTACTGAGTGAAGCTCTCTTAAAGGCATCCATAGAATCCACGCAAGACCTAGTGCTCTCATATCGAGGTAATGTAATGTCGAACCGGCCTGACATAGTACCAGAAAGTATGATGCATCACACCCATGAGTAGTGAGGCTGACAAAATGATTCCTCTACATGTGGTTGATATTGTACGAGATTTGAAACTCACGGCTATTGATGTCTGCTTTCTAGATTCCACGTTCGTATATTTCTCATTAACCTGGCAGAACTGGGCACTTGGGTATATTCACTACGCTCCGTCTCTTGATTGGAAAGGTAGTGAAATATAATAATAGAGCAATCGATGTGTGCGACCGAGTGCCAGCAATTAGATTTGAAATATGCAAGGTGATTGGTGGGCCTGCATCATTTCACTGGTTCGGACGGGAGTGGAAAATTTGTTGGCGTGTCAAAGAAAACACTGTTTGCTGCGTACCTCTAATTGCACCACAATGATGCCATCGTGAAAAAATTTCAAAATATGGGCAATCCTCCTTTCATATATACTTGAGGCACATGGAGGTCATAGGCAAGAAGATACCTGGATTCCTGTGGAATATTGCCCTATATAGTTTTGATTTGATCACCTCAAGACTGGGTCAATCGCTAGTACCTACGGAGGAATTGATGGAAATAACTTTTATTTTATGTGTAATGTTTTTCGAGGTACTCCACTGCTACGTACCCAAAAGGCTCACATAGGAAATGTATGGCAAATTGTCAGTATGGATATTTAAACTTTGAGTACACATAGACATCGTATCAGATCACCACCACACTTAGCTGTGATGCTACCCCTCGCCTCGTGTCCCTAAGGTGTGTGTTGATTTTATGGCTAACGATAAATGGGCAGGGTTATCATTTAGGCGTTAAAGTTACGATTGTTTATTTTGGCAAAAATGAACTCCATTTGGTGAGGAATGTCAACGGACATATTAAGAAGAGATCCAGTGTCAGACAGTAATGTCAAGATGATCTGATCACTCCTAAGAAGCATATTGACCAATAGATTAGATGATATATTAAGACACCAATTGTCATCAAAATTACCATGATCTTCGATGGGGTTCGTCCTCGCATGTTAGAGAATCCAGGGTCAGTTCGGGAAAATCTAATATTCTATGCCTCGAGACTCCATGCATCTTTATTTTGCCTTAAACTCATATATAATTCATCATAAGTGTAATGATAATCTGGAATTTTAAAGCGCCTAACCCTTCTACGTATAGGATGCAACTTGTAGGCGGTATGATAAGGTATCAGATACCCAAACAGTGAAATTATGTGGCCTATATATGCAAATAATTAATAGTTATAATATCTGTCGGATACTAGTGGGGTCAGGGGGTGCCACTGTCCCGGAGCCCAAGGTCTGTCAAGGAGGTCCGGGCCCACTCTCGTCTATTTGATGCCACCCACGACAACGGCAATGGAGGCTACGGCGTTGTGCTTAATGGAACTTTCCATTTTTAGCTATGCCCTGCCAATCACTAGCCAAGCTCCACCCACATCTCGCCGTGTTGGGATTGATCGATCCCCGAATGCCCTAGCTATCAATTTCCTGAAAACTATACAGGGAAGCTGTTGAATATTTTGTAACTAATTTCACTGGGTGCTGTTGCTGCCTATGGCAGCAACAGCGCCCAGTCAAATTAGTTTCAAAATATTCAACAGAATATTTATTAAATAGTAAAGACATACAATTTGTACAACAACGCATAGCCCGTCTTCAAATATGCGACCGTGAGGTACTTATCGACCATTCATGACGTCATTCATTATGATGTCGTTCTACACACCACGTGGTTGATTCTGACGTCATATGATGGGTAGATACTCTGGAAAGGTGAATTATTCAAATGTTAATTAGTTCTAAAACTATGTTATTTGTAAATTGGGCACGCATGCCAATCTGTCATAAATGCCTATGATTTCCATTTTTCAAGCAAAATAACTTCTGTTTATTTGTGTAACTGTTAATTAATCCTGAAGTTATTTTGCTTGAAAAATGGAAATCATAGGCATTTACGAAGATTTGCTTGCGTGTCCAATCTGCAAATATCAAAATTTTAGAACTAATTAATATTTGAATAATTAAGCACCTCGTCGTACATTGCCATTTATTTGTGCAACTGTTAGTTAACCCTTTAGTGACTAATTTTTGTCAAAAAATTTAAATATTTGCTTTTTGAATGTCTACTTGCAGGCCAACTGAAGACTGTTTTTGAAAATTTGTCACTGGAGGCACATGCCTCTATTTCAATTTCTTAAAAAATATATTAATTTATATGGAATGGAATTATCATATGTTAAGATTTATTTCGTTTCATTACATTTAGGCTCACAGTTTAAGCCTCTAAAAGTGTATAATTTAAACAATCTTATTTTCAGGAATTTTACTGTGAATATGCACCTTTAAATAGTAAATCCATGAGTCATACGATTCGTTCACCTGACCGACTATTCAATGGTTATGGTGGAGCTAGATACTTCATTCATTATGCATTAGTGTGATTGTGATGTCAGCCTACCCGTGACGTAATGAACCTTTACACCTTTAGCTAATCCCCGCCCAACTCTAGCTAAGCTCCATCCACACTTTGCTCGTGTTGGGATCGAGCGATTCCTGAACTTCCTGACTATCAATTTCCTGAAAGCTATACAGGTAAGCTGGTGAATATTTTGAAACTAATTTGACTGGGTCATGTGGCTGCCAGAGGCAGCAGCTGCGCCCTGTCAAATTAGTTTCAAAATATTCAATAGCATGTTTATTGCATAGTAAAGACATACAATTCGTATAACAGCGCTTAGTCCGTCACCAATTATGCGTTCGTGACGAGCTTATCTACGTTATTCATGACGTCATTGATTATGACGTCATCATACACGTCACGTACTTGATCATGATTATGACGTCCTATGATTGATGGGCAAACTGGAGAGGTCAATGTATCTTTCCAAGTTTATTCATCGATCATATGACCTCATATGACGCCATAACTAACTAAGTGACATGTATGCTGACGTCATAATCATTGCGTCATAAATGATTATATGTGGCCCGTCTATTATAGCTCTTAATAGTCCGACACGTTGTACGAATTGTATGTCTCTACTATTTAATAAACATGCCATAGGCAGCAACAACACCCGGTCAAATTAGTTTCAAAATATTCAACAGCTTACCTGTATAGTTTTCTGGAAATTGATAGTCAGAGTTCAGAGATCGATCGATCCCAATACGGGCGAGGTCTGGGTGGAGATGGGCGGGGCATGGCTAAAAATGGAACGGTCCATTGACTATGATGTCATATATTTAAGCGACGGATCGGATTGCTCCATTAAATCTTTCACCGGCAAATCCTTGAAAAAGTATATGGCAGTAGCGGCTGCCAGTCAAATTAATTTCAAAACATTCAACAGTTTTCCTGTATGCTTGTCTTGAGAATTCGAGGGTGAAGGAGTTAAGATATGCTATTCAAATTTTGATGGCGTCACGATTATCGGGCCTCATTTTTAGCATAGAGCCAACAGAGTAACGCCTAAGCCAGTAAATGTGCTCTGGTTGTAATTAAAATTATTACTAAATTGCAAGCTAGGAAAAAAATACATTTTGTTACATAATTTTAATTAAGAAAATAACCTTTGATTGGCTTATCAGGTCGGTGTCCCGTGTACAGGTGGAGACCACCGTTAGATCCGCCCTTGGAGTATGTCTCGGCATCATCAATTAACGTGTCATATTCCTTTTAGGGACCTATTGAAAATTTTCATTAAATTCTCGTTTGTTCTAGAAGATTATGGTAGCCGCCAGAACACAGTTTCGGAGAGGGAAAAACGTGCGTCCACCCGCGCACGAGTCGCTCGCGTACATTGACGCACTCACTACATCGGAGCACTCAATGTAAGAGCGTCAGTGACTCGGTGTATGTGTGCGTCCGCGGTATATTTTGATGAAGTTTAGAGCTTAATACAAACCTGTGCCACAGCTGACAGCACTACAGTCTGCCATTGTCAGTGTCTTGTCGCCTGTCGTCATTCGGAACAGACAAGTCTTTGATAGTATCACATGTTTAAAACACCAACAGCTTTGTTTGTGAATATATTAGTCCCGCTAGAAGTATTTTTAATTTATTCAAATAGGCCTAACACATGTGCCCGTTGTGCGAGGGTGGGTTGTGGGTGGGAGTATTGATATCGGAAATCAGTGGTCTAATTTGAGAACAGAATAGCGGAATCGCTAATTAGAGTCGTTTGTGTTTTACGGCACCTGTGGATCACCGCGTATAGCTAGTCCCGGTAAACCAGGGCTATGCATATAGTCTATACGGTTTGTCTTATAATCACAGCCAGCCTATACCGGGACTCAATAAGCAAACCTCAATGGAAAACTAACTTCGTGTAATGAAATACGTAGTGGTATATAATAGTGTTTAAGTATTAGGAAGATTTGAGTTGCTCTTTGTAAATGGGGGCCTACTCTAAAATTAAAATTTTATATTTCCAGTATGTAGGCTGGTTGTACTCCTAAGTGCATTAGCTGTTTAGTGAAATGAAACGATAAAATGGAACAAGTAGTAGATTGCAAACTAGCACAATTAGATAGGAACAACGCGATTGGTGCAAAGTAGGCCTAATATATAGTTTTATAATCCGAATATTGTGTTCGACCGATAAATAGTTGATATTTAGTTAAGCTACAGTTTTGTCAGTCGACCGTGCTCCCGGTAGCACCGAATGCTCAATCAGAATCCGTATTTGTTGCTACAGGACACCTCAGAAATCACTTACAATGTTTCTAAAACAAAATAAATTGTAGGCCTATTACTGAATACTTTGGAAAAATATACTTGGATTGAAAGACATTGGTGTCTAAGGCAGCAATGTCTTTTCATTCAATTGACCGTTCCATTGTTAGCTATGCCACGCCCATCTCTAGCTAAGCTCCACCCACACCTCACTCGTATTGGGATCGATCGATCTCTGAACTCTCTGGCTATCAATTTACAGAAAAATATACAGGTAAGCTATTGAATATTTTGGAACTAATTTGACTGGGCGCCGTTGCTGTCTATTAAATAGTAGAAGACATACAATTCGTACAACGTGTCGGACTATTAAGAGTTAAAGACGGGCCAAATAGAATCATTTATGATGTAATGATTATGACGTCATCATACACTCAACTTAGCTGATTATGACATCATATGACGTCAGATGATCGATGGATACTCCGGAAAGGTGAATTATGTTAAAAATATTCAACAGAACATTTCTTACCAACTAACATGTTTCTGTTTTTATTTTGGAAACACGTTAACTTATTTATGAGCCAGACTGTACCTAAAGTTCATTTTGAAAACGTAGTTGCCGCACGCTGTATTTCTGACGATGAAAGCAACAACGGAACCGTGTAGGCATAAAGCAACTCCATTTTCTAGATAAACATGTATGTTTACCTTGGGTACTGCACATAGATTTACAAAAGCGTGTCTTCTATTTGATCAGGACAATGGCTATTTCATACAACTTAATGGAGTTGTGTACACAATAAGCTGCTTATTAGAAAACAATATGGCTTATAAAGAACAGACGATCTAACTATATTTAACTATTAGTAATTGATCTTTCCAATGTATCCATCCATCATATGACGTCATAATCAACTACGTGACGTGTATGATGACGTCATAATTATGACGGCATGAATGATTCGATATAGTCCGTCTTTAACACTTAATAGTCCGACACGTTGTTCGATTTGTATGCCTTTACCATTTAGTAAACATTCTGTTAAATAGTTTGAAACTTATTTGAATGGGCGCTGTTGCTGCCATAGTCAGAAACAGCACCCTGCCCAATTAGTTACAAAATATTCAACAGCCTACCTGTATAGTTTTCAGGAAATTGATAGCGAGGACATTCAGGCATCGATCGACCACAACAGCGAGATGTTGGCGCAGCTTAGCTAAAGATGGGCGGGGCATAGATAAAACTGGAAAGGTCCATTGTCATTGACCTATTTGTGTGGTATTTAGATCTGGAGATTTGATTCATTCTTCTGAAAGAATTTACTGTGGGTAAGTACGAATGCATTCCAGGCATAGATGAAATTCACCTTTCCAGAGTATTCATCCATCATCTGACCTCGTATGACGTCATAATCAGTTCAGCGCATGTATGATGACGTCACAATCATTACGTCACAAAGAGTTCCACATAGACCGTTATCAAATCTCAAAGATTCAGACGCGTCGTATACATTGTATGGCTTTGTAATTCTTTGCTATTTAATAAACATGCTGTTGAATATTTTGAAACTAATTTGACTGGGCGCTGTTGCTGCCTTAGGCAGCAACAGCACCCAGTCAAATTAGTTTCAAAATATTCAACAGCTTACCGGTGTAGTCTTTTGGAAATTTATAGTCAGGGTGTTCAGAGATCGATCGATCCCAACACGAGCGAGGTGTGTATGGAGCTTAGCTAGTGATAGCGGGGCATATCTAAAACCGGGAAGGTACATTGTAAGCCCAGGCTTATTTGTGTAACATTCTTGTATATTTCAATACTATTAAATGTATGTAAACATATTAACATGGATCGTACCAATATTATTTATCTAGCAAAATGCCAAACACATTTTCAACGATTTGGTTAATAGGTGAATCCACTTTTAGTGATGGCTCGCCCATATCTAGCTAAGCTCCGCCCACGCTTTGCGCGCGTTGGGATCGATTTATACACTTTAAATCCTGGATTCCCAGGATTCCAATTTCATGATAGCTATATCTAGCTGATCTGTTGAATATCTTGTAACCAATTTTGTGGAATTTGTTGCTGCTTTTGACAACAACAGCGCCCATTCAAATTAGTTTCAAAATATTCAACAGAATGTTTATTTAAAAGTAAAGACATAAATTCAGGTTTATTACTGAGTATTTCTGTCAACTATACACCTTTCCCACATTGGCGTCATTACTCCGTGATTCACCGAAATCAACGCTCAGAGCAAAACTGCTGACTGGTAACGACAACGAGCAGCTGACCCGCATTGAGTTACTTTTGCACTAAATACATTGCAATTTAAACCGTTCCTATGATAAACTAAAAGCACTATATTCTTTAAGAAATACATCATTGGAAAGCGCATTCAATTGCCTAAACATAAATGCATTATTTTTTATATTTTTGCAAAATCTTCACTGGGTCATTTGCGTATATATAAATTACATCACTATACCTAGATTCATTAAATCAAGTGGAATAGGGGCTATTTTAAAATCACGGTGAAGAGTAAACTATATTCCATTTTACAAAAATATAAAAACGAACACAGACATATATAGGAAATCGGCGTAGCTGTCCATTGATGTATGACTTCCATAATATTATGAAATTAGTTCTTCATATAAACTACTTAAAGCGATGCTAAACTCATCTAAAATGTTGTATTGCATTGATAGATTATGGGTTATAGATTTCATATCATTCGTAGGCCCTATCATGTCACATTCCCTTATCTGTATCACAATTGTTGAACAGTGACCGCCACCATTTTGTCTCCTCATGCGTAGGAATGTGATGTCATGTAAGTGCCAATTCATTACATTCTTTATTGTGTAATGCGTATCTTGTTGAATATTTTGAAACTAATTTGACTGGAAGTTGTTGATGCCTAAGGCAGCAACAACTTCTAGTTAATTTGTTTCAAAATATCCAAAGCTTACCTGTATCGTTGATTTTACACGACATTGTCAAACTATAGACGGTACCTCTATACCTGAGGGTATATACCGAGGTAGACACGCTATGCTTTTTCTGATTGGTTAAAGAGTAAGTCATGACAGCCATCATAGGGTGTAGAAATGTACCAATATTTAGCTACTAAAGCCTGAATATCGTTCTTTTGCGGCATGATAAAAAGCTTTAAATTACCTGCATAGGTAATGAGTGGCATATTAGATCACCTGAAGAGCTATCAAGAGATTAGGTTGGTTATCCGTTAAAGTGCGTATTATTGGATTCCCATAGTAAAGTAATGCTGTTCACGCGGAGACTATAGTCGTTACCAGCCAGAACCGGTATGCGCAATGCATTCTCGGAGGATATTTTACCAAAATACGCTAATGTGGGAAAGGTCTATTGATTGTGACGTTAACCTACACGTGATTGATTGATTATAACGTCACACAATTGACTGACATGTCGTATTAATCCATTGATGATTGGCTTGTACATTTATTTGCGAATGCTTGTTAAAACAAACATTCTGGAGTTTTACCATTCGCCAATTGTACTCTTTTATTTGGCCATGGCCTTTTGACCCATTGGCTTGAAATAAATATGGTTCACAGCCACACAAGTTTGGTGAAGATCGCCTTGCATAGTTGAACTTAAATTTTCACGTGGAACAAGCTTTTGCGCTTTTGCTGCCGATACTGCTACTGGTGCGGCTGCCGCTACCGCTACTGTTACCGCTACTGCTACCGCTACTGTTACCGCTACTGCTACCGCTACTGTTACCACTACTGTTACCACTACTGCTACCGCTACTGCTACCGCGACTACCGACTACTACCGCTACTACTACTACTACTACTACTACTACTACTACTACTACTACTGCTGCTGCTGCTGCTGCTGCTGCTGCTGCTGCTGCTGCTGCTGCTGCTGCTGCTGCTGCTGCTGCTGCTGCTACTACTACTACTACTATATCGACTGTGCTATATCCTAGTGCCAGTGCATTGTCAATGACAGTGTTCCTAGAACTAATTCTTGACAATAATAAAAACTACAAACATGCCAATGCCTAGAGACATGGCAAGTCTGGTATGTACACTATCAGTTACAGTCAATTCGTGTGTTTGTGAGTCGGGTAGTTGAAAGATGGTCCGGTAAAAGAGGATTATATCCTCTGGATGGCGGGCCAGTGGGTAGGCTACTTGAAACGCGAGGCGAATCGCTGCCATAGAATTGGCTGGGTTCGAACCTCGCTCCGGTCGAAAATTTAAAATGTAAAAATTACATTCCAATATCGATTTTGCTATATCCTAGTGCCAGTTAAGTGCGTTGTCAATGACAGGGTTCCTAGAACTAATGCTTGATAATAATGTAAACTACTACTACTTTTTTATTTTATTGATAACACGATCAATGGGTCGTGCGGAAAACCTTTCATATCCAAAAATATATAAAAGACTGACGTACAAATCATACAACATACAAACAGTAAATAAATGGCAAGTGAAAAGGAAAAACCTTTCAAAAATCCATCTGTCTTTCAGTATTATAAAATACTTCAAAATAGCTGCTCAATAAATATATATATCTAACTCTTTGAACTCCAAGGGACAAATACGAAAGAAATCATTTTTATTTAAATAAATATTCTGTTGAATATTTTGAAACATCTAACTGGGAGTCGTTCCTGTATATGACAGCAACGGGTTCAGTCCAACCAGTTTCAAAACATCCAACTGCTTACATGTACGATTGTCCAGGACGTGAGATTCGTGGAAGGCTGGGTTCAAAGGATTAAATGTTAATTAACATTAAAAATCGAATTACATATATGTGGTGGGGGTGGGGGCTGGGGGGTGGGGGGGGGGTGGTTGCGTAGGATTTTTGGCACAAAAAAATCTTTTGGTTGAGAAAGGCATTATGAAGCTTTCTATTAACGATCTTGATACATTTGCCCACTGAATATCAGAATGAAGCAATGCATTAACAAATTTGAAACGCAATGACATGCTCTTCATTCTAACATCTACAAGATTAAGCCCGCCATGAATTAAATCATTCATGCAAACATCCTGTGATACAAGACATACCTTACTTCTCATAAATATTCTCGTACCATTCTATTTATTTCACATTCGATATGTTTGGGCATATATAGAGTAGGTGTGATAAGCCACTTGCCATCCAATGGACAAATGAATCAATTAAGACTCTAGGTATTCACTTCAGTAGAGGGTGAAGAGAACCTTAACTGGGAAGAGAGACTAGCTAAAATGAAGAGAATCTGTAATGCGTGGAAGCATCGGCATTTGACAATTTTCGGCAGGACCTTGGTTATAAATACCTTAATACTTTCAAAGGTATTGTATATGGCCTCTGTTATATATATACAATACCTTTGAAAGTATTAAGGTATTTATAACCAAGGTCCTGCCGAAAATTGTCAAATGCCGATGCTTCCACGCATTACAGATTCTCTTCATTTTAGCTAGTCTCTCTTCCCAGTTCTCTTCACCCTCTACTGAAGTGAATACCTAGAACCTTAATTGATTCATTTGTCCATTGGATGTCAAGTGGCTTATCACACCTACTCTTCCACTGACCAAAAAATAATCCAACTGATCTTGCTTTGTTTAACTTCAGGCCAGAGGTCATGTGAAAACCAATAAAACCGTGTCAAGCCTTTTAAAATCAGCATTGGTTCTTGAAAAAACAGTTGTGTCATCGAAATATTGAGACACCATTATGGGCCGATTTACACCATGAAATATCTATACCATGAAAAAGTGGGTCCTCCCTGAGGGTTGCTCCTAATGCCTCCATTGCTATGAAGAACAACACGGGAGACAATGAACACCCTTGACGCACACCACGCTCTAAAATAATGGGCTGACTTTTAAAATGGTTTACGAGGTATTTGCTGCTAGTATTGCCATAGAGAATTCGGATCCATTTTGTGAAATTTGGTCCCAAACCAATGTGGCTGAGTGATTTAAACATTAACTCCCATTCTAATAGATCAAACACATTTTCGATGTCTAAACCTATAACGGCCCCTGGGGCATTACCTTTCTCAACCAATTGTATAATTTCTCCAAATAAAAATGCATTGGTCAAGATAGAGCGGCCTGGAATAGAGCAAGTTTGATCAGTATGGATAACTTTATCCAGAACACTAGCAAGTTTTTTTTATCAAGGGCTTTAGAAATGATCTTATAATCGACACAGAGGAGCGAGATGGGTCTGTAGTTTTCTAGGCTCTGTCGATTTCCTTTCTTGAATATAAGTTGAACATATGCTTGCGACATGGTAGAAGGTAACCTACCATGTGGGAAAATTTCATTTATTACTTGAATAAACTCTGGCCCAATGAGATGCCAAAATGCCTGGTAGAATTCCACGCTAAGTCGATAACCTCCTGGAGCTTTGCCGCCCTTCCTTTTTTTTAGAGAAGTGGTCAGATCAGCTAGTGTTAATGAGAGCTCACAGAATTCCGTGCTCGATTTTGAGAATGCATTGCTGACATTGGCTAGCATCTCAGATGACTTTATATCATTACTGTTATCAGATTTATATAACATCTGATAAAATGTTTTTACCGTTTCCCAATTTCCTTTTGCATGGAGTAATTTTGGCTGTTATTGTTGTTGTTGTTGTTGTTATTGTTGTTGTTATTGTTGTTGTTGTTGTTGTTGTTGTTGTTGGTGTTGTTGTTGTTGTTGTTTTTATTGTTATTTAAATTCCTAATTAATTTCTCAACTCCTCTAGAAATTTCGCGGCCATAAACGTATTTCATTGGTTTCTCTCCTTCGATATACACTTGTGTTCTGCTCCTAGTTATTGCACCTTCAACCCTATATCTATCTATTTGCATAAGCTTTGATTTTATATCGCTTAGCCATTCATTATGCTGACTATCACCATTCGCAACCTTCCTACTTAGGAGAAACAGAGAATGCTCAAATGCTTTCTTCTCCTTGCGCACCATTCGGGCTTTGTCAATGGCATATTGTTTTGAAATGTGGACAAATCCAACTTTTACATCTTCCCACCATGTTATTAAATTGACACAGGAATTTTTGTTTCGAAGCTTATGTTGCCAAAAACCTTTAACACAAGTTTGATATTTAGATTCATTTAGCGGCGAATTATTAATTTTGCAAAAGCCATGGAGGCGTTTAACCCAGTCAGCATTATCCAGCGCGGTGTAAAACATGTCATGGTCAGAGAACGTAATGGGATACATACCAGCATTTACCAGATTTCCTTTCAATATTCTTTGAATATAAATTCGATCAATCCTAGATGCAAGTTGGCCGTTATTTGAATGCCATGTAAGATCACGACCCTTTGGATATAATATTCGATAACTATCCAGTAAATGCTCTGCGTGACATATAGCTTTAAGTCTGCCATGCGATGTGTCACCATAGCTATAAAGTGAACTTCTGTCTCGCGTTCCATCGGTAACACAGTTAAAATCACCACCCAGGATAATATTGTCAACATTAGCATTAAGAATGGATGATATATTGGACAAGAATGTACATCTTACAGAATGCAATGCCGGTGCATAAACTGAAACTAAAGTGTAATTTGACCCTGCTATGTCGATTACAACATTAACCCACCGTCCGTTGTTTTCAGATGAAGAAGAAATGATATTTATCCAACTGACGCATTTTGGGAGAACCAAAATTGCAACACCTGCACTCGGGTCATTGGCAACAGAGTAATAGAGTTCTCCTTTCATCAAATACCTGAACCTTTCAATAACCTCTATATCTTGTAATTCTGTCTCCTGTAGCATAATAATGTCAACATTTCTTGCCTTTAATTCATCTAATAGTACATGTCGTTTTATTTCGTCATTTAAACCACTGCAATTTAATGTGCAAATTAACATTAAAAATATTTTAAAACATAAATTTAAAACAGCCAAATCTTAACTTGATTTGTTTTTCTCAAGTTCTTTTTCGTCCATTTACCAATCTTTTCATTGAATTCTGAGGCATTTAATTCAATTACTGTCAGATGCTGATATTTTGATACATCAGAATCATTGCGTAACTGACGGAGCGCACACCCTTCTTTGTTACGTATGGGATCAATACCTGCCCTGTTTCAGAGCGGTACATAACCATTTCATCATTTTGAGAACTCTGTGTACTGACCGATATATCTGAATCAGCAACAGATACGCTATCATCATAATCGTATGACATATCACGAACAATGTCTTCTTCAACATCAGAATCTGAACTTGAGTCATCCTATTGTCGCTTAAGACTACTTTCTGTCTTGCGAGGAATGCTAGAACTGGTGCTTGTTAATTCTTTGCTGGCTCCAACAGCAATATCTGTTTTACCTTCCACGCCTTTCAAGGTGACAGTCAGCGAAACCCGATATAGTGTTGAATTATCAACACTTTCAGTGGACTGTGATCTGATTCTTGTTTGCCCTAGTTGTAGACTTTCTGAAGCAGATGTTAAACTAACATCCTTAGCCATTGGTACAGGAGTTTGTGTCACACACTCCCGCAAAACCTCAATAGAATCTGCCATGTCTACAACCACAGGATTAGCTGGTTTATGAACATCAGTTACAGTAGCCGTTTTGTGAACGGCAGCTACAGCAGCCGGTTAAGCCTCCTGGTGATTCCTAGGCTCTGAAGCATTTCGAGTTTGACCCTTTGTTGCTTCCTTACATCGCCATTTATAATGATCAGTTGACCCACAAATTAAACATTTGTCCTTACGTGGGCATGCGCTAGCTATGTGGTCGGTACTGGTACAAATGCGACATGTCTTGATCTGGCCCCTGTACCATAATGGCAGAAAGAACGTATTGTCAATTGAGAGCGTACTTGGAAGAGGTTTTGAAATATCCTTCATCCACACTCGTCTAACTCCATTTTCTAAAGATCGATCAAATTGGTAGACCTCATTCTCGATTGAAACTAGTTGATCATATTTGGCTATTTCTGCGCTAATTCGTTCATTATGTATTTCTAATGGCGCCTTCACTTTAATTAGCAGTTTATCAGAATCTATTTCCTGTACCTTACAGACTTCTCCGTTGACAATCAGTCCATCCTCCAATAATCTTTCTTTAATTCCTTCATTGCATACCGTAACATGCCACACTGACCTGCTTATATTAATCAGGCCCTTTAACACATTAGGACCCGAACCAACAACCTCTTTCAGGCCCTGATAAAGGTCAGTGCTCCCCACACTCCACCCGCCAGTCGTCACCCTAAGGCTCAATCCCTGTTTATATTTACTAGACATGCTTTAACGCATAGGGCGATAATACAGCGGCGTTCTAACTCAATAGTAAAGCTGTGGTCAGGTCGAGCTACGATGAGCTGCGCTGGGCTAGAACTGTCGGCAACTGACTAGACCAATTGCACTCATGTCGCTTATGTTACGATTACTAGCAACTATTGGCAACTACTTGTGCTGCCCGTTTCCAAGTCGTACGTGGGCTCATGTCAACTGGAAACGCAGCATGAATTAAAGCTGCAGCCAGGTCGAGCTACGATGCCCGGCGCTGCGCTGGAACTGTCCGCAACTGATTAGAAATTTTGCGCTCATGTCGCTTACGATACGATTACTACCAACCATTGGCAACTACTTGCGCTGCCCGTTTCCAAACCGTACGTGCACTCATGTCAACTGGAAACGTAGCATGAATTAACAGGGCATGTACCTATTTTTAAAGGACCTTTCATATTTACATCATATGTTTTTATGCATTATCTCATTTACAATGTGTACTATTGCATCCCATTTATCCAAGAAATCTTTAGATAATCTGTCCCGCATCCGGCCTCAATCACACATGTGATAAAGAAAAAAGGATAATTTCCTTTCCTATGGTAATTAGGTATTTTCTTTTTGCATCTTGTTTTAAATTGTAGATCATGACTTTTGCTAATACGTAGCCTAATACTCAAGGGTGGTTGAGGTTAATAAACTACCCTCATGTATAAAATCTTTCAGCAAATCACAGGAATTAAAAATAACTAGAAAAAAGCGTGTACGAGACATTACGGATAGTTCCACAAATTGTATGTAATTTTTAAATTTTATACAGGTTTCAGATATTGATTTATATAGATTTTAAAATTTTAGAGTGACCCCCCTACTGAAACACAGCAGGCCAGTGAATTGAAAAATAATGATATCAAGTCTTACCCATAGAATAAGCCTCTCAACTTTAATCAAGCAACATTTCTTAATAACGGATGAGTATCGATTAAAAAATTTAAGGGTGTGGCGCCGTACTAATAACAAGCAGGGAAGTGAATCGAAAATCGGGCTCCCTACATATGTGGGTACATATCCCTAGAATATGTGCCTGAAGTTTCAGCGAGATTCGATAAAGACTGAATGAGGAGTAGTAAAACAACAAGAACATGACCAACTTTTAGACATCCATTCCGGATCCAAAAATTATTTACTAAAATATTTTGATTTTCCTTACAGAGACAGTAAATATAATATTATGCGAAAAGACTTCACAATCAAACTATGTTTGACAAAAGTCAACCACCCAGGTCAAGTTCGACTCGCTAACTATAATCAGTTTCATGGTTTACTGATCATGAGCAGTTGCTATGCCCAGTCGAACTTGATTTTAGTCGACTATAGTTCGCTGGTACCCGGTTCCCTATAGAATCACTATTGCGGAAAATTTGGAACCGGATACCAGTCTCCATTAACCCTTTCTGTCGTCTGTTTTGATGACCTACGAAAATGGGTTAATTTTGTCCGCTAAGACGACAAAAAGTGTTCATGTGGCATAACGTGGAAAGGCATATGGGCTTGGAAACATTGATATACAATGGGAAAGCATAATTTCATCAAACCTAAGTTATTTTGTGAAATATTTACACTTTTACATGCATTTATTTGTGGCAAGCGATCGCTGTCCGCCATTTTGAAATTTACGCGAATATCGGACTAACCATCTGAACCGAGGTCGGGTGCTCGGTTGACTATAGTTGACTAGCTAGTTAACTATTTGAAGTTCGGCTGGTACTCTAGTTAGCTGTAGCTAACTATGGTTAGGAGTCGAACTTGACCTTAGTGACGTCATTTTATAATAGCATGAGTTGATGTTACGTCATGTGCTTATGTCTTCAGATGCTGGATTGACAGATCTGACCCATGAATTATGAGACTGGGCCAGCTCCAATTAAATAATCTTCTGGCATTGCTTTAAGTAATTAACCCTTTAAATATGCAATTTTGTTAAATTTTCTCATTTGCTGGCCTTAAAAAGACGATTTTTGCAAATTTACCACTGTAATGACTGACTCTGTTATCCATCATTTTCTGTGTACTGATTGGCTACAGCCGATAATTCAGTTGCCGACAATCGTAATTACACTCATGTCGATATTAACTGGCCTGCGATTGACGGCAACCGATCGTAGAAGCAGAACGTGCTCTACTCCAGCGATTTTAGATTTTTTGGACGGCGATTGACGGTGATTGGGAGTAAAGTGATCGCGGGTACGCTCAGGTCAAACCTGTCGCGGACTAAATCGGTCGCTGGGAGTTGCCGATAGTTGCTGGAAAATTAAGCGGCGACTAGTTGAGTCGCAGCGCAAGCTCAACCTGACCGCAGCTTAACCCTATAATGTAGCGACTCTCTCTCTCTACGACTGAAAATCCAGCACGGACAGCCAGAATATAGACCATGAAATGGAAAAAATCCCGACAACAATAGGACCTAAAAAGCAATACACAACAGAGGAGACCAGCTGAAATGCCCACAGCTGCGATAAATAAATTACTGCAGCCTGAAAACTTTCGTCGCAAAAAATGACCTCCCACAGCAAAACGTACAAAAGTAAATATAACTAAGCTAACGTATATACACGTATACAACAACAGGAAAAAACTAAGCATGCTGCTGCTGCTGCTGCTGCTGCTGCTGCTGCTGCTGCTGCTGCTGCTGATACTACTACTACTACTACTACTACTACTACTACTACTACTACTACTACTACTACTACTACTACTACTACTACTACTACTACTACTACTACTACTACTACTACTACTACTACTGCTGCTACTACTACTACTACTACTACTACTACTACTACTACTACTACTACTACTACTACTACTACTACTACTACTACTACTACTGCTACTACTGCTGCTCTGCTGCTGCTGCTACTACTACTACTACTACTACTACTACTGCTTCTGCTGCTGCTGCTGCTGCTGTTGCTGCTGCTGCTGCTGCTGCTGCTACTACTACTACTACTACTACTACTACTACTACTACTACTACTACTACGGCTAGGGTTACTGCTGCTGCAATTCACACACCTATAAGCTTTTGGATGAATCCCATGACACCACCGGGTAGGCCGATTATTTTAGCATGTTCAACCTTAATTAATGCACTGAAAACAAGAAGCTACTCCACCAATATATCTATCAGATACAAGGGGGATAATCCCTTTTGTCCTAGCATACAATAGGAAAAATGTTGAAGTTGCGAAAACTTTCAAAGAGGAATACAATACATTACAAACTATCTTACGTGAACCCTTTGGGTCTAGACCCGTTATTGTATTGCCTTTAAGAAAAACCCTAATCTCCGCAGCCTCCTAGTGAAAGCAAAACTATGTAAAGATCAATAATTGAAATACAGTGGAACCTGTCTATAGCCATTACTTTGAGCACAGTCAAAGAGAAGTCGCTAAAGAAATTTGTTCATTTAGTGCTGTCAATTAATACAGCTTACTACTACTACTACTGCTGCTGCTGCTGCTGCTGCTGCTGCTGCTGCTGCTGCTGCTGCTGCTGCTGCTGCTGCTGCTGCTGCTGCTGCTGCTGCTGCTGCTGCTACTACTACTACTACTACTACTACTACTACTACTACTACTACTACTACTACTACTACTACTACTACTTCTACCACTACTACTACTACTACTACTACTACTACTACTACTACTACTACTACTACTACTACTGCTGCTACTACTACTACTACTACTACTACTACTACTACTACTACTACTACTACTACTACTACTACTACTACTACTACTACTACTGCTGCTGCTACTACATCATCATGCTTACGTTAATCTCTTTATCTTATTAATCTCTTGATTAGTTTGAACATTTCCATAAATATCAGGTTGTTTGAAGTCTGTAAAACAATTTGAATAAATTATTGGTGAATGGCAATAAAATTCTTTATGATTATCCCTTTCTGCGTGGTGCGGTCTAAATGCTAATGACAATTGTAATTTCTTTCTCAGATCAATAATACATAAATATTTCTTAATTGGTCATTAGGAGTAGTAAATAATCAAAGCATTTTGGAACAGGTACATTGGATACTGGTGGATATTTAGGAAAGAAGGTGTTGTAGAAACCTGTTGCTATGGAATAATAGCAACATAAGAATGTGCACAACGGGGTTGGGTGTGGGGGTGGGTGTGGGTGGGTGTGGGTGTGGGTGTTGTTGTTGTTGTTGTTGGTGGTGGTGGTGGTGGTGGTGGTGGTGGTGGTGGTGGTGGTGGTGTGTGTGTGTGTGTGTGTGTGTGTGTGTGTGTGTGTGTGTGTGTGTGTGGGTGGGTGGGTGTGAAAATTTAATTTGCCTATGAATGAACATTCCCCAAAGGACACTGTAGAGTCTGGTTTTGACCGGCTTTGCCATGGAAGGTTTATTGATGTATGGGATTAGTATGCGATTGCTAACTATTGTGGTTTCAAAATCCTGCTAATCTATCGGATGGAATTTTAGTATGCCTGAATATTGTAAACCAAACGCGATTAATTAAAAATTAATCACTAATTTATGCATATGATATGGCCAGGCAGTGATTAATGAATGCTTGACAGATAATCATATGCAGGCTATTAGGCCTATATATTAGTTTATGGTTATAGATACATAAATAAATAGATACTTCACACTCGGCCATATGTCGATGCGTGCGAAATTCCGATATAATCACATGAGATCATAACAGTCAACGTTAGATTACCGAGAGACAGTAAAAAAATTCACCTCTAGGTATGCCACGCCCATTTCTAGCTAAGCTCCACCCACTTTGCATGCACGCTTGAATCGGATTTCACTCTTTGAACATTGGATTCCCACAATTTCAATTCTAGGGTAACTATACAGGTAAGCTGTTGAATGTTTTAAAACTAATTTGTCTTGGAGCGGTTACTGTCTATGGCACAACAGTTTCGTCAAATTATTTTCAAAATATTCAACAGAATGTTTCTTAAATTGGATATTCACAAAAGACGCACAATGGACGTTTCCAATCTATCCATCCATGATATGACCTCATAACCAACTACATGACATGCAGGATGACGTCATAATCAATGACGTCATGAATGACGTAGATAAATACGTCACGAACGCATAAATGGTGACGGAATAAGTGTTGGTGCGCGAATTGTATGGCTTTACTATTTACTAAACATTCTGTTGAATAGTTTGAAACTAATTTGGCTGGGTATTGTTGCTGCCATATTCAACAGCTTACCTGTATAGTTTTCTGAAAATTCATAGTCAGGAAGTTCAGGGATCGATCAATCCCAACACGAGCGAGGTGTAGGTGGAGGTTATCGAGAGATAGGAGGGGCATAGCTAAAACTAGATGGGTCCATTCAGATGGATATTATAAGACCATTGCCCCTTTCGCGTCTGATCTACGTCATTTAATTATGAGGTCATGTTTTGATTATGACGTCAGATACCTGAGTGACAGATTGGATCCTTCTATTTTATGCAGTCATTTGACGCGCATTTAAATCAACAGCATATGCTTACAAATATGTCACCGTGGTGACACCGTGTCATAGGCTTGCACGATTATTTGACATTATCCAATGTTCGCCCCGTGAATTCATACCATAAAATAGCCAATACGATATATCGAAATATCGAGATTTTTATCACGATATATCACGATACCTCCGAGGGCATTATCCAGCAAGCCTACCATGTCATCGTGGTAATTCCATCTGAGCAATATTTCTAATTCCACACCCCACCCCCCCCCCCCCCCACCTCATTGTTACACGCGTGGGAATCTATTTATATACTTTGAATCCTTAATTAGCAGGATACCAGTTCAAAGTAACTATACAAGAACGCTGTTGAATATTTTAAAACTAATTTGACTGGGTGCTGTTGCTACCTATGGCATCAACAGCATCCAGTCAAATTAGTTTCAAATTATTCATAATTTTTTTAATTCTAAGTTTATCAATGACAAACAATTCATAGGCTACACTTGACAGACTTTCTTTTTCAATATTCCTGGATACATCGTTATAATTGTGACGTCAGTTACCTAGTGACGTAATTGATTATGGCGACATATATTTGAACGCGGATCGCTAAATTTTGTCTAGGAGTATATAGTATTTCCATGGACAATATCACGATATATAGTGCATACAATATCGCGATATATCGATATATTGCCTGTAAAATGTCGGAAAAGTGTTGGTGGCTGCAGTGGCGTGGGCTATCGTACACACGAGTAGCAATGGAAACCAGCTTTAAACTGTTGAATGTTAAAAAAAAAATTCAACTGGAAGGTATAGCAACAGGTGTCAAAATATTCATTATGTCGCCGTAAATTGGTATTGATTTTCAATTTTTTTTCCTCATCTTAAAATATCGACAATATTTATTAATCGAATTGAGATACGTGCATATCGGAATATCGGAAAATCGTTATAAACCTGATAATGCATATTACTGGCCCGCACTGGGACAATATAGATCCGTATTGGCGCAGTACCTGCCTAGCGACGTGCGTTATCAATGTTAGTTCAGATATAGTCTTCTCAGAAGCAATAGCGTAAGGAAGACTAACAATATAAGTTGACATACATGACTGACAGGTCCGATAAAGCCAAACTGTCCATGTATGAAGAAAAAACCCATACCGAGTAATAATTTCTCGACTAGACTATACTAATTGTTTTATCTTCTGATGAGACACGTCGTGGTTAATGTTCATTAATGATAAAACACTTATAATATTGTGTTGTTGATAAAATATCGATATTTGATGACAACAATAAAATATTAATCTCTACGAACTCTGACCATGTATTCACGTTCGACCCCGTTTCTTTTTGTCTCCTACATGTAAAACTTCGACCTTGGGTAAAAAACCTCATACAAAACAAAAACAATCATGTTATGTTAAAACACATTATCCACCGTTATTTTATATCCAGTCTTCGCGTTCTTTTAGTTTAATACCGACATAAGGCGCCATTTCTATTTTGATATTGCTGGGATTAAAATATCTCCACTAACCCTTTTAACGCTCGTATCAGCCAAAAACGGCTGAGCGAAGCGCCTGTTAGTCATCAGCACGTGTGGGCGTCTGTGGGCGAAGTAAACAACTGAAGTCCCGATTCAAGCGCGTGTCGGCGTCTGTGCGCGATATTGTCAGTAGTGATATATTCGGCGATATGGGCGCTTCATAGTCATTGACACTTATAACATAATAGAACAGTTCAATTTACAGTTCGGTAGAAGTACCTATAGTGGTACTGATGAAAGGTGCCTTCATTGATGGAGAGGCAGGTAATAGGTTTACTGCACAAGATGATCCATGCTATCTAGCTCACTGACAGCATGGAGTGCAATGTTCCAATGCAGTGACGAAAACGTTAACACATAGTGCACCTAGAAACGTGCTTCATTTTGTCTCCACTAATTTGACGTGGTTCGGCAGGTCCGGAGAGACATCAGACAGACCACTCCTACTGCAGTTTGAGAGTGGCCGAAACCGCGCTCGTACTCGTACAGGTGCCTACTAGTTGGTGTTTGAGCAACCTGACCTGAATTTGGTTTATTAGCCCTCAGCCCTCTTGAATGAGCACCCACTACGTCACTGTCGTACTGACTGACGATTACGAATAAGTTATTGGTTTGATTTGAACATGCCATTCTAGGCTGGTTTTATTTCAGTCTGTTATTGGTAACTTCCCCAGTTTTTACACGGGTACCCATTTATACGCCTGGGTGGAGAGAGGCAACGAGGAGTGAAGGAGATTGCCTATGTTTCCAGCGATCATCAGTTGGACGAGCAGGGACGCGATCCCGCCTCTGATTACGACGGAGTGGGCCCCTTTTATAGGATTTGACGTCCACTCAGCGAGCGACGTCGTAGCGCTCAACCAATCAGCGTGCAGCTAATCAGCGTAGCCAGCTAAACGATCACATGTTTACGCCGTCACGCTACCTCACTCATGCGCGATGCTGATTTTACCAGGTTATCAAGAAATTTATTGTTAGTTTTTAATATACTGATATCTCAGACGTCCCTGGACCGATTTCTGATAAGACTACCACATCTGAAAAGAAGATTATTGATTGGCTAGAGAAGTTCTAAGAAAGCCAGCCATTCACTGAAAGATAATGAGATGTAGAGCAGAGAGTATAAAAGCTGATCACTCTGTCATCTCAGGACCGAGCCGCTGAAAGGGTGCTCTGTCAATGCCTTGCCAATGACCCTGGTCGATGATATACGTCCCACTTCTCAGTTCAGTAATGACGGGGAAATTGCAGTGTGGGACCATCAAGGCTTTAACCGCTCGTCAAGTGCTTTTTGACATCACCTAAGGCAGTGTGATAGCACCGAACGAAAAATTCAGCTGACCCTGCGACATTCTCGCATAACCTAACAGATCGCATCCTTTTTCGGGCGCTTGAGGCCTTAACCTGCACAGCATTCAGGTTATTCTAAAATCACCGCCCCGCATGTGATCCGCTCTAAAAACGTTAGAGTTAGTCGCACACAGAAGGCCCGCCTCTGGACGCCTGCTGAGAACTTCAGATCAACTAGTTGGCAATGACTAAAATCTTCTTCCCCCCTGCGTGTTCTTTAGGACATTAAAGTAGAGCCATCCTCCCATTCCGATTTTAGCAGACTCTTAGGAAATAGCTAGCTCTTAGCGCCAAATGACTTTCATGACCAACTAACCGTAGATATACATTTAGACCAACGAGACGAATAGTCTTCTTCTTCTTTTCGATCGCTGGTATCACACTTGGAGAGCCGTTCTCAAGATTAAATCTGTGGTTTTCTGCAGTTCTTCCACAGGCCCATACAGCTTTTCAAGAAAAGAGGTTGACAAAGGCCAGATCTCTTCTCTCAGCAGCTGATACGTACTGCAACATTGAAGCATGTGCTCTGTGGTCTGTTCTGCTTCTCCACAAGGACAAGCGGGCGATGTCGTAAGGTGGAACCGCCTGTACATGTGTTGGTTTAGTCTGTTGTGTCCAGTTCTGAGACGAAAAATGTCACTTGCTCTGGCCTCGAGAGATGATTGTAGACATCTTCTGATTGAGGTGTTCTATAGAGTGACTTGATGATAGTCTTCATCTCTGCATGGGTAACCATGTTTTCTGTCTGATTCTCTTCTGCACCCACCTTTGCCATCTTGTCTGCTTCCTCATTTCTTTGGACTCCACAGTGTAAGGGGATCCACTGCAATGCTATCCGAAAGCATTTGATGGTTGGTAGTGCTTCTTCAAGTTGTGGCAGCTTACCTTTGGTGATAGCCTCACGGACGGAGCGGGCATCAGATAAAAAGGCAATCTGTGCAATAGGGTCTGCTGTTCTGCTGATGGTATTAGCTGCATGAACCAGTGCTTCGACTTCAGCTCTGTAGTTTGTGCAGTGTTTGCCTGTCGGTATTGCAGCTGACTCATGTTGTCCGTTTGGATACTGTATGTACGAATAGTGACTGCTAGCAACTGACAGACTGCCTTGGATAGATAGGAAAAATCGACAGACCCTCCCGCTTCAGGAATTGCTCCTATTGCCACCCTGTGCACCACTTTCTTTCGGCCAGCAACTAAAATATTGCACACGAGTCTTGAAAAATCTAAACGTTCATTGAGACCCTGCTCCTGCACCTCCTCTGTCGCCCCGCCTCCCTCGATACACAAGCGCCTGGGAGAGATGCCTAAAAAGAGCCCGGCTCGAACACAAGCCAGGAAAACTCGAAAGTCATCTTCAGCCTCTTTTTCCTCCTGCATCCGTACCCACCTACTTCCACATGCATCGCCCCTCCCCACCCCACTGGATTAACCTGAATGGGCCCCTCTTCTCGGAAGGACCCACTCGTCGAGCTGGGAACGTCTTTTCTACCGCACACACCTAGGAGATTTGCCTCCCTTGTCGCCATCGCCACTGCCACTTAAGCACCCGCCGACATGACCACTGCATCCACGGCCGCAAATCCCGCTGCAGGAATCTCTTCAGCCACAACTCATCTAACCACCGCTCCTACTTCCGCCGCTTGCGTTGTCCAGCCCACTCCTGCAGGAATGAACGCCACCCTCTTCCGCTCAGACTGAGGAGAAAGGGTAGAGCGGGAAGAGCTAAGTTACACTCGCGACCAACTTCGCCACAGGAAAATTACCAAGTTCGCAGAGCCTCACAATGTTTCAAGACCCCTTAAGTGGATGACGAGGACGAGGCAACAACATTGCAGCAGGATAGTCGTTTTCAGGCTCCTAGACATGCTGGAAATTCCCAGCTGGACCTACGCATCTCCAATGAGATGGCTGACCATGCTGGTCGGCAAATATTTGTAAAGGACCCAAACACATGTGAAGGAGCTGGCGTCGCAAGCCCCGAGACCAGTACGAAGGACTGATGGATGCCCAGGAGCACTGGCGAGCATGGCGAGCCTCCACCTCTTCGACAGAGCGAGTTCCTCACTGCTTGACTGGCGCTCCTGTCGATGGGCCAAATGGGATCATAGAGAGAGAGGGAGAGAGAGAGAGAGAGAGAGAGAGAGAGAGAGAGAGAGAGAGAGAGAGAGAGAGAGAGAGAGAGAGGGAGGGAGGGAGGGAGAGAGGGAGAGAGGGAGAGAGAGAGAGAGAGAGAGAGAGAGAGAGAGAGATGAGGAAAGCTTTCACGACGACAAATCTCCCGGTCCCCCAGACGACATGGGTAACTAGTGTGGGACGGCTACTGCCAGACAACACATCTACCCAATATGCATATTGCATCATTCATTTTTTCCAGGAATTATGTTCTTAGATGCAGGGTTATCCACGATAGCATGAGCTGATGTAACAAATAATTTGCCAGTAGGTCAGTAACATATCCAATGATCTTTAAGAAAGCCTTTGAAAATCGGCTGTCTATTCATTTCTATAAACTGTGTTATTATCCTGCAGTAGTGATATATTCGATCTTCATCTGATGAAGCCTTATCTCCAGAGGCTTCCTAAGAGAATAAGTATCTTGGCATCTATGATCACTTCGACCGGCTATATTCCTAACAAGGAATAACACGCAGCTGATGCTACCACGGTTGGTAATGGAAGAAGCTTGTTAAATATACCACAGGAATATTTTTCTAGAAATTCAATCTCACTCATTTTGGGTTACACGATTTCCAGCCAATATGTCAGTAGTGGAATGAAATAGGCTAGCAACATACTTCTCAGGACCAGTGGTGGAAGGCCTCCTTTGCCGTGCATACCTGCCCCTCCCTCCACCACCACCAGACTCCCCCCCCCCTCCATCAGCCGATACAGAGATATACGTGTCGTCTTGAGGTTGTTCTCCCAGATCGATCGACTATTCCCAACATCGGCGTGTCTCACTATAACTAAGTGTATCGCCTTCTCTGATACTTTTATCGTCTGTCTACCTATCTTCCTCTGGCTTGTTAAATCATTACCCTGCACATTCTTATCTTTTGTATTGATAACATTCTTCATTCCTTGAAATTTACATCTCGTTGTGTCAGCAATATGTTATACTTACATTGAGTTGAATTTGTAAATCGATTCTATTAGTTGCTATAATAGTGAGGTCATCTGCAACGCATGGACATAACATAACGCCTTTACTCCCACTACATAGCTGGTACTGAACTGGGTTAAATGTCTCTTGTACAAATTGGTCAAAACCAAACCTCCTTGTCTTACACCCTGCTCGATACTGAAGGAACTGGACAGCTGACTATTGCAACAGCATTCTGGATAAGGTCTCTATTGATAATCCACATGCTTCCTTGCACACCATCTAAATAGAGGAGTCTCTATATGTTATCTTGATACATCCCATTGAAAGCAGCCTGCGCATCTAGGTATGCACCATACTGAGGTGTTCTTAATTACTCTGCTCTACAAACGCCTCGAGAACGAGAAGTAAAGAGACACCACTAGTAAAGCCCCTCTGCAATTGGATCTGAGTTTGTAGCATCATTTGTTCAATGCAATCTCGTAGTATCTCAAGCAACTTTCCAATCACAGGCATCACTGTGATCCGCTAATATTTATTAGGGCAATTAGTGCATTCTTTCTATTGTAAACTGGAGTCAGACATCCTGATTTAAGACTATCTTCGACCTTTCTTTGCCTAATAGTGGCATTTATGAGATCTTGTAGCCGACAAATCAGATAATTTCCTCCATGCTTCAGGTGTTCTGCAATGAGATTATACATATCTGGAGATTTTTCGGCTGATAGCGCCCAAATGTACTGCCTGCTCTGTATACATGTGTACCTCCATTCTATCGCCTGTGCTGCAAATAGTCTCTGCAGGACAAGAACATCGAACTCGTTTTCACGCTTGAAGCTAACATCATATGACGGATGTTCTTCTGGTGTGGTCAGCTGTGAATAGGGGTTAGCCCATCAATCGCATAGGTCTAATATTTCTAATGGCAGCTTCCTTAATGACTAGCTCTGACAGTGCATTACACTTAGAGTTTGTCTTCTGTTTGATAATTCTATGATATAACTGTCTGTCTCAGTAATGAGGTTCACCTATGCCTTGGTGAAGCATACATCTGCGTGTGACATTTTCTTGATTTTGTTCCCTACATAACCTCTTCCTCGCTTCTTTTCTCCATGCAATCATGGGATCTTGCGGTTTATTGGGACACCCAGCCTGCTTGTACTCATAAAATGTAGCCTTGTTATTTGCCATTGCCATGCGAACTTTGGGATTCCATAGCCACCGTTGTCCTACTTTTAGTCTGTGTAAGCTGGGCATCGCCTTGTCGGCAGCTTCACCCAATACACCATTGATTCTACTTAAGTGTTGGCTGGCAGGCCTGCTTTGGGTAGACGCTCTCACAATCTTTATTGCTCTTATGCAGAGTATAGGTTTGTGCTGTTCTGGCTTCTTCTGGTCATGACTAAGCATAATTCGTATCTTTGCCGGTATATCGTCAGAGTTATTGCACGCTATGGCATCAAGCCTGTGAATGAAAACTCACATTGCAGCTAATCAGCGACTAGTAAAGATGACGTCAATTCTCGTAGCGTCTTACCCATTTGGTGAATCAATGTAGCCTCTTTCGGAAAGCTCTCAGATAGAAGCAGATCATGTTCCATTAGAAATCATTGAAAGTTTCTTACTCTGGTATGTGATATTTACCCTGATTTAAGCATTCCAATCAACAGCAAGTACTGGTTCATCTGGATGACATGCAGCTCATCTAATACATCACTCTGTCTATCCTCCGCTTTACTTGAACCTCTGGTCGGCATGTAAACAGAAGTTAGTATCAGTGCACTAGTATTAGTTTTCACCTCAGCAACCTGTATTCTGTCGCCTCTATCTCGTAAAGCCCTCACAAGATGATAAACCCCCGTAGTCCATATCAGTGCAGTACCTCTGTACCTACGAGAACTCTTTGTGTAGACATGATTGGATTTTCATCATGTACTGCCTTTACAGCGGCATTATTGCCATTATGCACTTTTTTCAAACATGTAGAGCCAATGTTCTTGAATAAATGCAATATGATAGCTCTTTAATAGATAAATCCGCATTTCTAAATTGCTCTTCGCATTCTGGCAATGGTATGCCACTATAGAAATGTAGTTACTGGCATGTAAATTATGTTCTTTTTAAAGCGATGCTTTTTTGGATTGCGCAATTCTAAAAATTGGTCATGCAGATGCCGTTCTTGCTCTCCGTTCTTGTTCCCAGTTGTGTTGTCAGTCTTCACACACATCGACTCTCCATTATTATATGCTATCACCTCCAAATAATCTTCATCTTCATTTGATGAAGCCTTATCCCCTACCTTTCCACGAGCCACAGTTCTTGCCTTTATTACCGTTCCTCCGTTATCTACTCCTGAGTCTCTCACAGAATCCTGTAACAGGTTTGATATCTTTTGCAGCTTATAATATGTTTCCTTGTACGTAAACCAGCAGAAATGTATACAATACTCACGTTATTCGTGTTTGGAATAATTTTTAATTGTCACTGTGACCTTGATATTTGACCTTTTGAGCCTAAATTTATCACACATCTTTGAGACCCCATGAATAACCTTCCATCCAAGGTTAAGATCGTTTCAGTAGAACTAGAGTTATTTTGAGAAAGTGTGTCTCTCAGACACAGTTTTCAAAATATTCGTTAAAATATTAGTTTTTAATCTGGGCGCCGTGACCTTGACCTTTAACCTTTGACCCCAAATCTATGACACATCTTCACAACACCACGAATAACGCTCCCCGCAAGCCTGGTCATGACAGCCTAAGTAGAACTAGAGTTACTTTGAGAACTTATGTCTGGATAGTTTTCAAAATAATCAGTTTAATCTGATAGCTGTTACCTTGACCTTTGACTTTCTAACCCCAAATTCATCACACATCTTCAGGACCCCCAAGTTTGATTACCCTGTACCAAAAACTATAACCCATAATAAGCATTTGTGACTGATTGACTCACTCACTAACTGACTAAGGGGCGTGACGGTTTATTGAGCTGCTAGCCACAGCTAAACACCGACACGGGAATATGCTGGAAATATGCGGGGTTTATTGGCCTTCTAAGGTAATTACTGAAATTCGAATTCAATCAACTATATGCTCATATGCCTATGCGCAGGTGGATACGTCTATAGCAGAACATTATTTAAGATTATAAATAAATAACATGCATAGCATTCGTGGTGCCTTACTAGTTTATTGCAGATAATTCCAATAATCTTGGAACCGGTCGAATAATTAGTTTTAACACGTCAGTGATTAAATCACGTTAATAAACATCAGGGACACACTCGTAATTAAAATTATAATAAGATTATTACTCATTTGATTTTTTGACCCCGAAGGGCAGGATCCAACAACTCATTTAGAATTTAATTAATATTGTTTGGACTATTTTGAAACTAATTTGACTGGGAGCTGTTGCGGCATATCACAGCAACAGCTCCCAGTCAAATTAGTTTCAAAATATTCCACAGCTTAACTGGATTCTTATCCTGAAATTGAGATTCTTGAAATTCCGAGTTCAAAGAGCTGATAAATATTTTGTTGAGTATTTTGAAACTGATTTGATTGGAAGCTGTTGCTGCCTATGGCAGTAGCAGCTTCCTTTTAAATTAGTTTTAAAGTATTCAACAGCGTATATTTATGTTACCTCGAAAATGAGTATTGAGAATTCAGGATTAAAAGCCTTAACAAGAATATTAAAAATATATTTTATTCTATTAGGAGCGAGTGTTACAAGATAAGATCGTACACCAGGTACCGTACCATCTATTTGTCTAATCTGATCTATCTCACCTCGATTAAATAAGAAATACACCCTACTGCCAAGGTGTCACATGTCAGCGAATATAAATTAGCCATCACGCCAGGACCTGATTGTTTGACATACCGCATGTGATCTATTTGAAGCAAAGGCTAATATATTTCTCAATTTCCACATCTTCCTCGAAGCCAGCCAGTCAGTCAGTCAGTCAGTCAGTCAGTCAGTCAGTCAGTCAGTCAGTCAGTCAGTCAGTCAGTCAGTCAGTCAGTCAGTAAGTCAGTCAGTCAGTCAGTCAGTCAGTCAGTCAGTCAGTCAGTCAGTCAGTCAGTTAGTCAGCCAGCCAGCCAGCCACCTCCACCCCACCCCCGCCAGCCAGCCAGCCGGCGAGCAGTCAGTCAGTCTCAGTCAGACACGCCCTCTCTCTCTTCCTCCCTCCCTCGCTCTCCCTCCCCATTCCCGCTCTCTCCCTCGATATCCCCATCTCTCTTTTCTCTTTTCGCTCTCTCCGCTCTCTCTCTCTCTCTCCCTCCCCATCTCTCTTCCTATGTGTCTTTCAATGCCCCTCCACACTTCTTCCCAATCTGCCACCTCTCCCTCCCTCCCATTCCCTCCGTCCCTCCCTCCTTGCCTCCATCTATCCATCCATCCAGCCCTCTCACCACCCTTCCTTCACTCTCTCTCTCTCTCTCTCTCCTCTCTCTCTCTCTCTCTCTCTCTCTCTCTCTCTGTCTCTCCCTTTCTCTCTTCTCCCTCTATCTCCTCACCCCACCCCACCCCCCTCTCTGTCTCAGGGTCGGATTTACTACGATGGATGCCAATGGGCAGTAATCGCGGGAGGCCCACTCTCTGGTGTGTTCTTCTCTCATAGATTTGGTGCGGGCATCCTGGGTGCAGTAGATGACAATGTGGTCACCTCCCACAGACTGTGGTGTATGTGCCTTTCCATTTCATTTAATGACTTCTCAGAGCATCTAATTTTAAATTTTCTCCATGGAAAGCACCCGCACCCCAGTCTATGGGAGGTGGACATACTTCCATTTCTTGCATTCTGAATGATAAGTTACATCCTTACTTTGCACACAATAATTTTGACTGATCATTCCTCCCTACGCGTTAGGGCCATATAAAATTGTCTTCACAGCACAAAATTAAGTCTTGGTCGAGGCGCTGATAGAATTAGATTTTGGTGGCGGCCCAGTCTACACTGTCGTAAGTTCGGTCCCGCTCTGTCCCCCAACTCTTGCTCCCCCCTCTCTCTCTCTCGCTCTCTCTCTCTCTCTCTCCCTCCCCCTCCCCTCTCTCTCTCTCTCTCCCTCTCTCCTAGCCCAGAAGATTGTTCAAAATCTCACTTTATATGATAAATATAACTTCAAAATTGTGTCCAATTTCATATCACTATCATCAACCTAGTCAAAGATTATCATATCGCACTTGTTAACCCTCGTGCAATGATGTGACAATTTTCGACTCAGTTGATAATAGTTATATGGCATGTGTGACCTCGTCCCAGACCATCTGTTCACTGTATTGAACTCTAGCTCTAATGGACCTTTCCAGTTTTCGCTATGCCCCGCCCATCCCTAGTTAAGATCCACCCACGCGTCGATCAATTCCTGAACGCCCTGTCTATCAATTTCTAGAAAACTATACTGGTAAGCTGTTGAATATTTTAAAACTAATTTGACTGGGCGCTGTTGCTACCTGTGGCAGCAACAGCGCTCAGTGAAATTAGTTTCAAAATATTAAACAACATGTTTATTAAATAGTAAAGACACACAATTCGTACAACAAGGCTTAGACAGTCATTAATCATGCGTTCGTGACGAACTTATATACGTCATTCATG
The DNA here is from genome assembly GCA_034401795.1 of Chaetoderma sp. LZ-2023a. NCBI lineage: Eukaryota > Metazoa > Mollusca > Caudofoveata > Chaetodermatida > Chaetodermatidae > Chaetoderma > Chaetoderma sp. LZ-2023a. The sequence continues at coordinate 159,911,055 of CM067359.1, forward strand.
CCGTCATTAATTATGACATCATCCTACACGTCACGTAGTTGATTATGACGTCGTATGGTGGTTGTATAAACTGGAAAGGCCAATTCCGTCCAGCAGCTGTGGACAGATAAACAGTCAGATTATACAAACACAGATCCGAATGCAATACTCGCTTCCCTTCACGAGGCGTGGGTAATTAAGCAAATAATGCTAGATAATGAAGCGGTATTATATAAGCTCAAACCAATGAAACGTTCCATTTTAGCTATGCCCCGCCCATCACTAACTAAGCTCCACCCACACCTCGCCGTGTTGGGATTGCGCGATCCCCAAAGGCCCTAGCTATCAATTTCCTGAAAACTATACAGGGAAGCTGTTGAATATTTTGTAACTAATTTGACTGGGTGCTGTTGCTGCCTATCTGCCTATGGCAGCAACAGCGCCCAGTCCAATTAGTTTCAAAATATTCAACAGAATATTTATTAAATAGTAAAAGCAAACAATTTGTACAACAATGCATAGACCGTCTTCAAATATGCGGTTGTGACGTACTTATCGACATCATTTATGACGTCATTCATTATGATGTCATTGTACACATCACGCATTTCATTATGACGTCATATGATGAGTGGGTACTCTGGAAAGGTGAATTAAAACAGGCCTATATGTTTTTGTGTGTTTCAATTAAAGATAATGTCATAACTAAGTTACTAAAAAAAATCTGTTATTGCTAAAATCGCATTGTCTTCATTCCGAAACGAACGCAGCAGCGCGTACGTTCTTATTTTGAAACTAATTTAACTTGAAGTTGTTGCTGCCTGGGAGGGACACGTGGGAGTGAGTGAGTGAGAGATCGTGGATCGAGGGAGGGAGGGACGGTGGGAGATAGGGAATGAGAAAAGGAGGGAGGAGGAGGAAGGAGGGAGGAGGGAGGAGGGACTGAACTGTTAAAACAATTACATACGCATAAACAATTCCTACGTAGATATATTCGTGTATTGTGAATTGTATATATCTTTGGGGAAAATACTTCGTACAATACCGGTATGCTTAATTTAATTTAAACAAAATAAAGTAGATTTAAATATCTAAATATATATATGATTAGACCACACACTGGTTTGCCTTTAGAGCGGATGGCTATTTTCTCCTTCGACGAGTTAGCTGACAATTATATGCCTCTTGGCTATTTATTGTTTTTATGTGAATTTCTAATGAAGAAATGACACACCATTGTGAGTGAACACTGACGATGAGTCGCTAGTTATTCATGTAATGATATTTTAACCATCTGCTTCTCAATCTGATCAAATCGGCTTTTGCAGTCATCTTGAGAAACGTCCATTTGAAGACCAAGAAGAGATTATTTTGGAAAATTTACCACTGAAATGACTGGCTCGGAATCCTAGCCAATTATTCCAGTGATAAATTTTCTAAAATATCCTTCGTCTTGCTCTTCAAAAGAACATATTTTCTTGAAAGAATTTGAGAGTTATAGGGGTTAAGTATAAAGAAGAACCTATACGAGAACAAGAAGAAACAAAAACATACGTTTATTTGAAGTTTTTTGGCTATTATTTAATCGTATTTGTGTTTGCATTGTGTAATAACGCGAGATGAATAATAGGCATGCGTGTATTTATACATGGGCGGTAAAACACGAGTTAATTAATAATAATTAGTGTGTTTCCCTTTCTTACTTAATCACCCGTGTACGTCACGTAATTAGCGTAATGGGATTTTGACATCTCTAGAAAAATACCTAGCCTTTATTCGTTATTATTCCAATGATTGTCATTCCAACCATTATCTTGATGACATCTACGTGACTTGATGTTGTTGTTTACGTCGTCGGTCTACACTAGCTTTCACATTCATTTGAACATATATACGATGCGTTTTCTTAAACAGTGCCTAGAGTAGACACAGTCCAACACCAGATTAGTATTGTGAATTTGTCATGGAAGGAAAGGGTAAGAAATAGAGACTAACAAAACTAAATAGAACGTTAATTAAAAAAAATATCGTCACTAAAAGCTTCTCGTATCCCTTAACGATTGTTAAACTACTTAGACAGTAGTTAGTAAAAATTAACTAAGCTTTATTTATGTCTACATAAAATCACTCATTAGTAAAATGTGATGGGTAATTGGGAAAACACAATTAATGTTGATTTCGTCATTGCTTGTCACTGTTGTCAGTCGTGGTGGAAACGGGTCAACTAATTATGATGACGCGGTTACCAGTTCGGGCCTAACATATTCGATTATAGAGTTGGTACTTCGAGAAAAATACATAGCGTTTATTGGTATTATTAGAGAAGGTTGGGGCATGCCTATTCAGTTTGGTTTATTAATTTCTGTGTGATAAAATAATATCCTTGCTGGACGTTGTACAAGGCTACTTCTGTATACTATAGGTAAGTATTGATGAACACAAAGGCAGCGTCACGGATAATGCATGGTACTGGGCCGATACTGGACCAATACTGCGCTGATAGGGCCCGGTGTTGGTCCATTATCGGCCCAATAACATGTATTATCAGTGGTTATAAAATTCAATTTTCTAAAGTACCCACCCATCATATGACGTCCTAATGAACTGCGTGATGTGTACAATGACATCATAATGAATGGCGTCATGAATGACGTCGATAAGTACGTCACGAACGCATATTTGAAGACGGTCTATGCGTTGTTGTACAAATTGTTTGCTTTTACTATTTAATAAATATTCTGTTGAATATTTGAAACCAATTTGACTGGGCGATGTTGCTGCCATAGGCAGCAACAGCACCCAGTCAAATTAGTTACAACAAGAGATGATCCCGTTTACGGACAAAGCTCTTCCAGAGAGGCCACCTGTTATTTGAGAGAATGCAGTAGTGATTATTTAATCAGTCACACCTTATAGGTGGTGGTGTACGGAACAAAAAATCGCTAACAACAATACGTTAGCAACAGTTAGTTGGTGTGTCGCGTGCACCAAACCAACAAGCTGGTTTCAACAAAAAAGAGTTGAATGGAAAATAAAACACTGCTCTATTTTCAATCAAAATTCGGATTTTCCAGCCAACACGTTGCTAGTAACTTGTTGGTCCATGTGTCACGAAACCAACCACCTTGTTTTGTTTTTTTATTATCTAAACATATTTTATTGTAGGCCTTTTTACAAAGGGATGGGGGTACACGTTCTTACAACTTAGGCCGTGCTCTTACTAAAGACTTAATCAGGAACAACGCCATACTCACATAGTTTCCCAATTGTTTTGTTGTTAGCGATTTCTTGCCCCGTATGTCACCGCCTTCAGACAAGAGATTGCAAATTCTTTACGATGTAAGGAATAGTTTGTTGAATATCCTGAAACAAATCTTACTCGGAAATGCTGCTACATATAGCACAGCAACCTGTTCCAGTCAAATTAGTTTCAAAATATTCAACATGTTTTGGCTCCTAAACTATATGATATGATTTCATAAGTGACCATTAGGTCGTCATCAGATCTTTTAATCCTCGAAATGCCTGTCTCTCGAAATCAACTTAACTATACAGGAAAGCTGCTGAATATTTTGAAACTAATTTGACTGGAACCCGTTGTTGAAATGGCAACATCAACACCAGCAAATTTGTTGAAAAATGTACACCAGTTTCTTTGCTATTTACAGAGTAAAACTGAATATTGACATTAGAGTGGCAAGGGTCAAGCGCTAAAGACGGACAATATCGAGGTAATGATTATGACATCATCATACACGTCACTTAGTTAATTATGACGTCATATGACGTCAGGTGATCGATGGATAAACTGGAAAGGTGAATTGTATGGTCTGTACAGAATGTTTAAAAACAAAAGGGCATATTCATGTAGGCTATTTATAGCACACCTCTTTATTGGAAGCCAAGCAAATAAGTATTCATTATCGAAAATAGGGCCACAATTTGATATGGAAATGACAATTGCGATCAATCAGCTCCGTGTAAAAAAAAATTACCCATAGAAGAATTTCTAAATCCCAGCAGAGGGTTATGACATGCGGTGATTATGTTTTTAACCTCGCAATGCGAGAACAAGAGATTATTTTTGAAAACTTCCCACTGCAATGCTGCCCTCCACTGACAAAAGGGGTGGGGGTGGGGGGGGTGGGGGTAAGTTAAAAAAAATATAAATTGAGATTTTGACACATCTCGCCTATTTTGGACTTGCTCTTTTCAATGGAACTATTGCCAATGTAAAATTCTTTTTAGATTTTTAGTTATAAAATAACAAAATGATGTATGTCTTCCCCATCACAGACAATTACAATGACGAAAGGAAGTAACCGCATTTCCTTTGACAGAAGGAAGTATATTACACATACTCCCTTTTGTCATTGTAAATGCTGAACATACTTCCTTTTGTCAATGAAATATCTTCAGTCAAAGATATCTAATTTGCATATCAAAAGGGCATATGTCTAGCTCTATGTGTCATGCATGGTATTCTCACTGCATGTAACAAGTGCATAAAAAGGTATGGATTTGCACTATTGAGTACAGTCTACTTGTAAACATATAATATGGTTAGTTCAAAGTACATGATTTAATAATTTACAAGTCAGGTCTACAAACCAGATCCGCTATTAAATTTTAAAATTGGTCAGTTTTCCTAGAACTAGACTATAAGGCTACAGCTCCAGTTTACCATTAAAAATAAGATAATAAGCAAAGTCATTATTATTATTATTATTATTATTATTATTATTATTATTATTATTATTATTATTATTATTATTATAGCGTAGAATGCAAAATATAAATAAATATCTTTGCAAATAGTATAAATAGTATATCCGATGCTATGCTCTTTTAAATATAGAGTTAATATATAAAAGTATGTAAACAAAATAAAATGTGTGAAATTTTTAGCCCACCTGACCATATCGCCACATTTTTATGCATGGCCTGATTGAGCCACGTGGGACTCAGAATTCTCAATAGCATCGATTCCGTAAATGGTTTGAAGTAGATTTTGCCATGAGCGCATGTCGAATCAATTATTATATGGCCTATAAGGCCTAATTTATAAGGTTAAAGATTTAGGGCTGATTGATTCCTAGATTTATTACCTAGACTGCCTACCTGTATTGATTCCTAGATTTATTACCTAGACTGCCTACCTGTATATGCTTTAGCTTGTTACTCGGTTTAACCCATCATTTGTTACCAGGTTCTAAAGATTTGATTCATAAATACCACGGCGATCATATTTTATGCATAATCATGTTAGTTTAAGTATATTTCTCATTGTACGAAATATGGTTTACAGCTTGGTACATGTAATAGCTAGTCTAAGACCTGGTTTAAAGATTAAACCAAGTCTAGCTAAACCTCCTTATTGAATTCAGGCCATGATGTTTAAGTTTAGCCTACTCTAAATAATCATATTTGTATTTTAACATAAATTGCCTAATGAAATGTTTTTCTGTTAAAACTATGTAACTAAACTGTAAAATTAGTTGAGAATGTGACATTTTGTTTCTAAAAACACATTTAGGTAAAAAAGGAACCATTTTTTATATGAAAATAATTTAATGAAACCAACATTAAAAAAAAAAATTGATCATTTGGTTTTGTTGTAGGAACACATTTACATATAGTTTTGTGTTTACTTGAAAACTAATTTTTTGACTCGAACGATTTTTTGTATTTTCAAACCTAAAACAATGGTATATATAATATGGAAAAATTAGTTACCTCTCCGGGATGTAGAAATTGTTTGAGTGTAGCTTTCGTGACCATCTCGGTCACTTCTTCAGCACTAACTGACGGTCGCTGGCAACAAGTTTTCTGACGATGCTAAGAACTTCGCGTCCGTGTTAATGCTGACGAAGTGACCGAGATGGTCACGAAAGCTACACTCAAACAATTTCTACATCCCGGAGAGGTAACTAATTTTACCTTATTATTAATCATCCTGGGATCGGGACCAACTGTTTCGGAAATGGTATATATGTTTATTGTAAGAAGAAACTGGATACAGAACCCTCTTCATCTATCCCATTACGTTTCTTTAATTACAAAATGGAGTAAATGTGAATTTACACTGACAAAAGGATGTAAATTTGAAACACTGGAATTTGAACACTAGAAACACAGATATACAATGGCAAAAGGAAGTATGTTAATATAATTTGTTTAAAAGGAACCAATTCTGATTTTCTTTTAAATAATGGTAATCTTTAACACATATGTGTCGCTCTGATATAATTTTGACAGAAATGTGCTGGAAATCGACACAGGGCTATCCATAAACGCATTTTATTTATTTTCTCAAAAAATGATTTCTTGGACATACTTCCTTTTGTCAATGTAGGGCAGAATGCATGATTGGTTAATTAGTCATTCCTGCGGTAAATTGTCAAAAATAGTCTTCTGTTGGTTTTCAGGTGGATATTTCTCAAAACCAATTTTGGCCAGTTTGAATGTTAAAGGGAATATATGAATAACTATAGCCTAATTACAGATAACGGTAGGTATATGTCAAATCTTAGAAACCCATCCATCAATCAGACCGATAGGATACTTAACCCCTCTTGTGTCAACAGCGCCTCAAAGCGCGCAAAATGCGACCCATATCAATTAACCTTTTAAAACTTTAGATATCTCAAAGAAAATGGCAATTCTCACTCAGCAGATGTCCGGTTAGAGAAGACAATGTGTGTAAGTTTGCCACAGAAATTTACATTGCCATAGAAATTTATATTGCCACAGAAATATACATTGCCACAGAAATTTACAAAAATAACTTTCCGTTGTCACATGTTTATTTCAGCTTAAATGGTTAATATTCAAGAGAATCCAACCTTTTGCTTTGACAGTGTACATGTGCAGGCTAAGAGAAGACAATTTTTGAAAATGTATCACTGGAATGACTGGCTCGGTTACCGAGCCAGTCATCCCAGTGATACATTTTCAAAAATTGTCTTCTCTTGGCCGGCAAATGTACATTACTAAAGAGCACTACCGGTACCATTTTGCAGGTGTAACCATTATACGATTAAGCTAGGGGTTAATTTGCGTTGTACACGTGAATAGTAGGCCGACGGTAGCACGATCAAACAGCAAAACAATGATATGTTCACTGATTATGCGAGCAGAATATGGTGGTTACTTAAGACTAGTGGTCATGAAATCACCCGTCTGAATAAACCACCCGCCATGAGACCATCATTTAAGCCCAAAAGCCTTAGACCATATACAAACCCGATAACACAGCTTACTGGGCTGATGCCGGGTTGATACTGAAAGCATCGGCACGGCATCAGCCCAGCATCGGCCCAGTATGCTGTGTTATCTGGGAATGCGGTGTAATGAGCAATGCCGGCCTTCAATGGCCGTTTAACAGTATATTTTGCCTCTTCTCGCAGTTGGACAGCTGACTCTTTAGACCGGGGTTCGCTGCCTTTTGTTGAGCGAGAAAGGTTTAATTTAAGTCAAGTTAGTTATTATTACTGGTACCCGGCTGTAGATGCGGGGATTACTGATAATAGACAACAACCATTTTAAGAGGATACTAACTCCACCTCAATCGTTGTATTGTACTGGTTGATTATGGTATATAGATGCCATATAAAAATAAATTAAATATAACTTAATGCACGGATGTGGATGGACAATGATATAGCTATATCTTCCTGATCTGCCTGTAGCCAGACGTTCGCCCGATGGTTGACGCGTGAGGTGTGAGGTTTCATGGCATCCTTGAGTAAGGGTAACATCACAAGACATATTTTTGTCTTATCTTTCCACCAATCTAGATACTGATGAGATCTGAGTTGAGTGTCATGTTCATCTTACCTCCATGCAAAGAATTAGAGACTGTCCAGATCGATATGTTTTGTGCTCGGGTATGGCATTCAGATGGCAATTTGTTCAATCAGTGTCAGCTTTCCGTCACGCCCCGTTTTCCAGAATGATGTTTTTCCCACTGACACTAAATGATGAGGTTGTGCCACAACCCGTTAGCGCATGGTCTGTTAGTAGGTTGTCTCTCAGACGTCGGGGACGTCTCTAATACAGTACATGTATTGGAGAGCATTTCCTGTTATTTATCACAAACTGTTCACAATTCAGCTGTTGAGACTATAAAGTGCAATAGAAGCGATATGACATTTGTGTCTCTAGCACACCTTTGTATCCTTCAACGACTGCTACACATGACTGGAGTATCAGCCTGCTTTCTGCCTCTTCATGGTTTCAATGCAGTCTGACATCAGGTCCTTGTTGACCTCGCATCTGTAAGAATCCGCCTCCGGATCAAGCTAGTATTGATCTGGTAGATCTTTTCTTGTTTTCAAGAAGAATTCGGAGAGGAACTGGCCAAGATCGGCTTTGTTCGTACCATAACAATGAACTGGCCCTACACCGGTGACATGGGACATGTTGTCAATCGATGACCTTGCACATTGGCTTCTTCTTTCCCACAATTTTGACCTGGCCACTGCCGTGATGGAGTCCTCCCCAATGTAGCGATCAAACACTACATCAACTCTTGTTGTGTGATCTCCAAAGTGACGTCTCACAGTTTGCAGATCAGTATAGTCGCCAAATGTGGTACACCTATGAGGCTGTCCACCAGCTTGGATGAGTACATGACAATCAATCACCATACATGTCTTTATGTCAGCTTCTGGAACTTCTGACTGTGCATGAAGCCCATACATCAATATGCTGATGAGATCTGATTCACCATTTCAACTGTCAGACACGATACGCACTCATAGCACCGAGCAATCACTGCAAGAGCTTCCGATCAGATTTGATTATTTTCTGTTCATTTTGTTTTGTAAAAACTGTTGCTTTGCATATTCATGAAAACCTATACTTTTCTCTATCAGTCTATGCTTCACGTTGGTGATCATGTGTGTGTGTGTGTGTGTGTGTGTGTGTGTGTGTGTGTGTGTGTGTGTGTGTGTGTGTGTGTGTGTGTGTGTGTGTGTGTGTGTGTGTGTGTGTGTGTTTGTGTGTGTGTGTGTGTGTGTGTGTGTGTGTGTGTGTGTGTGTGTGTGTGTGTGTGTGTGTGTGTGTGTGTGTGTGTGTTGTGTGTTGTCTCCCTCTTTCTGTCTCTCTCTCCTCTCTCTCCCTCTTTCTGTCTCTCTCTCTCTCCCCCCTCTATCTCTCTCTCTCTCCCATATTTCCATCTTTCACCCCTCTCTCTCCCTCTCGCTCTCTCCCCCTCGCTCTCTCTCTCTCTCTCTCTCTCTCTCACTCTCTCTCGACCATATCTCCATCTCTCACCCCCTCTCCCTCCCTCCCTCTCTCTCTGCCTGCCTGCCTGCCTGCCTGCCTGCCTGCCTGCCTGCCTGCCTGCCTGCCTGCCTGTCTGTCTGTCTGTCTGTCTGTCTATCTGTCTTCAAAATTTTGGACAGGTAGCACCAAGTTAGTCAAATTGTTTCAAAATATTTACTAGCTTTCATATCACATGCCTGAGAACCAGTGATTTGAATTTTGGATGAAAAGGATAAATAAATTATGTTTGTAGTTTGTATGTAAAAATGGATAGGTACTCAGCATGCATTCTTAAGTACTCAAAGGTACAAATACAGAGTATGTACTCAAGCACAAGTACGAGTGTTTTGGAAATGTACTGAGGCTGAGTACAAGTGCATGTACTCGTAAAAGGCACAAGTACCGAGTACATGCGAGTACTTCAAAATCTGTACACGAGTACTGAGTACATGAGTACATTGACCCCAGCCCTGTCAATGCCTTACCTTTGTGTATAATTTAAAATGTTTACCTGTTAATCACCTGCATTAAATGATAGTTAATTATTTTCTTTATCTGCGTACATTTTATAAATGTGGTATAGACCATGAAAAATCGCACAATAGTCATTATGACCTTGTTTTGACCTTTGTGATCCGGCAAATGACATTCAAGTTCATTCAAAATAGAGGGTGGCATTCACACATATATTTTTCCTAATCTTATGAGGGTTTGATCTAGCGTGGATGCCAGATATTTAAAACAATGCTGTTAAACATCTTTCTAGAATTTTTGCCATGTTTTGACTGGTGTACTATCTACGATCCTTAATGGTTTAGAAAATGCAGGATTCGAGAGTGTCGCCTTTGTCTACACACCTGTATGGCAATATAAATAGCCAACCAAACTGCACTGTTAGAGGACAACACACGTGATTAATGTGCATATTCTATTTATTTAGAAACTTACATGAGAAAAATGAGTTTATGCATATGTTGCAATTACGTGGACAAATGGTATCAGTAAAAACGTTGACTGTATTGTTTGTACATGTTATTACATCCATTAGCAGCCTTAAGTATGAAAAATCAGAATGTGCCTAGATTACATGTTTAATGCAAGTTCTAAAAATAGAATGATTACTTACAAATATCTTAAGTATGGCCAAAAAAATCTAACAAAAACACCAAATTCGAAATTATTTTTATAAACACAATTTCTGGGCTGGTAATGGTGTACTCTCATTTCAGTTTTCAAAATTTAGTGAAAGCCAAATAAATACCTTTGAAATGTTTCAAAACCAATTTGGTTGTAACAGTTCAGAGTTATTTGGTTTTCAGTCAAATCTTTCCAAAAAAGTAATCAGCAGTTGTTTTACTTTTACTACGGGTACTGCAGATATCGTAGATAATATCTATAAATATTGTCGCGCGGTGGGAGGTTTGGTGACCGGCGCATGGCAATGTTAACCCTTCTTGTGTCAGGCTAACCCATTAATAGCCAACCCGGTAAGAAACGGAATCTGCAATGATATTGAGGAAAGTCCATTTGCAGCTCAAGAGAAATCTATTTTTGAAAATTTACCAAGCCAGGTTACCGAGCCGGTCATGCCAGTAGTAAGTTTTCATAAATAGTCTTCTCTTGGGCTGCAAGTGGAACCTGGCTAAGCAAAAACATTTGTATTTATCATTATCCATTTGATGGTCAACCCGGCCAAAAATGTTATCCATTTGCAGGACAACAGATGGATATTTAAAAAAATAAATTACAGTAGCAAATTTACAAAAAAGTAATCTCCTTGGGCTGCAAAGAGCATAATTTTCTTGAAAAAAATCATTGGTTAATTGATACGAGTCGCATTTTGAGCGCTTTTAGGCGCTGTTGACGCAGGAGGGTTAACCGGTTGTAACTGGTCTGGAATGGTGAACGTATAGTGGCCGTATGCCATGTTATCTGTTTTAAAACTTTCAAGACGGCGTGAAGTTCATATCATGAACGTAGTGAATATGAATTTTAATTTGACAATAAACCCAATATGAACATCAAATGGTTAAATCCCCTTTTAGCTATGCCCCGCCCATCTCTAGCTATGCCCCGCCCATCTCTAGATATGCCCCGCCCATCTCTAGCTATGCCCCGCCCATCTCTAGCTAAGCTCCGCCCAAGCATTGCCGTGTTGAGATCGATCGAACCCCGGACTCCCTGAATCTCAATTTCCAGAAAATTAAACATGTAAGCTGTTCAATACCTTGAAAATAATTTTAGTGGGCGAGGCCTATGGCTGCATCAGCAACCCGTCAAATTGGTTTCAAAATATTTAACAGAATGTTTATTGAATAGTAAAGAGTTTCAAATCGTATAACTTGTCGGACTATTAAGCGTTTATGACGGGTTTAATTACGCGATCCATAGCGTAATTTATTATGACGTCAGCCTACATGTGACGTGGTTGACTATGACGTCATATGACTGTCAGCGTGGCAAATATTTAGAAGAATCAGATCCAATGCCAAGAGAGTTGGTCAAACCATGTGCTATATATTTATTGTGAGATCTCGTGTGCTGTAGACAACACGATAGAAGGGACATTTATGAAACATGTAAAATCGCATATATGGGCATGGTGGGTGGGAAACAGCAAGCAAACATGTACGAAAACTGAAATGGGACAGTCATATCTAGTTTGTAATTGCCAACTCATAGTTGAAAGTCTGAGTAGTCATTTAGATATGACAGAAATACTGCATCAACAAAACTGTCTACTACTACTACTACTACTACTACTACTACTACTACTACTACTACTACTACTACTACTACTACTACTACTACTACTACTACTACTACTACTATTACTACTGCTACTGCTACTAATACTACTATTGCTATTGCTACTGCTACTACTGCTACTACTACTACTGCTACTGCTACTGCTACTGCTACTGCTACTGCTACTGATACTACTACTACTACTACTACTACTACTACTACTACTACTACTACTACTACTACTACTACTACTACTACTACTACTACTACTACTACTTTTTTATTATTGATAACACGATCAATGGGTCGTGCGGAAAACCTTTCATATCCAAAAATATATGAAAGACTGACGTACAAATCATACAACATACAAACAGTAAATAAACGGCAAGTGAAAAGGAAAAACCTTTCAAAAATCCATCTGTCTTTCAGTATAATAAAATACTTCAAAATAGCTGCTCAATAAATATGAACTCCAAGGGACAAATACGAAAGAAATCATTTTTATTTTAATAAATATTCTATTGAATATTTTGAAACAAACATAACTGGGAGTCGTTCCTGTATATGGCAGCAACGGGTTCCAGTTCAACCAGTTTCAAAACATCCAACAGCTTACACGTACGATTGTCCAGAACGTGAGATTCGTGGAAGTCTGGGTTCAAAGGATTAAATGTTAATTAACATTAAAAATCTCATTACATATTTATCAGTCTTTCCGTCCTAATAGTGTTTTTGAAATATCTGTTCTGTCAAAGTAGGTACATACTAATAAAATATACGTCATACGTTAATTATTATGACCAAATCAAACATTTAGTATGCTCTATTCCGAATAGGCCCGGGTAATCTTTTATATAGCCAACAAAGCGCGAGCATTTAAGCTCAAACACTTTGTCAGCAGTGCGGCGCGCAATAGTAATATCTCCGCGGCATTTGAATATTTTACTTTTTGAGAGAGAGATTCTAAAATTATCCGGGATTGTACATCGTCAAACAATGACAAAACTCGCTGCTATTTTATAACGATCTTAGCTATAATGATAAGGCGGTTCCAAAATATAATACTGGATCGTTTGTAATTCATAAACATAGGATGAATTTAGGCCAGAATTTCACAGTGCATTTTGCGCTGTCCAAGACAAATAACAGACGAATGATCATTTTGAAACCGAATGACTGGAAGCGGCAGTTACATCAGGCTGCAACAGCCTCAATTCAAGCGATTTCCTACCAAAGGGTAAATCTACATCAAACATTTGTTCTTAAAAATATACTTCCATAATCGTAATATAAATGATAAAATATTTACGTATTCGGCACATTAAATGAAAGGTTAAATAATCACGGCGGTGTTTTGATGGACAGATTGCCATTTTCACATGATATTAATCTACCTCTGCACCATATTCTTTTTAACGTTCTGCGATTTCGTTTTTTAATATACTTATGGCATTCGCCTCTAACACAATGTGACAATAATGCATACAATATCCCATTTAAATATTTTAAATGATCGGGTGTGAGAGTAGCATTGACATCATGCACTATGTAGCAGCGATGTTTTCAAATGCTCCAAATTCCTATGCTTAAGCAGAATAACACAATAACTTTATTATTCATTTGTAGTGACTCGTTTGCAAGGTCGTGAAATAAAATTTTGTTTGGTGTTATGTCCGATGTGGGAACACAGAGATCTGATAAAAACCTACTTACATATACCCAGAACTGAGCTACAACATGGCATTCAACGAATAGATGTACCAATGCTTCCTCAGAGCTTACACAGAAAACGCACTTATTATCATCTTCAGCACACAGTTTTGCTTTTGTCATGAGATGTTTAACCCAAAGTTTTCTGTGTATTAGTCTCCAAACTACATCGCTTGTCTGATTGGAAATACTCTGAAATGTATGTTTGTCCATATTACCTCCCAGTTCGGAATATTATAACCATGCTGCTCCCATGCATAAATAGCTCTTGGAGGTGTAGCATGTAGTTCCCTAAGGAGCTTAAACCAGCTGCGTACTGCCATTCTGCAGGAAAATTCCTTATCATTACTGATGCATTTTAGTTCAGCTTCTTCATCAGTAAGATCGCCATTGTATAGAGAGAACCAAGCTTTCGGTATAACTTCTGTATGCGAGCTAACAGACGCGTAGCATCTATTGGTCGAAGAGCAGTAACATAGCAAATCTCAGCCAATGATTTCCATTCCATCCTAATAGGGTCAACAATGTCACATACATATTTAATGCCTTTCCCTTCCTTTGATGGATAGTACATAGCTTTGCCTTGATGAGTGATGCGATTATTGCCCCATAACTCCAATTGTAAAACGTTTTCCCAGTATAGTGGTACATCGTCAACTTTAATAAACGCATCAAAACTAGTTTTTAGCTCGAGAAAATGTGGAGGAACTCGTGTATAATTTGGGGGGGGGGGTGGGGGGGGGAGGGAGGTGGCTTTTTGGCACAAAAAAGCTTTTGGTTGAGAAAGGCATTATGAAGTTTTCTATTAACGATCTTGATACATTATCCCACGGAATATCAGAATGAAGTAATGCATTAAAAAATTTGAAACGCAATGACATGCTCTCCATACTAACATCTACAAGATTAAGCCCGCCATGAATTAAATCATTCATGCAAACATCCTGTGATACAAGACATGCCCTACCTTCCCATAAAAACTCTCGGACCATTCTATTTATTTCACATTCGATATGTTTGGGCATATATATAACAGAGGCCATATACAATACCTTTGAAAGTATTAAGGTATTTATAACCAAGGTCCTGCCGAAAATAGTTAAATACCGATGCTTCCACGCATTACAGATTCTCTTCATTTTAGCTATTCTCTCTTCCCAGTTAAGGTTCTCTTCACCCTCTCTACTGAAGTGAATACCTAGAATCTTAATTGATTCATTTGTCCATTGGATGTCAAGTGGCTTATCACACTTACTCTTCCATTGACCCAAAAATAATCCAACTGATTTAGCTTTGTTTATTGTCAGGCCAGAGGCCATGTGAAAATCCAATAAAACCGTGTCAAGCCTTTTAAAAATCAGCATTGGTTCCTGTAAAACAGTTGTGTCATCGGAATATTGAGACACCTTTATGGGCCGATTTACACCATGAATATCTATACCATGAAAAAGTGGGTCCTCCCTGAGGGTTGCTCCTAATGCCTCCATTGCTATGACGAATAACCCGAGAAACAATGAACACCCTTGATGCACACCACGCTCTAAAATAATGGGCTGATTTTTGAAATTGTTTACGAGGTAATTGCTGCTAATATTGCTATAGTGAATTCGGATCCATTTTATGAAATTTGGTCTCAAAGCAATGTGGCTGAGTGATTAAAACATAAACTCCCATTCTAATCGATCAAATGCCTTATCGATGTCTAAACCTGTAACGGCCCCTCTCAACCAATTGTATAATATCTCTAATTAAAAATGTATTGGTCAAGATAGAGCGGCCTGCAATAGAGTAAGTTTAATCGGTATGGATAACTTCATCCAGAACACTAGCAATTTTTTAGCAAGCGATTTAGAAATGATCTTATAATCGACACAGATGAGCGAGATGGGTCTGTAATTTTCTAGCCTCTGTCGATTTCCTTTCTTGAATATAAGTTGAACATATGCTTGCGATATGGTAGAAGGGAGCCTACCATGTGAGAAAATTTCATTTATTACTTGATTAAACTCTGGCCCAAAGAGATGCCAAAATGTCTGGTAGAATTCCATGCTAAGTCCATCACCTCCTGGAGCTTTACTGCGCGTCATATGGTTTAGAGAAGTGATCAGATCGGCTAGTGTTAATGGGAGCTCACAGAATTCGGTACTCGATTTTGGGAATGCATTTTTGACATTGGCTAGCATCTTAGATGACTTTATATCATTACTATTATCAGATTTATATAACATCTGATAAAATATTTCTACCGTTTCCATAATTTCCTTTTGCGTAGAGCAATCTTGGCTGTTGCTGCTGTTGTTGTTGTTGTTGTTGTTGCTGTTGTTGTTGTTGTTGTTGTTGTTGTTATTTAAACGCTTAATTAATTTCTCAACTCCTCTAGATTTTTCGAGCCCATAAAACTATTTCGTTGGTTTCTCTCCTTCGATATACATTTGTGTTCTGCTCCTTGTTATTGCACCTTCAACTATCTATCTAGTTGCATAAGCTTTGATTTTATATCGCTTAGCCATTCATTATGCTGACTATCATCATTCGCAACCTTCCTACTTAGGAGAAACAGATAATGCTCAAGTGCTTTCTTCTCCTTGCGCATCATTCATGCTTTCCCAATGGCATACTGTTTTTAAATGTGGACAAATCCAACTTTTAGATCTTCCCACCATGTTATTAAATTGTCATAGGACTTTTTGTTTCGAAGCTTATGTTGCCAAAAACTTTTAACACAAGTTTGATATTTAGATTCATTTAACAGCGAATTACTAATTTTCCAAAAGCCGGGGCCGCGTTTAACCCAGTCAGCATTACCCCCGGCGTGATGTAAAACATGTCATGGTCAGAGAACGTAATGGGATACAAACCAGCATTTACCAGCATTTTCAATGTTCTATCCTAGATGCCAGTTGGCCGTTATTTGAATGCCATGTAAAATCATGTGAAATCACGACCCTCTGGATTTAATATTCGATAACTATCCAGTAAATGTTCTGCATCACATATAGCTTTAAGTCTGCCATGCGATGTGTCACCATAGCTAGAAAGTGAACTTCTGTCTCGCGTCCCATCCGTAACACAGTTAAAATCACCACCCAGGATAATATTGTCAGCATTATAATTAAGAATGGGTGATATATTGGACAAGAATGTACATCTTTCAGAATGCAATGCCGGTGCATAGATTAAAACTAAAGTGTAATTTGACCCTGGTATGTCGATTGCAACTTTAACCCACAGTCCGTTGTTATCAGATGAACAAGAAACGATATTTATCGAGCTGAGTCATTTTGGGAGAAACAAAATTGCAACACCAGCTCTCGGTTCATTGGCAACAGAGTAATAGAGTTCTCCGTTCGTCAAATACCTGAACCTTTCAAACACCTCTATATCTTGTAATTTTGTCTCCTGCAGCATAATAATGTCAACATTTCTTGCCTTTAATTCATCTAATAGTACATGTCGTTAGTAGTGAAGTGTGTATCTGTTCGCTATTGTTCTTTACCCCTGGGTGGCTGTTCGCCATTGTTCTAGCCTCTGGGCGGCTGTTCGCTATTGTTCTTCACCGCCGGGGGACTTCGAGAACAATGGTGAACAGCCACCAAGAGGTAGAACAATGGTGAACAGCCGCCCAGGGGTAAAGAACAATGACGAACAGCGGCACGTGGTAGAGAGATTTTTTAGAACACTGGCAAACAGCCGCACACACTTGAGAGAATCTAAAACACTGTCGAAGCGCATGAATCAATATTGCTGTTCCGGTATTCTGAAAATGTTAACCCTTAAAAGTTGTGTATTTTATGTTTTAACATAGCGGTGCGCGCCCACTCCGTGGTTATCTACCGTGGTATGTAAGTTAAAAATAATAGAGTTTAAGAGGAGGACTGATAATAGGATGTAAAAAATAGAGTTTAAGAGGTGGTCTGATAAGGGAGGTCATAGGAGGAGGAGGGAGTATGAGGTTGAGGAGGGTGAGGAATTACGTCAATGCTCGATATTGATGTATATTTTGAAAATAATTTAACTGTTTCGTTGCTAACGTTAATTTATTAGTAAACTATTTTGTTGAATATTTTGAATACGTTTTGACTGCTGGCTTAACCGGCATTATGCGCAAATTGTTTTTAAATACTTAATATTGCGTTTGCAATAATGTCAGGCGTTTTAGATTTTGTGTTTGCACGATGATTAAAATGTAGTCATTATGTCTCTGAGGGCTCCATGTGTTTATAGAATTGTATGTCGAGCATACGTATGATAAAAAGATTATTTGTTGCGTCTGGTTTTAATTTATTCATACGTCGGGAATAGCCGTGAGATCAATCTTTAATCGAGATACAAACATACCATGTGTTAAGGAATACTGTAAGAATGTACCTCCCGTCTCGTTCTCTGTGGGTTTTTTTTAGAAATATCCAAAATTACTATTAAATTAACACGTAGGTTACTCACTAGGAGATTTCACTTTGTAGGTGCGAATGCGTACATCACTGGAATGTTTTTGAATAAATAACAAAATCACATTATTGTATCGTTTCCTAGTTCTTAACTGAGTGGACATATGTACTAATTCCCTAGTGCAATTATTAGAATATCATGTTTTGGCGCGTTAGTGCTTTTGCATATTTATGACTTGTTCACGCATTACTCATATTAACATTAAACACCTCCGCTTCATTCACTTTAAGGGCATCTGATATTAGATTTTGTCTATGCCTGCTTCCTTGTGAACTAATAATGTTGTTAGTATGTACCACACATGACCATGACGAAAGGCGAATGTGTCTGTATCGATGGAATCTGGTTCTGATCCATCATCCACAAGGGTGTCCTACTTTTTATCACGTGCATTCCCCACACACATGCTCTGAATCAGCTAGATCAGGTGTAAAATCCCAATGCGAACAATGTGGTTCCATGTCTGAACTGTGTCTTATTTATCAGGTAGCCACGGTCTTTGAATAACGCCCCAGTACTGCTGAATAGTGAGAAATAATCATCCGAGTAAATGTCATCACTAAGTGAAGGGCGTATTGGCGATGTTGTAACCTCTTCTCCAGTTATATAACATGTAACATAGGTAGTGTTATTGTTATCAAACTTGAACAGATTTTTATGTACCACACTATTATAGGCATCATTCGGTAGAAAAGCGAATAATACTCTAGTAGGTAGCTGACCAATAAATATATTATCTCTATTGATGCTCATAACACTGCTAGGTGCTGTAAAAGTCTTACACACCACCCTGCGAATAGGATATTTTGCGCTTGTCTGTCTCAGAGTAATGGTGTGCACCACTAGCAGATCTGCTGATGGGATAACTTTGTGTACAAATAAGTTAGCCGACAATATTTTCAATTTAGTCTTCACTCCTTCTGCAGCCATAATGGTGAAAGCATCTTTGCTCCTCTGTAGGCGTACTCTTAAATCAACGGAACCAAGCAGGAATCGGTCCTGCAGAAACATATCGCTGTGTAAATGGCCTATTAATTGCACCATTTTACTCTGCACCATCATTCTTCTACGTGCTTGAAATCCTAAGTTAGTATCGGCGATATTATCAAATTCGCCGGCATCATCTATTTTCCATCCAGCAAGTTGTAAATGCGAGGATGCAGCATCGCTGCCATAATTTAGTAACGTCTCGATGTATGAGCAGTAAGCATAATTTTCATTCGAGTCACTGACACGCTTTCCATTTGTGAGAACATCGTATGCAAAAGATTATTCGCAGGCGCAATCAGATCATTCGCCTCGAGTGTCTTCTCATCACCATTTCGATCTAGCTTTACTAGCTTAACTTTAATCAAAAGATAAGATTGCGCAAGATCTAAATATCTATCGATCGGTCCACTATCTGATAAACTAGATACAGGCTGAAACAGTTCCCATTTTGCAGACTCAAATGTTGTCACTATGGGCCACGTCTGAAAATGTCTAATTCGCTCTTCGAGCACTCGCAGATCTGATTAAGTTCCATGTTGTTTGTTAATTGAAGATATCAGCTTGTTTTCTCTGCCGTCTATTGCAACCCTACCTCTTCAGTATCGCACGCATTGACTGAGCATTACCTGTATTATTCCTCTTTTTATGTTTAGGTTAAGGTGGTCTTAAACCACTATGCACCGCTGTTACAGCTTCCAGTATCAAAGACCTGGCAACACCCCGTGCTCTCGATTTTAATGCTGTTTTAACATTTTTCCAGCCATTACGTCCTCAGCTAGTCCGATTCCAGTACTAAGAGCTTGTTTACCTACAGATTTAGCCACCTTTTTGCAATAGGTATTGCTGAACGTAATAGTCTGCCTAAGATATTACCGAGTCCATGTCCTGATTGGTATCGTGTGCCTACAAAAACTGGAATATGCCCATGGCCCGCTTGACTCACATAGTAACGCACCAGTGCTGGAGCATTCATTCTTCCTCTCATTGCCCCTCTCATCGTCCCTGTCATTGTCATTGTCGTTGTCATCTGAAATGCAAACAGAGTACACTCGGCGATGCTCCATCCTTGAATGGGACATTGGTACCAGTTCTATCCATTATAAGTATTCCAATAGTATCGATGCAGTTCTTTTGACACAGAGTGGTATTGAATATCAGGAAACGTCCACTGACATATATCTTTCCCTCCATCTGTACTAGAAATGGGTATCACTCTGAGTAGTGGTGCGGAAGTATCGCCTACCACGCTGTGTGAGACTACATCACAGTATATATACGTGGTCGAAGGACCACCCTCACGATTTGAACGAAATGATTCTTTGAAGTCTATAGGTCCCATATGTATTTTTCCTCGTTCGAATCCAATTAAATTTGCTACTTCTCCTCCTAAGCGTATAGCATAATTATCTTTAACTGTGAGAGAAACTAGATTCGCGCGATGCAAGTAAAAATTAAAAAAAAAATTTGTGTCTAAATCTTGTCTTGCTCTCTATCTGCCCATTTAGATAGTCTAACATATTTTTTACAGCATAGTAGCCTTTCGGTACACTGATAAATGGAGCTTCTGTTTGCACATAATAATGTTCGCTTCTATGTGTACGTTTTCTGACCGACATTATTTGCTTGATCATTTCGCACATCTTTTCCCCGAGCATTTCGAGCCCGTTTTCTCCAATAGGCAGGACATGGATTGCCGAAACCATCTTTTAAAACTCGCGGAAAAGTCGTTGTCTTTTCTATTTCTGATGCGCTTGCACCATCTTTGCTAATTTCTTCTGTTGCATCACTACCTTTCTTCTTCTTCTTCTTTATCTTCTTCTTAGTAAATGCATATATTTGTACGAAACTTTCCTCTGCAATAGTAAGCCAACTCCTCGGATATAACACACTCGAGAGGCCCACTTCCCATTCGCCATCTAATGTTAATGGAGTTTGCAGACATGTTCGAAACTCTGATATTTTATTGTTTGGAAAGAACTGGGTACTACTATTGCTCGTAAGGGTTATGTGAAACTGATCCTCGTTCATTCTGAGTTGACTGATGTATGGACATCTTTATGCACGGACTAGGCAATATATACCCTAGACATCCACTCAAAAGTGATATCCATATGCCTGATTGCCCATTTTGTATACTCAGATTCACGATACATGTAATGCTTATGATATAAATTATTATAATTTGAGCTAGGTATACTATTTCTTCTTTCGGTACTCATGAACCCATCATTCGCCACATGCTCTGATCCGATCTTCTCTATATATTCATCCATTGTTAATAGTACTTAGTTCGTTAACCCAGGTGTTAAACTTTGCCGGGTAACCGAGCCACTTTATCAGATACTCGCGTTGTCCCTTTTTATTTTTTCTACTTTTAAGTATTTTTTCCACTGCGTACTCTTTATCATTTTCTTCTATCACTTGCTGTATCTCATCACGAATAAAAGTACCAATAATCGGGTCACCTCCATAGTCTTCTAATTTATATAAGTATGGATATTTGTCTGTAAGCGCCTCACACACCTTGAACAATTCGCGACTCCATTGCCCACGATATGCTTTTTCAAATGGCGTTTTTGCTTGGGATATTCTAACATGGTCGCCTTGAGTAGGGCTGTCTTTAGATTTGGAACGTTTCTTCGTCGTCTTTCCATGTATATTTCTCCACACGATTAACTCAGTACTACGGTCGACTTCGGAAGGAGCCATGTGCGTGCTGGAATGTGTGGTGCTATTGTATGCAGCAACTAAACTAGGTAATACATCAATATACTTTCGTGTATTCTTATGCATCATGTATCTGTAAATTCGGCCCTTCAGGGTGCGTTGAAAACGCTCTACCATTGCCACTTTCGTCTCATTTTGAGACGTGTAGAAATGTATTCCATTATCTTTCAAATACTTCTTCATTACACGGTTTATGAACTCGCCCCCTTTGTCTGTTTGAGTAGCGTGTGGGCATGCTCAGTATGCTCCAATATTGTTTCTAACACTTTCTTGACTACAGAAGACGTTTTACTAAACAGGCATTCCACTGATGCGTATTTTGAAAGGGCATCAACTATGCATAGCAAATATAACACGTTGTTGTTCTCTTTCGCCAGCATACCCATCGAGCATAGATCTGCCTGCCATAGTTCATCGATGGCTGAAACTCTTATTTTTCACCTGTCAAACTTTGTTCTCTGTGGCCTGTGAAGGGTATATACTTCTTGGTGTTTTAACTATTTGTCGATGTAGTTGCGTGGTATTTTACCTTTGAAAACATTATATAGCTTTTCTTTCCCACCAAAAGATGCATACTGTTTCATATCAAAATATACTTTTGCCAATTTAGCATCATTCATGACTTATCTAAATTTACCCACACTGGAATTGAATGTCCCTTTTTCTTCCTGTTGACATCTATAGAACTCTTTCTACCTATTCTTTTACTCACGGGCATAGGCGTGTACACACTGGCGTTATCATCCTTTTCTGCATCATTATATATCTGTCTCATCATTTTGTCTTGCCCTACACATCTACGGGGTATGTTGAGGTCACGTAACAGATTAAGAAACTTCCCCTCCACTTGATCATGCATACCAGCCATAAGTGGTTTTCGCCCATGCGCTACGACATTTGTAAGCATGTCGAGTACATTACTTTTTGGGAAAAACGTACCCTCTATTGTCACTTCACCCAGGTCATTAACGTTAAAACGTTCACAAACCGAACATAAAATATCAATTACTCCACTGGCTTTTGTCTTGTACATTTTGGTATTCCCCTCATCGTACATTCAAGTATTTGTGTGGGCAGTGCGCTGTAGTTAGTTATGGGTTGCAGACGTATCAGTTGATATTGTTGTTGTCCTTGTGTTTGCTGATAGTAATGCCTATACTTATCCAATACTTGTGAATACGATTTTGCTTTTTCATTCTCAGTCAGATCGTGTCTGGCTAATATATTGGATATCTCGTTGTCGAGACTAATAGCTTTATGTATCGATAGATCTGTCTGTAGCAATGAGATTTTACTCTGTTCATTTAAATTACCTATCAATTCATGAGGAACTAGCGCTATTTTGCGTGTATGTTCCATCTTTTCACGTGAACAGTTTACCAATTAATGGCGCAAGCATACCGATCACTGCTGGTAATAAGGCTCTGAAAATCCGCCTGTTTGTAGCAATTTTCTTTTACGTGCATATGGTACACCACGACTAGTCAGTGTTCGCATTTTCCCTCTATATTTACTCAGCTGCTTGTATTGTGATTTAGTGAGATGAACATTCTCATGTAATACGTTTAGGCATGATTCTCATAGTACATCCACCAATTCGTTCGAACATGGTTTGATTACATCATTTCTGATTGAAGGCTTTACTTTAGCCAAATATTGCAGCATAGGTAAATGGCATTCCATTTTACGTGATGCCATTTTTCTTAGGTATGTAAACGTAGCAGCCCTTCTTCGGATGAACAGATGAACGTAGTCTGATATTATCATTTGTCGACTGTTTCAAATCTAGTAGTAGATATGAGTGAGATTCGTGTGTAGCATCCTTATGTGATTCGATCAAATACTTTGTATTGCCTAGGTATATCTGATTAGATAAAGAACGAATAGATGAGGTGTCACGTGGATTCTTAAACAATACCATGTAGTGACAGTTAACTGATAAGTCACGTTGGTTGCATGACTTGTGAACCAGATTTTGTGTGACAAATATTATGCTACAATTCTCATGGTGAGAACGTTTTGTAAATAGGTCAGCCACATTCTCGTCGCATTTATTCATCAAATTGTCGAGTACCACCAATGGTTTGCAACTTCTGTCTAGTTCAATATTCACACCCTCTTTAAATTCAACTTCTTTCGTCAAATCGTTAAAGCCATCTTGCCATGCACCGTAGCAGTACACAATCCTCAGTGGAGGGGGAGTAATGGCATAGAGATATCTTATTAGTGCTTTTATCATCTCAGTTTTACCACCCTGAGTTGGTCCACAGACAATCATAGTAAATGGGTGGTGCAACACCGTATTGCAGTCAAGTGATGTTGCCATTGCGCCAGCACACATACGTCCACGTACGACTAAGGAGGTATAAGCTCATGCGTATATATATATATATATATATATATATATATATATATATATATATATATATATATATATATGTATATATAAACCTTAGTGGTGTGTGAACACGCGTGAAACGTCACTATGATGTAATATGTAGTTACTCTTTTGTGAATACTTTATCGATGCTTACTGGTTAGCGGGCATTAAGAATATAATTGTGACGTCAGATACTCATAACATAAGAGAAATGCTATGATTGTGACGTCAGATACTCGAGACATAGGAGAAATGCTATGCCCATTTAAGAATTGTGATGTAAAATTAGGAGAAATGCAATGATTGTGACGTCAGATACTCATGACTTAGGTGAAATGCTATGTACATTTAAGAATTGTTACATAAAATTAGGAGACATACTATGATTGTGACCTCAGATACTCGAGACTAGGCGGAATGCTATGCCCATTTCAGAATATGATTGCATCATAAAAGTAGGAGAAATGCTATGATTGTGACGTCAGATACTCGAGACGTAGGAGAAATGCTATGTACATTTAAGAATATGATTGTGACCTCATATACATGCTATGTATCTTAGCAGAGATGCTATGAACATTTAAGTGTATGATTATGACATCAGATACTTGCGCAATGAATCGATGTCAGCTTTAAATAGTTACAAAAATAAACACAATATTCAGTGAATATTTTACCATGAAATTGAACAAAAAACCGTCTAGCGCCGTTTTATTTAAGTATGCGCATAATGAAATGCGCTATTCATCTCACTCTATCATTCATTCACCTGTCCCATTCTTCTCTAAAGAATAGCAATGGCATGTTCCGACAAGTGCCTCTGTCAAGTGAAAAGCGGGCATACCAGCGCATGCGGAGGAGGCGGGGAAGTGAATAGCGAGTCGCTAGCGACAGATAAAGTGAGAGAGCAAGGTGCTAGTACTGAACAACTGAACTACAATTTTAAAACTTTTTTATTAATACAGACATCAATAATACATATCATTACAAAGATGCGAAAAACACCAAATACAACATATTTTCCAAAGCTACGATTGACAAAATAAAACAATTAATTATGTAATTTTTAATGCTTAAAAACACGGTTAATTTAAAATAAAACTAAATAAATTAATATGTGCATAGAGAAAATATTAATTATAGTTATGGCGACAACATCTATTTTTCATATATTACATCCACAATGTACCTATACACATGCGGTACAGTTCAGTACAATGTTCATATATATTGCAATGTCAGGCTAGTTGAGCACAATATTCGGCTTCGTCCATTTCTAATAATGTTGCCTTATTATACAGTTCAAAATTGTCAATTAGATTAAGGTCAACATCAATCCCTAAACATGAATGTTCATGTTGACTTGGATGATTTACTAGACAACCGTAACAATCTCGCACAACCAACGAATGCATCTTTTCACACAGCATGAATGCGAATAATTTCTGACTAATCTTTTGCACATGAACTGTAGGACAATAATGATGTGGCTGACACATAGTTTTACAATAGTGACACAGTTTGACGGTATCGTCATCGACGAGATTTAGTCCATCAGCGCTTAAAAACTCATTGAGGTATATAGTGTCTGTAGTAAGCGTGGCGTGATTAGACATCTCTGCAGAATCACTAGCAGATGGAATATCATTCATGTTCTCACTTTTTCGTTTTCACACCGTAAAAGCACTGAGGTATCGGGCTAAACAACACGTCACTGCTCACCTCTGGAGGCATGTAAAAGTTAGGTAATGCTGCCAGCAAATTACTCGCGTTCTGTTTCAATACTTCCCACTCATTGTCTTGCAGGTATAATCTGCAACATGTGGCATGTGGTTCTGCATCAGAGCAGAAAAAATAGCATATGTCAATACACGGAAATACGTCACAGATAGAAATACGAACAGAAATGTTCAAATAATATGTAAATAGTATACCTTCTTTTTTGTGCGCACATTTTACTGCGTCTTGAAGATCGGGTATGATTTGTAACAGCTGTTTAAACGCTACTACGCTGAGATATAAACAACGTTTAGTAGGATAGCCATTAGGATGAAACTGCCGTAGATCGATACACCACTTTTCGCCAAACCGTATTGTTTGCGCTTTACACGAATTACCAAGATCGCACCAAAACGCCGAGCAATTTAAATATTTAAAGCAATGATCAGATGCCATCATGGAGAACGAATAATCATAGCGCGAAACTGCTGCATTTATATATAATTAGTAACAATAACGAACAGCCGCACATGGTTTGAATACCATGCGCGCAATGGCGTACAGAGGAACACATGTGTTACAATGACGTACATAGACACGCTTAATTTGAATGTATGGTGCGCATTTGCTCGATCAATAATGTACATATTCATGTGGGACGAACACTGTCTTCTACTGCTCAATGCACGCTTTATGAGCAATAACACGTATGAACTACTTTTAACCATTACACAACTGTGAGACTCGGTACACTAAAGTCGATGCGTATTATCGCTGGATGCACAAAATATTTTGAAAACTATTTGACTGTAAGTTCATGGCGGATGCCAACAACTTTCAGTCATAATATTTTTGCGGTAATATAAGACTTGAAATGGATGTGATAACTAAGCATACGCTATGAATGAGAAAGACATCGATTAATGTATCAAAAATACGCAAACCCAATGCAATATGTCTATCCCATATTCGGTTAATAAACCCTTGATAATTTCAGACATGAGTATAATTCTTCCAGCATTAATTTTGTCATATCTTAAAGCGAACTGCATGCTCCTCATAATCAATGCACGCATCTTATCCTTATCAGCGTTACACAGACTAGCAATATTTGCTATCATAATGTGAGCAGCTAGTGCGGCTTCGGCGGACATGGATGACACCGACATTGTTTACGTACTGACTGAAGAAAGTGTAATGTTACTATTTATATTATGCTAGTGTAACCATATGGTACTGATGATAAATCTCCCAGTTTCAATATCCGTTTTTTAAAGACGGGTCTGAAAATCTTACTGCTATTGAAAGAATTCTAAAATGATCAGTGTGCGTGATCTTTGATGGGTAGCTTAATAGTATGCTATTACTATCTGTAATTCCACCATCGTTTATAATTTGTTCAATGGATGTTTTCATTGTATCAAAATTAACTTGTTTTGATTGTTCGGTACCCAGTGTTAAACCTTTAACCGTCGTTACCTGTTTAATGAACGATGGATCATCATGACGCTTCATTTCATAACTATAGTTTTTTGGACCGAGTGCACAAAAACTTGTTAATTCGTAATCGGAGGGGATTTCACTCGTCCAAGAATCTAGATACCCACTTCATTCTTGAATGGTCGGCTCACCTTCCCGGGTACTAAATACCACCGAATCCATATTGTGATAGGCTACGCGGCATCCGAGTAAGGACAAGACCTCATACAGTTTTATTCAGCCATAAGCTGTCACGAAAGATACAAGAATACAATTGGTATTTAATGGTGACTGAACATACTCATCATTGATCGAATAGGAGGCCATTAGAAGACTATCGTTCAGGAATGTAATGGAGCCTACAGTTTTACTTTTATCATTCAGAAGGGAGAGAAGACCTTTATGTGTTGATATCATGCTATTCTTTTTATGATCACGAATAGAAAATCGTCCCCACAAAATATTCAAACAGGATTTAGCAACAAAGTGCAAACCCGGGTTATTCAATATTTTGGCAGGGTCGAGCTGTATTCCTTCAAGTTTATAATAGTCAGCCACGTAATTCACCTTTTCACTCTCACTACCAACACAATCAGGATAACCACTACTTTCCTGTTTAATTTAAAAAAAATGGTTAATGTATTCTGAATATAACCCATCATCGCCATGCGGCTCATATTGCGATGATACATGATAATGCCATACTTCATACATTTTTAATGACATAACTGTTGCATATAGCTAGCTGTAACTCTGGAATAGTCCATGTTCTGCATAAACTGCGTTGTTCTTCCGTATGTTTGCATACAGATGATTGTTAATTTTGTACGCATTCGGCGCATAGTACAAACATGAGGCACAAATTTATTCTAGCAGGTAGCACAGGAAAGTATAAATCACGTGGTGGAAGGAGTTTGCATTTAATAAGACCAAAGAAGTCATGCGCCATCTTATCACTCAAGTCATTGCCTCTTAGTACCGTATATGAGCCTTCTGGAAAACAACATTGTTTCATCACTGAAGGATACATGGAAACGCAGTCTAAACATTCAAGCATGGTTTGCTCATCCGCTTCCTTAAATAAATGAATCGCGGATGTACGTCCGCCGAATAGCGCATCACGTGGTGATATTGAGTGGGCTAAGTCCAATTCGGTGATAAAATCATTTAGCGTGGAGGAATCAGCGACTTGTTTCTTAAAGTTACATTCCCACATAATTCTCACCATTTATCCGTGCGATTCAAATAAAGAAATGCGACATTGAAGCGCAGAATATGCTTCTTCATATGTCTGATCACCATATGGTGTATATGTCGTATCACGCTTATCACCGCAACAAGCTGACTCATGTCCGTGGAATTTACAACCTAAAAACTCGAAAATCATATTTTCAGATACATCAATTCCATCCACATAATGTCCGCATATTTTCTGTTCACTGCCATTTAGCACATGCGCGATTTGGTGACCCTTGCATTGACTGACCCATTCCATCCATTCTACACCCAAAATGCTATAAGCACATTTTGCTCTTAGTGAGGAATCAGGTAAAGTCTGTATGCTCTCAGGTCGATGCCATGAAACGCGATAGGCCGCATTACACACTCCCGCTAGTGTTAGCCTGGCAAAAATGGGTTTTAGCCATCTGTCGATTCAGAAAATAAAGTCTTAAATCTAGACATGGCTAAGCGTAAGACGGTTACGTCATCATTACAACATTCGATGAAATTTTTATCAACATCGTAGTGCTCATGTCTAGATATCTGGTAGTTGTACCAGCGATCAAATTCAATTAATTCATTCGCATTCATATTCTATGGACAGAATATCTCCCTCTCGGGAAAGGGTATTACCTTACCCCAATATTGAGGCATGGATGGGGAAATGTCCCCTTAGGATCAGGAAGATTAAAAGCATCACCCACCTTACGTAATGAAAGGGGAAAAAAGCTAATGGAATCGATAAACCGAATAGTACCTACATCAAATGAGAGAACTGAATGACCATGCATGATAATATTTGCAGGTTTAAGATGCATGTTAGCGGTTTTGAAAATGCATTGTTGGAGTAAAAGAGAATCATGGGCATGCGTGTTGTGAGCGATCACCAAGAAGTCAGAGAAAACATATTTTCTCTTGATTGTTTTACTGACACGCGCAGCCTTAACACGTGTCAACCAGCTGATGAACTGATCCACCGCATCTAACCTGTGAAAGCGAACATATCCATAATTCGTGCCACAATGACATGTAGAGTAATCATCTTTGAGCGGGTGCTCGAAGCACGCATCACAACATATGTTGGCAACCACGAGATTAACTTTATGCTCAGCTAGAATATTAGTATTGCTACTGTTGATAGGCGATAAATATGTTTCTGTGTCGCAAATGATGTATTTCTGAAAATCTTCATAACTACAAATGTCAGCATTCACATGCATAGAGCGTGCGTGGGATAATGACAAAATAGTTTCTTCAATTACTTTATGATAACACGTATGATTTTCAGTAATGACATACACACGTGACATTTTGTCATACCACATACGTGTTCATCGTCATCTTTACGTATGCGACTGAAACCGTGGGGACATGCCTTCACCATTTCACAGGTTCCATTAGAGAGGTGGTTCGCCATACATTGTTGGTTATTAAACTTACGATGACAATCAGTACACATTATCTTATGCGTAGCATCTGTAAAAGTACAAGATCCTTTATCAGAATAAAGTGTCTGACAACTACGACAGTGCACAGTTCATGAGTGATCATGCTCGTATGACGCATTACACCGCGTACAGTAATTACGTACCAAAAGAAATGCGGCCATAGACGTGATTAAGGATATATGATTGTCACGTTCTGAATGCATAAGATTTATGCACAGTAAACTCGGGAAAGCGCTACTGAATAGGCGTTCATGCATTGACTCTGAGGAGACTTGAATAGAAAATTGATTGCGAAAATGTTCCTGAAATTTGTTCCAATCAATACTATTAATTTTGCATTCAGGAATACTACAAGCTGTATGATATTCACGTGCCATATGCGTCAAATATGTTTTATTACGTATCAAATTATTCCATTCACGTGTAGAGATTAGTTTGTTCATTTTCTCAATAAATTTTATTCCTAAAAATATTCCTGCCACGAAACAGAATGGATATTCAGTGCATACGGGTATAATACATTTTTATACGTATGTACGCATCCAAATCAGATGAATGTAAATTTAATAAATTTTATTGTCTAGAATCGGTCGCACTTAGGAGAGTATCATTTCGCCAACCTGAGTTGTAGTCCTCTACACGAAAAACGTGAAATTCAAAACCCTCTGATAATCTACAATCAGTATTTAACTGAATGGCCTAAAATTAGATTTTGATTCTAAAATTATGTCGGGCGTAATTTCATTCCATAGCCTAAAATCCATCACTATCGGCATTTCCAAAGAAGGGTGAATCAACTCGATTCTCACGTGATCATTCCGATGAACATTGCTATATTCGCTATACGTATCAAGCAAAGATTGAAAGATGCCTGACATGAACTCAGAATGAGAAAGTGGTGTATCGGGTATAGGATAACTTTTAAAAGATACTATATTCAGTACCTTCGAGATGAAACTTTTTCTCTGGTATTTGCGAACAGTCTCCACAGATATATAGTCGGTATAAAAAATACCAACCCTCCGATTTGAGCGTGCTCGCGGCGAACGCATTGCAAATAACAATTACGTAGATCATCTGTAAGCACTATATTCTGTGATATACATTGACTGATTTCATCAGTGATGAGACTAATTTCATCTTGAAGATTATTGGTGTCTTCGGGTTCTAGTTAATTACAATCTCTTCCGACCTCGGTAAGGCTTGTATGTGCAGTTGCTGCGACAACCAGTCTTACCGATGATGAAATAGATGGACACAAGCTCGCCTCGTTGGTAGATGAACGTAACAATATTTATGTTTGTATCCGGGCCTGATCTGACTATTCTACTAGAAGATGATGGTAAGATACGGTGGTCTTCCGTATTTTCCAGAGTGAATTATTAAGAACTCAAACTCTTGCCTTGAGATAAAATTTCAAGGTGATAATTTTATTCTCCTACATGAACTGTACAATAATACTACAACATAGAAGTGATTTTTACTGTCACGTATAGAAGTTAAAATCGACTTTATAAGTTTTGTCTATATATCCTACATTACTAGTTTCGCTATCTTATGTTCCTATATGACTTAGTATTACTCCCAGGCTCGGCTGGTCTGCTATACTATCAAAACATAACTGTTCTTGCCTACTCCAATATATTCAGCAAGAACATTCGATACAAAGGACGGACCCCGATGAAAAGCAAAGTGCCCATTATATACTCTTTTGAGTTTTTCACCCACGTTCGTTTGGCTTATCTTCCCCAGAGTTTGATCGGATGCCCATTGATTGTGACGTCATCCCGACTAATCAAACTCCGAGTTTCGCTTCTAGGATGAGAACGTTGAACGTGGTCAAACCGGTTTGGGCTGGTTCTGCTTTGATGTGATCTGTCAGCTAACCAACAACATTACCGAATGTGTTGTTGTTGCATGTCTCTTCTTGAGGGACATATAGTTGATATACAAATTTAGATAAATTTAGATTGTTTTACTTATTCCTACAGGACGCTACAATGTCTCCGTCCTGTCCCTTGCCTATTAGGCATCTGCCTGTAGGATAGGAAGGTTAATAGCACGTGAGCTACCTGAGCTCATCACCAGCTGGTGCTGTTGTGCTTTCTATAGGGAGTCGACATGCTGACTGTCATCCCTAAGTGTTAACCCTCATTCACTCCGTCGCGTCCAAACCTATCGATTCTTATTGCTTGATTATTTACTAAACTACTGGCCAAAACAGCTGCTGAATATCCTGAAAGTGTGTGCAGATCCCACATCACCAACTTCCATCCTCAACTATTGACAGATATCATCAACCCAGAACCGGTGGTCCTTTCCCATCCTATTCAATTTCTAACTCAATCCTGACTTAATACAGTTATCAGCTTCGCATCAGTTTCGCATCGTTTTCCATGAAACTGTGTTTCGGCAGCACTGGCCGATGTCAACCAGTGCAGCGGTCCTTCTGCGTATTATAGGATGATGCTTATCGTGCTACACCGTTCATTAGCCCACCTGGTATTTTCAAAGATGAATTTCATTAAGGTCTTACTCATAAATACAAGATGTCCATATGGTCATGACTCCCACCAGACAATCCGATATCTACACATGCCCCTCAACCAAAGTTAATTAACCATCTCTTAAGGCCTTAAGAGAGCGTCAATTAACTCGTTGTAAAACATCAACAACAAAACCACACTATACCAGCGGCTCCTCAAAACGGATAACACACAACAATCGATCTAACAGTAACAATAGTAATCAATCAAATAAACACGTAATGCATCGTAACGCATTCACCACTCTAGGGCAATGCCATAGACAACGATACATATAACCTTAATCCGACAGTGCAAATATCATTACAACTCATATAAATGTTCCTACGCCCAGGCACAGAATGTCATGCGCAAATGACTGTACCAGGGTATATAACTATACAAACATACCTGTCTGGGTAACGGAATATCATGCGCAAATGACCGTCCCCGGAAACACATTAATACCAACATTAAACGTGGACGTAGGCATCGTCTCACGTGTAAATAAACAAAGATATACAACACAATACAATACAATACAATACAATACAATACAATACAACACCACTGACGTCTCAGATGCATAATGGCTTCGCAGTGACACAATAAAAGTTAGTGTTATAAAGTCACATTTACCGATAGATCCTCGTAGTTTACACCAACATTAGGTCCGGCACATAGCTCCACGCCGATCCAGTCGTCGGCCATCGGGTCGATCTCAGTCCTGGTCGCGTTAGGTGACGACCCGGCCAACATCCTCAGCAGCTCTGGTATAACTGCAGGTAACCTCAGCCTCTGAGGTCGAATCTCACGTGGCACACTCCTATGGGCCGCAGGTGGCTTGCATTTTATCCACAACCACATGCGGTTTAATACTCCACACTTATACAATATAACTACCGCAACAAGCACCAGAACGAAGGAGCTCGTTGAATAGGATACAAAAGATCGTACCCCGATGCCATCGACCATCACTGGGTCGATTGCGGACAATGGTGCTAGCGGCACGTACTTATACTTCTGTAAATGGTTCCAGGGATGTACTTTTAAATGATCAACGATCATGGACTGATTAAGGACGCAAGTCCCATCCAAATGGGGCATCTCAATGGCCAGGCTAACCCGAGTGTACGTCCGACTGTAAGACGCTACAGGCTCGAATTGCCAACCCTTGCCACTATAAACACACTTTCCAGACATCAACGCATACACACCACTTTCCAAATTGCATCGGTCAGTCAGTCGCCCATCACAGTGAATTTCCATAGTCTCACCGAAGGTTTGAAACACTACGCCTATTCTCCTATTGGCAAACAGTTTGCTAGATGTTTCATTTGATTCGGAGAGCTGAATATTACAAGCACTGTCGGTGGTATTGGTTAACAGGCTTACAATGCATGGAACGTGGGTCTTGTCGACACGTAGTGGACCATGACACACTCAGGGTTCCTCCCTGTGACATTCGGATGGCATGACGTACCATGAAGTCTTGGTGTCGAGACCGATGCTGGTCCGCACGATCATTACTTGCATGTAGTATCCCCTCGCATTTAGCGGTTCCGGCCACGCATGCACCCCGTATTCGATATACTTGCCCCCGTCAATTAGCGGTAACGTTGCTACATAATGGAGTCGTGAGTCGTCTTTCCATAAAGGATACACGACCACGTTGCGGTAGTACCACTGGTATGGACGTATCAGTCGATTTCCCACTCTAACTTGTTTGGCCACGACAGTGAGGTCAGCAGGACTGAATAACTCTTCCGTTAGTCTACCTAACTCTAGGGATGCAGTTTGTCTATGAAACTGTGCTGCTGCCTTCTGGTAGCTATACACCACACTTTCGGCAGAGTCGATAATGTGTCCAAGTCGCACTAATGCGTATAAATCGGCTTGTCAGGTGGCGTGCACCTTAAACATACCGCTCACATTTCTAGTCAAGTCCACTAGACTATCGGTAACTTCGTTGATACGGTCAACGTTGGTATTGATCCCTACGAATGCCAGTTTCACGTGGGACGCTAGTTTGTTGGAGAAATGTACCAAACGATTCATGTCCCTCAAAGCAACTTTTACTACCTCTTTAATTGCATCTATATCACCAGAGGTAGCGGTACCGAATAGAGACGAGGCTATGTCCCCGACAAAGTCAAATAAGCCACGTTTGTGTCATTTACTGCCTCTACTCACCATAGTTTGTTGTGTCCTAACAGCGATCTTCTTAATATTGTTAACACGATGTTGCAAACCGAAAATGTCTTGATGGCTCAATGAAGTCTTTTGACCGATGTCCGCAATAAGAACACGAAATCGCACTAACCATTCAAGAAATTTGGTCGATAGACACCACTATGGTCCATTCAGCCCAGATAACAGATATATCCTCGGGGTCAGTTATCATTACCCCGTTCGGTAATCTATGTACACTAGACTTTTTACACAGTCCATCTACTAAACTCACTAGAGCTACTACCACTCCTAATCGTAAAATATACATGATGGCTAGACTAATGCGATACTACTAGTACAGTGGTTATCAGAGATTCAAGCTTATCTCTGGCTGCATTGCCTTATAACCGCCTCTATGCGGCTGACGAAGTCCTCGTATAGGGCGTGGCCAAACGCACCAATCCTGGGTCGCTTGTTGTCTGAGTCGACATCAGGCATGTGACTGCGCTTGCGCAGAAAGTATGGGTGCGATGGAAGCATTTCCATTGGCTCGTGGGCAGGCTCGGGTACATCCTCCGAGGTGTCCATCACAATTGTATGCGGAGTTTCGATGGTTTCACTCCGTGACTCATTGTTTCGAGTCCCACTCGCACCGGCCTGACTGCTGTTGTTGTCAACCCTCTTACCCACCTTGCTCACCCGTGGCTCCTCACCAGAAGCTGGTCGCTTCTGACGAGCCCTATTCATGGGTGGCTCAGCAGAGTCTTTCACCGGCAACAGTTCAGACTCGGGTACACTTATCCTGGGGTGATGGCTGGCCTTCGTACCTTTCGCGGGGTTACGAATAGGGCGTGGTCATACTTTGTCCCAGCACATCTCTGAGTCGACTACACACAACTTAGATATGTTAAGCATGCGCACCTTCCCAGACCTTTGATGGCGGACATGAACCACCAGCCCGTTGATCTTAAAGATCTCGTATTCGGGGTCACTGCGAGAGGTCAACTTCATCCTCTCCTCAGCTTTTACAACCACCGAATCCCCCACCTTAAACTCACCAGCGTTTGCACACCTATCGATTTGTTCCCTGTGAACCTCTCGAGACCTAGCCATTCCCTCACGAGCACGCAGCAAGGCATTGTTGAGACAAGTCAGTCTCTCACCAAGGTCCTGCGACGCATCAATCGGAATGGCCAACGGAAGTCTTGCTCATTGGCCGTACGTCAGATAAAATGGCGTATATCCAGTCGTGGAATGCCTAGTACTGTGGTACGCCGTTAAAGCAGCACCTAACTCATCTTCCCACTCACGAGATGGGTTGTTCACCCCTTTCTGGATCAACTCCTTAAGAGTGCGATTGAACCTCTCGGTATGTCCATTGGTCTGCGGATGGTATGGACTCGATCGTCTATGATCTATACCGTGTTCATGAAATTGTTCTTCCAGAGATTTGGAACAAAACTACTTACCCTGATCAGTTATTACGATGTCAGGGACCCCATGACGAGCGACATACTCATTGAAGAACTTATCTTCAACATTCTGAGATGTCTTGGCAGCAATCGGGTATGCTTCTGCCCATGCAGAACAGTGATCGATTATCATCATGATATACAGATTACCTTTACTCGACTCCAATAGTGGACCGATCAAATCCATACCAATTATCTGGCTCGGGTAATTGGCCATGGGCATCCCACTATACCTTGGTCGAGTCATGACAGGTCGATTGACCTGGCACGTCGTACACGTCTCCAGCATGCATACCACATCTTTCCTTAAAGACGTCCATGCAAACGAATCCCTTACCATACCGATGGTCTTCTGCAGACCTTGGTGACCAGCTCGTTCATGAGCCATCCGGAGCACCTGCCCCCGGAACAGGGTAGGTAGCAGGATTTTGGGGGTACTCAGAGTCCAACGCTGAAGGGGTAACTAATGAATACAAAATACAGTTCTTAACCATATACTCCTCCGGTGTGTTCTTAAACAACTCCAGGTATTCCTTGGTTTGCTCGGTACACAACTCGTCGTAGGGAATGTCAAACGCCTCTAGAGGGACGTGTGGTAGCACACCCTCATCGACATCTGGTATTACAAAGTCGCCCGTATCTATTGTAGCGACTTCCACCAGACGACGTAACCTGGACAACATGTCCGCTCGAATATTCTTCGAGCCTTGGATGTACTCAATCTTACACCCATACTCAGCAATCAGTACCGCCCGGCGCTGCACCTTCGTGTTCTTAACCTCTCCCACAAACAAACTCTTGAGGGGTTTGTGGTCAGTATACATGGTAAACTGCGCACCAAATAGATAAGGCCTAAGCTTCTTCAATGCATATATAACAGCATAAGCTTCCTTCTCTATTACAGGCCAATTCAACTGACTGTCTTTAAGAGTAGAGCTAACATACTGGATCACCCGCTCGATACCCTTGTCATCTACCTGTACCAATATCGCACCTATTGCATAACTAGAAGCATCAGTATACAGTCTATATGGGGCATTTAAATTCGGATATGCAAGAACCGTCTCAGTACACAACAAGTTCTGTAATTTCTTAAACGCTTGCTGTTCCTCCTTACCCCACTCGAAGCATTTATATTTCTTAGTTAGTTCTATTAAAGGCTTAGCAATTTTGGCGGAGCCTTGCACACAGGATCGGTAGTACCCCGTAGCTCCAAGAAAACTTCTCACCTCGCCCACATCCCATGGTGGCGACATTTCCCTAATGACCTTGACCTTCTGGCCCTGAGGAGCTACTCCTTGTGCGGAAATACGATATCCTAACAAATCTACTGACGATCTAGCAAAATCGCACTTCTTTTTCTTAACTTGCAAATTATACTCTCGTATCTTGCGCATGACCTTACGCAAGTGCTGTGCATGTTCCGTTGGATTTCGTGAATATACGACTATATCATCTACGAAAACATGCAGATATCTTCCCACGAATTCTCGGAAGATATCATTCATTGCCCTCTGAAATACGGCACCTGAGTTCGCAAAACCGAACGGCATCCGAATCCATTCGAACAAACCTTCACTGCAGATGAACGCTGTCTTCTCTATATCTTGGCTGTCCATTGGTATCTGCCAATAGCCAGACTTCAAGTCCATAGTTGAAAATATTGTTGCGCCGCCCATAGAGTAAAAAATGTCCGATATATTCGGTAGAGGATAACTATCCTTACGACATACGGAATTCAATTTTCGGTAGTCTATACAAAACCTGGTGTCCCCGTCCTTCTTAGGGACCAAAGTAATGGGGGAGGCCCGTGGGGATGACGACGGTCTTATGACGCCCGCTGCCAGCATTTCAGCCACTTGGTTTTTGACTATATACTGCTTGGATAGTGGTAGTCGGTAGGCTTTCTGCCTTATAGGATCTGCGTCTCCTGTTGGTACCGTACACTTGACTTTGGGGACCAACCCTAATGTGTTTGGACAAGCCATATCAAAGATATCCGCAAAGTCCCCCATGACTTTGTCGATATCTTTATATCTTTATATCCGGTCGTTTCTTTACAACTCTCATAGATATAATTCGTCTCTTCCCTATAGGGATACCTAAAGGGATATACCTGACCAAACCATACTACAACTTTGGCCCGATAGTCAATCTTTGCATTTCCCAGGTGCAAAGCATCCGCTCCCAGCAAACATTCATGCCTCATTCTCGCTACTACCATACTCGGAATAGGTCGGGCATTCTTGAATTTTACTTGGGTTTCCCCCAAAAGCTCTATTGGGGAACCATTTACAGCTAAGAGCGTCTTCGCTCTTTTCAATGGCCTAGCATTTAACATGCTACACCATATATCCTTGCGAATCAAGGATGTACTAGCACCAGTATCCACTAAGGCATGCAGGTACTCACCTTGATCCATTGGACCGGTTAAATTCATTTGTAGACAGATGAAAAACCGTTGGGCGTGTTCATAGGTGGCTGTACTGCCTGCCGACACTCGCTTTTATAATGTCCCACCCTCCCGCAGTTGTAGCATGTGATGTGCGGTGCATTCTTAGGAGATGCTGGTCTAGGGACTGGACTGCGTCGTTTTGGTGGCGGTGTTATGACCTTCTTTACGGGTGGGGCTCTTCTAGGAACCGGTTTCGGTGCTTCGTCAGCTACTTGCAAGTCCTTGCCTAAGCCGCATAGCTGCTCAATCATCTTCGACTGCTGGATGATCTGGCGTTTCAAGCTTTTGACGACTAGCCAAATCTCGTGTTCCTCATTGGCCTCTAAAACCCCAACTTCCATACGTTCCTCATTCCTGTCATCTATTTTCATGGCCCGCAACAAGTCATTGCAGGTTTCTTCTTCCTCGGCGATTTCTATCACCCGGGTTAACGTGTTCGCCCGTTTGCGTATGATTCTTTTGCTCAACCCCCGATTGCCCAGAGCTCTGAGGTAAATCCCCAGAATGGTGCGGTGGTTGTCGTCATTCTCATTGGGGTAAGCACGCTGGCTGGCTTATTTGTAATGACGATTGAATGATATAATCGTCTCATTCCGTCTTTGTCGCATACCCTCCAAGTCATACTTTATGCGCTCACCTTCGTTCGTGGAGACGAAATTCATCGTTATGAAGCCTCGGAATTCGTCATAGGTGACGTCCTCCCTGACCTTCCATACTAGAAAACCATCTATAGCCCTGGATAGCTGTCCTCGGGCTGCTCTAGTGATTATATAGGCAGGTATGCCTTCTAGGCGCCCCTCATTGGCTACCCACGCCCTCCTTGTTTCGTCTAAGAAGGTCCTCACTTCTTCGGGCACTACCCCATCGCACGGCTGGATACGATAAACAGTATCCCTGATTTCCCTTCTGTATACCCGAGCTGTTTCTCGCCTGTCGCTACTCTCTACTATGGCCCCCGCCATTGCCATCCCCATCGTCTGCATAGCAGCTACTGTCTCGGGTCTTAATTCAGCAATGGGTCTTTCTATGGTGTGGGGGTGGGGGGGGGGGCAGTGTCGGGTCAGCGGGTCTTCTTGGAGTTGCCATCTTTTGCTACTATTGGTAGTGTAGGGAAATAACGACTCTTGTCAACAGTGGTTGCTCAGGGCAGTTTATTTCTGTGGTGATTTTTACTATGGAGTTATCGATGTACTCGTGATGTTGAATCACCTTAGCGGTCTCCGACTGTTGGGCTGCTTCTAAGAAGACCTGTACTCTGTCTGCGAGATCTTTGAGGACTAATGTAGCGGGTCGTCCTACTTGTGCTTGGGCCATATGGGTTATGTACTCACAGTTCTTTTCTCTCTGGATCCTGGCAGGCTTGCCACTGAATATTATTGGTGTCTTCGGGCTCTAGTTAATTACAATCTCTTCTGACCTCGGTAAGGCTTGTATGTGCGGTTGCTGCGACAACCAGTCTTACCGATGATGAAAGAGATGGACACAAGCTCGCCTCGTTGGTAGATGAACGTAATCCGGGCCTGATCTGACTATTCTACTAGAAGATGATGGTAAGATACGGTGGTCTTCCGTATTTTCCAGAGTGAATTATTAAGAACTCAAACTCTTGCCTTGAGATAAAATTTCAAGGTGATAATTTTATTCTCCTACATGAACTGTACAATAATACTACAACATAGAAGTGACTTTTACTGTCACGTATAGAAGTTAAAATCGACTTTATAAGTTTTGCCTATTTATCCTACATTACTAGTTTCGCTATCTTATGTTCCTATATGACTTAGTATTACTCCCAGGCTCGGCTGGTCTGCTATACTATCAAAACCTAACTGTTCTTGCCTACTCCAATATATTCAGCAAGAACATTCGATACAAAGGACGGACCCCGATGAAAAGCAAAGTGCCCATTATAAACTCTTTTGAGTTTTTCGCCCACGTTCGTTTGGCTTATCTTCCCCAGAGTTTGATCAGATGCCCATTGATTGTGACGTCATCCCGACTAATCAAACTCCGAGTTTCGCTTCTAGGACGAGAACGTTGAACGTGGTCGAACCGGTTTGGGCTGGTTCTGCTTTGATGCGATCTGTCAGCTAACCAACAACATTACCGAATGTGTTGTTGTTGCATGTCTCTTCTTGAGGGACATATAGTTGATATACAAATTTAGATAAATTTAGATTGTTTTACTTATTCCTACAGCTGGTGCTGTTGTGCTTTCTATAGGGAGTCGACATGCTGACTGTCATCCCTAAATGTTAACCCTCATTCACTCCGTTGCGTCCAAACCTATCGATTCTTATTGCTTGATTATTTACTAAACTACCGGCCAAAACAGCTGCTGAATATCCTGAAAGTGTGTGCAGATCCCACATCACCAACTTCCATCCTCAACTATTGACAGATATCATCAACCCAGAACTGGTGGTCCTTTCCCATCCTATTCAATTTCTAACTCAATCCTGACTTAATACAGTTATCAGTTTCGCATCAGTTTCGCATCAGTTTCGCATCGTTTTCCATGAAACTGTGTTTCGGCAGCACTGGCCGATGTCAACCAGTGCAACGGTCCTTCTGCGTATTATAGGATGATGCTTATCGTGCTACACCGTTCATTAGCCCACCTGGTATTTTCAAAGATGAATTTCATTAAGGTCTTACTCATAAATACAAGATGTCCATATGGTCATGACTCCCACCAGACAATCCGATATCTACAATCTGTCGAATGATTTGCACCTGTGTCAATAAGAGTTTGATGAGTAGGAACATCGATGCGATAAGCGGAATCATTAGGTAGGCATGCTAAATCCAGAGATAAGTCATTAGCAGAAGGCGCGATACAGACCGACACATCGTCAAATAAATTTAGGTCGGAATCATTAGGAAGGCATGCTAAATCCAGTGATATGTCATTAGCAGAAGGCACAATACAGTCAGGAACTGGCACAACATCGAATAAATTTAGGTCGGAATCGCGAGGAAGGCATGCTAAATCCAGAGATAGATCATTAGAAGAAGACGCAAGAAAGTCCAGAAAGGATGCGTCGTCAAATAAATTTACATCGTAATCATTAAGAAGGCATACTAAATCCTGAGATAGGTCATTAGCAAAAGGCACAACGTCAATTAAATTTAGATCGTGTCCATCACGTACATCGGTCGAATAATTAGGATCAATTACATCACATTCGTTATGAGGATAATTGAAAAATGATGATGGTACGGTACTCAGATCAGGAATTGATAGTTCAGTTCTAGTATGTTCCGTTTGATCTTCGGTAGAAGCAGGCTGTGCAGGTATGATTACATCATAATCATATAAATCATCCAAATAATTGAAATCATCAGCATCGGTAATAGACTGATCAGGAATTACCTCGCAGTAATCAGGAACAGAGTTGACATCGCTATCGTTAACATCGCGTAATGCATTGTCATTAGGCTCATCAGATACGTGCGGAATTGAAAAGTCGGGTTCATATAACATAGAACCCAGATACAAAAGATTATCCACATGTTCATCAGGTGAATAGGGCCGATCAACGTTTAATCTTGCCGCATCGGAGTCACGCATCTGCTGCAAAATCCCATTAACAGCATCTTCACATTCTTTAATATCGGCGCTTAAATTATCTTCCGTTTTGTTATGTCTTTAACACACACTTAATATTTAAAAAAAATTATTCTCTTAAAATCTACACTCAATACGTTTCTTTAAAAAAGAACAAATAGCGATAGCGAACTAGACAGACGCACTCCGCTTATATCCGCGCAGAGAACAGCGCCAGGCAGAGGCCATCCACCATAGCATTCCTCCTCAGCCTCCTCCCTCCTCCTCCTACGCCCTCCCTTATCTGACTACCTCTTAAACTCTATTTTTTACATCCTATTATCAGTCCTCCTCTTAAACTCTATTATTTTTAACTTACATACCACGGTAGATAACCACGGAGTGGGCGCACACCGCTATGTTAAAACGTAAAATACACAACTTTTAAGGGTTAACATTTTCAGAATACCGGAACAGCAATATTGATTCGTGCGCTTCGACAGTGTTCTAGTATCTCTCAAGTGTATGCGACTGTTCGCCAGTGTTCTAAAAAATCTCTCTACCACGTGCCGCTGTTCGTCATTGTTCTTTACCCCTGGGCGGATGTTCGCCATTGTTCTACCTCTGGGTGGCTGTTCGCCATTGTTCTCAAAGACCCCCTGCGGTGAAGAACAATAGCGAACAGCCGCCCAGAGGCTGGACAATGGCGAACAGCCGCCCATGGGTAAAGAACAATAGCGAACAGATACACACTTCACTACTGTCGTTTTATTTCGTCATTTAAACCTCTGCAATTTAATGTGCAAATTAATATTATAAATATTTTAAAACAAATTTAAAACCGCCATATTTTAATTTGATTTGTTTTTCTTACTCAAGTTCTTTTTTTGCCAAGTTTCCAATATTTTCATTGAATTCTTAGGCGTTTAATTCAATTACTGTCAGATGCTGATATTTTAATACATCAGAATTATTGCGTAACTGACGATAGCGCACACTCTTTTTTGTTCTGTATGGGATCAATACCTGCCCTGTTTCAGAGCAGTACATAACCATTTCAGCACTTTGAGAACTCTCTGTACTGACCGATATCTCCGAATCAGCAACAGATACGCTATCATCATAATCGCATGACATATCATGATCAGTGTCTTCTTCAACATCAGAATCTGAACTTGAGTCACCCTTTTGTCTCTTAAGACTACTTTCTGTCTTGCGAGTAATGCTGGAACTGGTGCTTGTTAATTATTTGCCGCTCCTACAGCAATATCTGTTTTACCTTCCACGCCTTTCAAGGTAACAGTCAGAGAGGCCTGATCTAGTATTGAATTATCAGCGCTTTCAGTGGACTGTGATCTGAATCTTGTTTGCCCTAGTTGTAGACTTTCTGAATCGGATGTTAAACTAACATCCTTAGCCATTGGTACAGGAGTTTGTGTCACATTCTCCCGCAAAGCCGCAATAGAATCTGCCATGTCTACTACCACAGGATTACCTGGTTTATGAACATCAGCTATAGTAGCGGTTTTGTGAACGGCAGCTACAGCAGCCGATTCAGGCTTCTGGTGATTCTTTGGCTCTGAAGCATTTCGAGTTTGATCCTTTGTTGTTTCCTTATATCGCCATTTATAATGATCAGTTGACCCACAAATTAATCATTTGCCCCTATGCGGACATGCACTAGCTAGGTTGTCAGCACTGGTACAAATGCGGCATGTCTTGATCTGGCCCCTGTACCATAACGGCAGAATTAATGTATTGTGAATTGAGAGGGTACTTGGAAGAGGTTTTGAAATATCCTTCATCCACACTCGTCTAACTCCATTTTCTAAAGATTGATCAAATTGGTACGTCTCATTCTCGATTGAAACTACTAGACCATATTTTGCCATTTCTGCGCTAATTCGTTCATTAGGTATTTCTAATGGCGCCTTCACATTAATTAGCAGTTTATCTAAATCTATTTCCTGTACCGTACAGACTTCTTCATTGACAATCAATCCATCCTCCAATAATTTTTCTTTAATTTCCTTATTGCATACCGTAACATGCCACACTGACCTGC
The DNA here is from genome assembly GCA_034401795.1 of Chaetoderma sp. LZ-2023a. Taxonomy (NCBI): domain Eukaryota; kingdom Metazoa; phylum Mollusca; class Caudofoveata; order Chaetodermatida; family Chaetodermatidae; genus Chaetoderma; species Chaetoderma sp. LZ-2023a. The sequence goes on from CM067359.1 coordinate 159,955,417, forward strand.
TTGTCAGGCCCTTTAACGCATTGGGACCCGAACCAACAACCTCTTTCAGGCCATGATAAAGGTCAATGGCCCCAACACTCCACCCGCCAGTCGTCACCCTAAGGCTCAATTCCTGTTTATATTTGCTAGACATGCTTTAACGCATGTGGCGATAATACAGCGGCGCTCCAGCTCAATAGTAAGCCTACGACTGAAAATCCAGCACGGACAGCCAGAATATAAAATCAACCAACAATAAAAGTGCTAGTGTAACGAACCGTGAAATGGGAAAAATCCCAACAGAAAAAGCAATACACAACAGAGGAGGCCAGCTGAACTGGCCACAGCAGCGATAAATAAATTACTTCAGCCTGAACGCTTTCGTTGCAAAAAATGACCTCCCACAGCAAAACTTACAAAATTAAATATAACGTATATATACTTACACAACAACAGGACAAAAATTAAGCATGGGTGAGTAGTAGAAATCGTCCAAAGTCGACGTAATTAGTAGAGTCAAAAGAAAGCATGCGCTAAGATTGACTGCTGCTGCTGCTGCTGCTGCTGCTGCTGCTGCTGCTGCTGCTGCTGCTGCTGCTGCTGCTGCTACTACTACTAATACTACTACTACTACTACTACTACTACTACTACTGCTGCTGCTGCTGCTGCTGCTGCTGCTGCTGCTGCTACTACTACTGCTACTACTACTACTACTACTACTACTACTAATACTACTACTACTACTACTACTACTACTACTACTACTACTACTACTACTACTACTACTACTACTACTACTGCTGCTGCTGCTGCTGCTGCTGCTGCTGCTGCTGCTGCTACTACTACTAGACAAACATTTTCAATGAGAAAAACCAGCTCAACTTGCTGAATATTTTGAGTCCAGACATATAACCCTTGGAAATATGTCGTCTGCAAAAACTCAGAGGGTTACATCCTATTTCGCAGACAGATTCCGTAGATGATGTCTATCATTTACTCTTCAGGGTGAAATTTCAACTTGAAAAAACAAATCAGAAAAAAATGATTCCGAATATTTTATTCTTATACATGGCATCACATACTATCTCTTAAAGAGAGAAAATGACGATTTCCACACGCCAACATTGGAGGCGCTACATTCTAGCTATTTCCAGCCCATTTCCAGCTAAGCATCGCCCATTTTCACGCTTGTTGAAATTGATTTATATATTTGAACCTGGAATTCCATGAATCCCACTTTCAGGGTAATGATACAGGTAAGCTGGTGAATATTTTGAAACTAATTTAACTGGGAGTTGTTACTGCCTATGACAACAACATCGCCCAATCAAATTAGTTTCAAAATATTCAACATAATATTTATATTTATTAAATTTTTAATTCATCAAATACATAGGCTTATAATTCGTACACTATTGACGGACTTTCCAACTTTCGCGACAGTACGATTGTGACGTCAGCTAACTAGTGACATACTTGATTATGACGTCAGCTACTTGAGTGGTAGATTATATCACTTCATTAAGCTAAGCTAAAAGCAAATTATTTTGATATAAATAAAAAGTGAACACGTTTACAAGTGATTGATTTTGGATCTGTATACGCCATAATCGATCATAATATGCCATTATCGGTATCTCCTTAACGACCAGTATTAAAAATGTTCACAAGGGCACAAAATCCCGCGTTACATATAGACCCCTATACTCTGATGATTTCTCTTTATGGTAATAAAAATATTTTTTCTTTTCCAGAAACTCCATTTAATAGTCCTTTATCGACCGTTTATGCAGCAGACGTGTGGATCTTAATCACAGTTGAGTAACCCAGATTTCGTGGTCAGCGCACACGTGACTCTAACCTAGAGCTAGTGACACTCCAATTTTCAGCATGGATTGAGGCATTGGTTTTTCTACCACCACACTCATGAGAAATTATAATACTTCAATGCGGATTATACTCTTATACGTATTAATTATTTATTATTTTAATTACTAACCACGTGTGTTATCTTGATTAAAATAGCTCTCGTTAAGAGATCAAAACGTTACGCCGCAGTAAACAGCCTTACAGGTTGGTCAACGCGCTCATAAAGTCGTCTTAGCAGGACGTGTCCAAAGCTGGGATGTGAATGGGGTATCTGGTGATGACTCCTGTTGAATCCGACAAACACCGTTGTCGTATCACGCGAAACATTCACCCGCCATCTCTAGTTTCAATTATTCTTTTGATCGAGGATGATCGATCATGTGTAAAGTTAAACCAATAGGCATACTTGGCATGCTGATATGCTTGGACAGGGTTTTAGAATACCAGGAACAATTTCGACAGTTTAATTTTATCAACATTGTCAGATGACGTGGATGGACATCTTATCTGCATATTGAAATAGGTAAATTTCATTTCTAATGATCATAATTATCAACGATTAGCTTGTCAAGAAGCAGACTTATCTATTTATGATTTGAATTGATGACACGATTGTATTTTAGCATTTAGGAGTTTGAAATCTTTTCTTCAAATCAACTGTTATCTAGTGGATTTATGATAGAGATATACATTTTCTACAGTGTTAATGGAACCTTAAAGTTGTGAATACAGTTTGTTGAAAATAGACTCCAGGTCACAGTACATGATAAAATGGAAACAATACACGAGAATTACTATCCGAGTACTGACTCGAACATGACGAGCCCATATATACCACGCCCTTACTGGGGTAACTTTTATTATAAGAAACCGGACGTGCAAAATGGATGGGTGTCGAATGTGAATAAGAAAATATACGAAGAAGTGTCAACGGATTTTTCGGTAAAAACGGAGTCGCCCGTTGCTGATGAATCCAAAAGTCAAAATAAGGAAGAACCGATTTATCAGAACTATTTGTACAAGAAGAATAAAAAACACTCGAATAAAACAGCCTCTGAGAAGAATAAAGTAGCCAAAGAGAACATATATCGAGGTTTAGAGAGCAACAGAAATAACAATAGCAAATCAACGTCAAAATCACAACCAGAAAAGAAAAAGAGCAAAACTCAACACGGTAGTGACGTCGGCGATTTTATGATTACAAATGGCGACGAAAGTCCATTATCCGAGGACGCTATTGCCCTGGATAACGTGACGTCATGGATGATTAAAAACCAGGAACATTTCGCTTATTCCGGAACTGACCCGGATGATGAGAGTGACGAACAGGATGCTGGAAGTGCTGCTAGTGCCAGCAAGAGCAGCCCCGGTTCCGGTTTGAAACCATGTCGACGGGAAATCGGCGGAGATCATGATGGATTTGAGTTACAACCTACTAATGGAAAAGGAATGGTAAGAAAGTATTCACTAACTTTAGCAATAATCAATTCTGTGTCAATGACACACATGTACGTACATACCTACACACCCACTCCCGCACGCCCGCATCCCCCCTTCCATTCCCCTTCTCTATCATGCACACACCCGCCCTCCAGACTCCACCAACCCACCACGCGAACGCACGCACACACACACACACACACACACACACACTCGCACGTTCAGGAGTCCATGCATGAACATGTGCAAGCATAAGTGGTTGGTCGTTACTATACATCGTCCTTTATTGCACAATGAAGACTTTGACACACCAACATCAGCGCAGCCGCCAGCGCCATTGCTACTGCCTCTGCCACCATAGCCATCACCATCACTGCCTTCGCCACCATCATCACAACGTCTATCTCCACCCCACCACCGTCGCTGCTAGCACAGCCTTCACCACCACCGCCGCCACAACCACTACCACCGCTGCTGCCGCCACTGCCTCCACTGCCGTTGCTGCTGCCACCGCTACCGCGCCACTGCCACCATCACCGCCATCGCCACCACAACCACCACCAGCACTGCTATCACCACCACCACTGCTACCACCACCACTGCTACAACCAGTACCATCAGAGCTATGACCATCGCCACCACTGCCACCGCTATCGCCGATGTTATGATGGTGGCAATGGTGGCAGTGACATCCTTACGCCCACCGGCCATCACCACCACCGCCGCCATAGGAACCGACATGGCTACCGAAACTGCCACCATCATGCTCGCCACCGTCACCACCACCACTGCCACTGCCATCGGCAACGCCACCGCCTCCATCGTCACCGCCACTGCCACAACATCCACCACAACCACAGTACCGGAACCATCACCATCACCACCGCCACCACCACGACACCGGCCATGGCCACCAACACTGTCACGCCCACCGCGGCCATGGCTGCCGCCACTGTCACCACCGCAAACAGCACTGCCACTGCCATCGTCACCGCTACCGAAACTGCAATCACAGCCATCACAATCACCATCACTGCCTTCGCCATCGCCACCCTCACGTCCACTACCACCACCATTGCATCGCGTTACACAGCCATCACCAGCACCACTGCCACCGCCACGGCCACGACCACCGCCACTACCAATGACACCATCACCACAGCCACCACGACCACCACCACAAAACTACCACCACCACCACCTTCACCATCACCGCCAACACCACCACCACCACAGCCCCCACCACTACCACCACCACCACCACCACCACCACCACCACCACCACCACCACCACCACCACCACCACCACCACCACCACCACCACTGCAATTCTGCAATTACCATCACAGCCATCACAATAACCACCACCGCCACCGGCACTGTCATCCCTACGTCCACAAGCCATCACCACAGCGACCATCATCACAGCGATCGCCACTGTCACCACCAACGCTGCTTCTGCCGCCACTGCCACCGCCGCCAACACCACTGCTACTGTCACTGCCATCGGCACATCCATGGCCTCCATCGCCACCACCACAACCACCCGCACCACCACAGCAAACGCCACCTCCACTGCCTCCGTCGGCCATCCCCACAACTACCGCCACTGGCAATGCCACAGCCACCGCCTCCATAATCACCGCCATCATCAGCAACAGCGCCAACCTCACTGCCACTGCTACTGCCTCCACCGCCTCCACCACCTCCATCGCCAGCACCACTGCGTCCGCTGCGGCATTCACCACCACCACCACCACCACCACCACCACCACCACCACCACCACCACCACCACCACCACCACCACCACCACCACCAGGCAGGCAGATTTGTTCTGTGGCCTGAAGCTGACAAACCTTGTCGAAACAGGTCGCCCACTTCACGATGGTGCATAAGATTATTGGTAATATACACAATTATCCTTTGATAGTTTTTATGAATTATTTAAATATTAACATGCTTAGTCATAACCTTCTTTTTTTCAGCGGTAGATTTTTGATACGCTTGTAGATTTTGTTAGGCTTGTAATTCGATAGACTTCCATTGGTTCACGATTCCATTAGGTCCCCTCAACCTTCTGGTATTCTTGTAGATTTTGGTGGCAGAAACATTGAATTATCTAACTAGTAACATTATGGCTGGAGTTAGCAAGAGTAGAAGACGGGATGACAGGAGGTCTAACGACAGTCGCCCGCCATCTGCCCAGGCTGCACTAACCAAGTGTTACTACATGATTATACAATGCTTTCACCACCTTAGCATCTTGAATGCTCATGTACGTAGGGGCAGTTTGCCTCCTGGATTGAGCTGGAAAGTGTCAGCGTTAGAGAGACATAATTTCTTCTGTAAACCAGCGATGCCAAACGCCGAGGTCCGTAAGGACATCTTAGCAGCAAATTTGAAATGGGCATGTCTTTACTTCAGGTTAACATTAGTCACTATAATTTCCAGCTTGGTCGTCTTATGTCGCTCCTCATCGAAGCTCAGTCCAAACCAAATTTAGAATTAGGTAGAGCGAAGACCACAGCAATAAATTGGGCCCGAAATAACTATGGCAGGAAGTTTCATTCTTCATCAATTGATCAGTTTTATGATTTCATCAGACCTTTTGATCCGCATTTTAGAACCTGCCATAGTACAACACCCCCTGTAGGGTCACCTGTGACCTTACCAGGAACATCAACTGCAGGGCCCTACCAGGCACACCGACTGCAAGGTCAGCCTTGACCTTACCGGTCATCCCACAATCAAATCGGAAACGGAATAGGTCACCCACTGAGAGTCCCCCAGTAGTTAAGCGGGTGAATAACCAGTGCTCACCAGTGTTCCCCCTGCAGTCTCCTGTGGTGGATCCGCTCCTGTTTCCACTGCCAGAATGGTCACCGTCAGTGTCTGCTCATGTGGATCCTAGTCAGATCCCTCTTCCGGTCTCGCCACTGTCCCCAGTCGAGTTTCCTCCCCTTCCACAGAGAGCAGCTACTGACCGACCTGGTCAAAAGACCAGATCGTCGACACCGAGGTCCAAGCCACCATCAGCTAGCTGGATACACCCAAAGAGCATAGGTCTTTCTACAAGTTTCGGTTCGTGGTGGATAACAAGAATGAATGGCGCCTGCCTATTCTGAACAAGAAGATTCTGTTGATTGGCTCTTCAAATTTAGCTCGTATCAATCAGACACCTCATCCAGATATGCAGGTAGCAATCTATCCAGGTGCTAAGATAAACCACATTAGGAATATGGCTAGAAAATACAATGAGGTCTTCCAACCTCTGCGTATCATCCTTAACACTGGAATTAATGATAAGAACGAACTTCAGCATGACACCTCCCAAAGAATTGAGAATCTGTTTAGTACCATGCGTTCAAAATTTCCAAAGGCTAAAGTTCACTTTGCCAAACTAAATTATTCGAAGCACCTGACTACAACCCAGAAACGAAACATACAATTCGTCAACAGCCGTGTAGAGGCCTTAAGGGCCAAGGTCCCTATCCTGCCCAGCCTCCCCGTGTCTGAATTTCAGGTGGTTGAGGACAACATCCACTAGACTGAGTGCACTGCAAATAGGATGTATAATAGTTGGTTATCGCACCTTAATTTAAACTAACTACGTGTCAGGGTACTAACCACCCAGAAATTGGCCTGGGTGGTAATATCGTTAACCTAACTGGTTCTACATTGTCTGAAGCAGAAAGATCTTTGCTAAATCTCGGTCTAACATATGTACCAACACCACGGCCCAAAGTCGACATAGATGCCCTTTTAGATAATGGCTAATGGGAAATTGAAGAATTTTCTCACCGTGTAAAATTAGCAGACTTTTTTCGAAATTCCAAGAAAAACAACTTTCTACCTTTTGTTGAAAAAAACTGGATGGGCACCTAACTCGAAGTTGGTTGACCCTGCGATCCCTGATAGTATAAAAGCTATCAAGGAGCGTGTTGAAAATTTAGAATTTCCTAAAAATCATCAAAATTTGTCATATCAAGAACGTTTAGCCTTAACAGGTTTGCGTAAAAACAATGACATCGTTATAAAGCCTGCTGACAAGGGATCTGCTACTGTAATAATGCGTAAGGATAATTATATTCGTGAAGCGCATCGGCAACTCAGTAATCCGAAACACTACCGCAAATTAGACGAACTACTCTGGCAAAATAATTGTGATAAATTTAATAGAATCCTTCAAGAAATGGATGACAACAAGGCCATAACGAAAAAGCAGTTTAAATACCTTACTGCTAAACGAGATTCAAATCCACGTACGTTTTACCTTTTGCCAAAAATTCATAAACCTATTGAGTCATGGTCCGACCCTATGATACCACCGGGTCGACCTATTATCTCTGATTGCGGCTCTGAATCTTATCGAATTAGTGAAATTATTGATTACCACCTACAACCAATTGCGAATAGACATTTCAGCTTTTTGAACAACACTGAGGATTTCCTATCCGAGGTCTCCAAAATTTCTGTTCCTCCAAACTCACTCTTGATAACCCTCGACATCGATGCTATGCACACAGACATTGACATCGAAAGGGGTTTGACTTCTGTTCGCAGAGCATTTGATAAATATCCTGATAACAATAGGCCCACTTGCGAAATATTAGCTCTCCTGGAGCTGAGTTTAAAGGGCAATGATTTCGAATTCGCTGGCGAAATCTACCAACAAATCTGTGGATGCGCTATGGGTAAACGTTTTAGTCCTAGTTTTGCCAACATCTATGTAGCTGAGTGGGAAGAAGATGCGCTTAACAAATGTCCTAAGCAGCCCCTATTTTACCGCCGGTACCTCGATGATATTTTTATGATCTGGAATCATTCGAGGGAAGAGTTTGATCAATTTTTCACTATTTTGAACAATCACGATCCTAACATCAAACTTAAAGCCAACATCGACCAGTAGTCCGTAGACTTTTTGGACGTTACTCTCTACAAAGGGTAAATTATAACACGAGTGGGCTTCTTGATTACAAAGTATTCTTCAAGCACACCGATTCCCATCAACTACTGCATAAGAAATCTTTCCGTCCACCTCATACTTTTAAAGGTATTGTCAAATCACAGATTATCCGATTTCACCGAAATTCTAGTTATAGAAAGAATTTTGAATCTGCATGTTCCACCTTATTTAAAGCCCTCAAACCGAGGGGATATTCAACACGATTTTTGCACAAAATAAAGTCCGAAACTTTACATGATTTGGATACTATTACTGATAAGGCTGCCGATCAAAAGCCTACCAAAATTCGTCACAATCGTCCGATTATAGGCGTAGGACAATCTCAGAAATGTGGAAAGAAGAGGTGTAAATTAGACCTCCATCTACCTAATCAGAAAACATTTGTCAGTTATCAGAACAAAAGCAAATTCCAACTTCAGTCTAATTTAGATTGCGATTCTAAAAATGTTATCTATTTAATATCTTGCAAATTATGCCAAAAGCAGTATGTGGGTGAAACAAAATGCCCTTTAAGATGGCGAGCAACTAGACACCTTTGCGATATTAGACACGACGAGGACACCAACGTAGCTCAACATTTCAATCTTCCTCGTCATTCTGTCGATAGACACTTTGAAATTATGCCTATTGAGCAACTGCCTCTTTCTGCTACGGCCGAAGAAACTGATAAACAAAGAAAACTTCGAGAATCATTTTGGATTAAGCAACTGAAAACAAAATGGCCGAGAGGCATAAACGTGGACCCTGGTCTTGCTGATCAACGTGAAATAATTCCATTCAGTTTAACATACAATCGAAAAAATGTTGAAATTTCTGAAATTTTGAAAGATGAATATCATAAATTGCAGGATAAAATGAAAGAACTTCTCAATTTGCGTCCAGTGATAGCCTTTAAGAAAAACTCCAATCTGCGTGACATCTTGGTTAAATCGAAATTAACTCTTCACTAACCTTCAGAATGAATGATATATATTATTCATATTTTATAGGCCATACCGCCTCTATCAAACAAACATAACAAATCTCAGACAATAAAATAAATAAAAAGAATCTCCCAACCTTGGGAGATCCTGAGCCAGTGCGTTTAATCATATAACCACCACCACCACCACCACCAACAACAACAACAACAACAACAACAACAACAATAACAATAACAATAACAACAACAACCACGACCACCAACACCCCTACCGTCACTACAATCACAGCCATTACCACCACGTCCACCGCCACTGCCATCCACACGTTCACCAGCCATCCCCACCACCACCACTGCCCGGGCCTCTATTTCAATTTCGCAACTTAAAAAATCATATTAATTTATATGGAATGAAATCATCATATGTTAAGATTTATTTCGTTTCATTACATATAGCCACACAATTTAAGTCTATAAAAGAATACAATTTTAACAATTTTATTTTCAAGTATTCTGGTGTGAATATGCACCTTTAACTGGTTTTGACGTCATATAATTGAGTGATAGATCGGCTCCCTCAATTGCGATCCCTAGACTAACAAGTTTGGGTGTAAGTATTCGATCTATTTTCGTGACAATACTCTTTCAATGTTCTTACTACGGGTTGTTTTGAAACTACCGGAAAGGTCATAATGGCGCCCCGCTTTCGTAAACTCACCGCAACTTCAATAAATAGATTCATTTCTAGCTATGTCCCGGCCCATTTCTATCGCACATCACTCATTACACGTATCGGTCTAACGCAGATCACTCATTACGCGTATCGGAGTCTATTTGAAACATTGAACGCCGATTTTCTCGGAATCTAAATTTCAAATTAACTAGCAGCAACAGCTTAATGTCAAATTAGTTTTAAAATATTCAACAGAATGTTTATTAAATTAAAAATTTACCAAATAAATATAATTTATACTTTCGTGACGGAATTTGTTATTTTCGTGACGGACTTACGGCATTTTGTTTACGACGTCATCTAATTAGTGACGTAATGAACCATTTCAGTTTTAGCTATGTCCCGCCCATCTCTACCTACACTCCACCACACCTCGCTGGCATTGGGTTCGATCGATCCCTGAACTCCCTGATCATCAATTTCGTGAAACCTATACAGCTAAGCTGTTGAAGATTTTGAAACTAATTTGATTGGATGCTGTTGCTGCCGATGGCAGAAACGTCGCCCAGTCAAATTAGTTTCAAAGTATTCGATAGTAAAAACATACAATTCGTACAATATGTCGGACTAGTAAGCCTTTAAAAGGACTAAATCGAGTCATTCATGCTGTAATTGATTATGATGCCATTCTACACACCGCGTAGTTGATTATGACGTCATATTATGGATGGATAAACCGGAAATGTCAATTAATTAAGACGTCAGATTATACTCAGATACTTGATTAACAGATCGGATCTTTTTTTTTATTAAGACTGGCTGCCAATCAGGCCGGTGCGCAAAATGCGCAGGCCAACACTAATATCAAAGTATCTCAATTTCAAAAACATTAAGAATCCAAAATGATTGTTGAATATTAAAAATAATAATTTAACTGGAAGCTGTTGCTGCTTTATATCCAACATGATATTTTTCTAATATCGTAACTATATAGCCTATATCACATTCCATACATTGTCCTGAAAAGGTTACATTTATAAGTTCATTTCTTATTATTTCTTTATATGTCTCAATCACCCAGTGCTATAAGAAAAGTGTGATCGCTAGTATGCTAAAACATTAATAAGTCACAATAAATCGTATTATGTTTGGCTTGCTGTTAATTGTTTTTCAGTCAAGCCTCTCAGTGATGAATGAATAATGCCTGAGGCACAGTTTTTTCATGTCCAGTTTTTGGATAGTTAATCAAAACATAGAGAAACTGAAGAACAATCGGCTCGTCGGGTTAAATAGTAGTTGTTACTTAACACTTAGTACTCCGGTGCCAAACCTTCAAGTTTTCAAATTAATTTAAAAGATGAACTGGTGCTAATTTTTTCCACAAATTTGGTGGAAGATGTTGCTGTCATAGACAGCGCCCACCAAAATGGTTGAAAAATGTACACAAATTTATTTGCTATTGACAGAGTGAAAGATAGAATATTGACTTCAGAGTGATAAGGTTTAAGTAAAATGTTGACAGATAGAATGTAAATGAATGTATGAACGAGTTTTGACCGCAGAATGACGAGGCAGGACCAACCAATAGACAGCATACCAAAATCTGAACACGGCCATTTCCGAGAAATCTGATATTTTTAGGATACGATCTTTAAGTCACCGGAATTCTCAATTATCAATGTTCCCACACGTTAACGTTAATGCATATACTAGCTGCCTGCCTATGACACCGCTTGTAGTGTAGCTGCCTGTCTATGACACCATGTGTAGTTTAACCGTTTGCTTATGACACTGTGCGTAGTGTAACTGCATGCTTATGACACCGTGTGTAGTGTAGCTACCTGCCTAGGGCACAGTATATAGTCTAGCTCCCTGCCAAGGAAACCGTGTGTAGTCTTGCTGTCTGCCTAGGGAACCGTGTGTAGTCTAGCTGTCTGTCTATGGAACTGTGTGTAGTCTGGCTGCCTGCCTAGGACACCGTGTGTAATCTGTCTCCCTGCCCAGAACACCATGTGCAGTCTATTTGCTTTCCTAAGGACACTGTATGTAGTCTAGCTGCCTGCATAGGGCACCGTGTGCAGTTTAGCTTCCTGTCCAGAACACTGTGTATAGTCTATCTGCCTTCCTAGAACAACGTGTATAGTCTATCTGCCTTCCTAGAACAACGTGTGTAGTCTAGCTGCCTTCCTAGAACACCGTGTGTAGTCTAGCTACCTGTCTAGGACACCGCGTGTAATCTAGCTGTCTGCCCAGAACAGTGTGAGTAGTCTATCTGCCTGCCTAGGACACCGTACGCGGTCTAGCGGCCTGCCTAGAACACTGTACGTAGTCTATCTGCGTGTCTAGAACACCGTGTTTAGTCTATATGTCTGCCTAGAAAACCGTATGCAGTCTAGCTCTCTGTCTAGAACATCATATAAAGGCTAGCTGCCTTGCCCGGGAGCCATATGTAGGCTGGCAGCCTGCATAGGGCACCATATGTAGGCTGGCGGCTAGCCTAGTCCAGCGAACAAAAGATCTATAAGGATATACACTTGGAATATCGCAACCAAGAAGAGAAAGAAAGACAAAAAAGATTTGAACCCACAAAATAATCTACGTTCTTACACAGACTAATAGACATGCTAATACAAATTAAAGAAATACATAATTTACGTAGCCTATAGCCTATACATACTTTCATATGGAAAAAATCCCCCCCCCCCCTTCGCAAGAGACACGGGCGGTACCATTAGCTAAATTGTTTGCTTATTAAAACCATATGGACAAAGACGGCGTCTGCTGTTATGTTGAGAAGTGTTCATTTGCAGATTAAGACAAGGCCATTTTTGAAAATTTACCACTGTAATGACTGGCTCGATAACCGAGCCAGTCATTCCAGTGGTAATTTTTCAAAAATAATCTTCCCCTGTTCTGCAAATTGAGGTTTACTATGAGAAAATTTTAATTTTCTTGAACAAAGTTGAGTGTTGAATGGTTAAAGCTATTCTAGGACAACAAATCAAATAACATTCGATATTTGCTAAAAAATGACAAAGCTAACTATACGGTGATAAATAACGAAAACGTATGATAGCGGGTAAACAGAGAGAGAAGCCATTGTATAGGGTGTATAGAAATGGGGCCAGTTGTTGTTTTTTTTAAAGAACAAGTTCTAAGCATATTTGAACACGAAGACGGTACCGCGGAGATAGCGTTCTCTTTCTGAACGCGCTAGAAAAATAACGCGGTGTGAAAATTCTAAATAAAGATTTGGAGGTCGTTGGACAGATTTCATTACTAATATATATATATATATTTTTTATTGAATTCGCAAATATATAAGGATTTTGCTCATAATGTTAAGCTTTTGTCAAATGCTTGTGGATACCTGCAGAAAGCAATTTGACTGACAACGTAGCAACAACTGCAGTCACGTTGTTTTCAAAATACCTAACCCGAGACATATACGGTATAGCATTTGTAAATATCGTAAAGTAGAATGGAGCTGGTTAGTTAACCTTTTGAATTCCGAGAATCTGAATTTCAAGATACGGGTAAGCTGTAGAATATTTTGAAACTAATTTGACAGGAAGCCCTTGCTGCCATAGGCAGCAACCGCTCCCAGTCAAATTAGTTTCAAATTACTCAACAGAATATTTATTAAATCGTAAACGATATTAGTGTTTTGGTTTTCCTTGTTCAAATGGTTAAAGCTGAACTAATATTTGTCCGTTATTTCCATAAGACGGGGACAACAAAACGGAGGAAATAGAATTTTACAATGGTTTGGGAGCTGATCCGAAATTAGTTTCCGCTCTATGACAACTATATAGGCATATATAAAGCCGGGCACTGATTGTGAGAAAAGTGTAGGTACTTTACTGGATACGTCTGTTCTGTCGCGTTTTAATACCGCGAAATGGTATTAGGTTGACATTGTAGTTTAATCGATTAGTTTAGATAGGCAATACTTATTAAAAGATGCTTCGTTTTGTTAATTATGCTCATTGAAATAGAAATTACCGTGGTTCGAAACCAATTATTTCGAGATGCAGATTAAATTTGGCAGCGATCGATTTATTCTTGACCTCATTTAGGTAATTCGATTGCCATATCGAGACAGTTAGCGTATATCGTTGTTTTTAGTTGCGATTCGCGACTAGATTAATTTGGTTTGTCTGTCAGTTGATCTGTCGGTAGATTTTTTGACGTTTTTGGCATGGCTGCCTACGTTGTAACTATAGCGTGTTCGACCTTGTGTTTAGTCGCGAGTCTATATAGGACGCTCGCGCTCTTCCTGCCTCCACCTACCCCTGGATTCCCCCCCCCCCCCCACCCCACCCCGCCCAGCCCCCGTCTCTCCCGCCCACGCCCCTTCACCCTCTCCCCTCCCTTTCTCCATTCTCTACCCCACACCCGTTTTCACTCCAACCCCTCCCTCCCTCCCTCTCTCTCTCTCTCTCTCTCTCTCTCTCTCTCTCTCTCTCTCTCTCTCTCTCTCTCTCTCCGCTTCATCACCAATATATAGGCCTACTCGCACCTAGGGTGCATGCAAGTTGCTATATAGTTGCAACGTATGCAACTGTGTCTGGAATATCCAAAACCCCACAATTTGATGGATAAACCGACTGACTGACGTATAGGCCGATGTAGATTTACTATTGTTACGAGTCGTAACTAAAAAACCCAATTTTACGTTTAGTAGAATGGAAAGCGTTATCAAATTATTTAATGAAGTTATTAGCGGTTATTAGTGAACACCAATTAAGCAGCTGCGATAAACTTCTTATCGCACGATTGCACGAAAGATAGGACCTAATCGAGCATGCGATGCTTTCACTTTTAAACAATTACGAATTTTACGACAATTTAATAATGAATTTTGGCATTCGTACAAATGCATAAACCTATTAAGACCAGGCATTTCTATTAGTATTATAATGAAGTTCCATAGCTCTACATGATATCGTGAATTTTTTTAGCCGAAGCCTGGGTTGGGCTGAGTTTCCAAAATACCCACCACGATGCACATTTAGTTCAAGAGTAACATGTTCTTAGATCGGAGTGTGTGGCCAATTCTAAGGAGACTTTCAGCTGATCTACACATGCTGGGGTATACGATATTATACACGGATTATTAGAAGGTATTTCAATATGTGTGCATATTAGGTTTTATCCTAGCAGCAAAGCAGTTTCAAAATAACTACCATATTTTGCATCGTACAGAAGTTTCTCTAGACTGTTGCTCATTCTGATCTTGGTTTAGTTTACCGCATTAATGGTCAAGAACGTATTCTGCTGTAGTCTTAACAAATGACCATTTACTGGCCCAGAGACGACTATTTTAGACAATTTACTACTGGGCTGGCTGGCTGGCTTTCCAACATTGCAGTGGTAATTTGTCTAAAATAGTTAGAAATAGTTTTCTTTTATCCTGCAAATGGACAGTCACTAAATAAAAGTTTCAAGTTTCCCGACCAATCTTGACAATAATAAGTTCAAGGGCAACGTCCAACCCAGATGTGCTGAAGTTACCTACAATAGAACTTGAACACGCACGCACGCACGCACGCACGCACTCACGCACGCATTACATACGCTAGAGCACGCACGCACGCACGCACGCACGCACGCACGCACGCACGCACGCACGCACGCACGCACGCACGCACGCACGCACGCACGCACGCACGCACGCACGCACGCACGCACGCACGCACGCACGCACGCACGCACGCACGCACGCACGCACGCACGCACGCACGCACGCACGCACGCACGCACGCACGCACGCACGCACGCACGCACGCACGCACGCACGCACGCACGCACGCACGCACGCACGCACGCACGCACGCACGCACGCACGCACGCACGCGCGCGCGCGCGCACGCACGCACGCACGCACGCATTGTCGAAGCAATTCAAGAAATCTATATCAACACTTTGAACCCTGAATTCTCAGACTTTCAATGGATGAATCCGATCTGTCACTCAAGTACCGTATATGACGTCATAATGAATTAATTCACATTTGGGCAAACATCACGGCAGCAACAGCGCCCGGTCAAATTAGGTTCAAAGTATTCAACAACTTACCTGTATACCTTATACCTACCTTGATATCGGGATTCTGAGAATTCAGGGTTCGATCGATCCCAACACGAACAAAGCGTGGGTGGAGCTTAGCTAAAAATGGGCGGGGCATAGCCAAAACTGGATCCTCCATTTCACGGTAGTTATACAGGTAATCTGTTGAGAATTTTGAAACTAATTTAGCATGAACCTTGGAGCTCCCAGTCAAATTAGTTTCAAAATATTCAAAAGAATAATTATTAAATTGTTAATGAGTAGTTCAAAGCGTTAATTAATGATCATATCTGTTGACTAAATCATGATTTATGTCCATTTATAGAACAAATAACATTAGTTTGACATACGGGGGATTGATTACAATAATACCGGACAATTTTACTAGGTATATTTTAATCGTATGCCATTGTACGTTTACGTGGAAGTTTTTTTATACGACAAAAACTCTGTAGCTATTATTGTCATGGTAATGTCTTTTGTTTGGTGTGAAGAAATACCATTACTGGGTAAAATAACTTACAAAATGGACCATTCCAGTTTTAGCTACCCCACCCATCTTTATCTAACCTCCACCCACACCTCGTCAGTGATGTGATCTATCGATCTCTGAACTCCCTGACTATCAATTTCCAAAAAACTATATAGGTAAGCTGTTAAATATTTTGAAACTAATTTGACTGGGCGCTGTTGCTTTATCGAATCATTCATGACATCATGATTATAACGCCGGCATACACGTCGCGTAGTTGATTATGACGTCATATGATTGAGTGAGTTAATGGATTCATGAATTATTGATATCTAATTATCGAAATTTAGAATTATTATTATTAATATTATTATTATCCTTGCCCCGTAAAGTGTCTGGCTGTCTGTTCGTGTGTCTGTCAGTCTATTTGTCTCTGTGTGTGCGCGCGGAGATGTATCTGCAAACTACTGATGCAATTTGGATAATATTTTAACATAACGAAGGAACTTACTGCGCAAGAGGATTTTTTAGACTTTGACTGTTATCTAGATAAGAGAACCCAGGCCCTGGATCGGATCAAATGCTCTATCTGTGGATCTCTCTGGAACTTATGGTCAGATTTGGGTCAAATTGTAACAGGAAAAGGGTGACAATACACTAGGATTCTACAACTTTGGGCTTGAATTAGGAAAAAAGCCACGGAAAATCCGAAAACATTTTACAATGTGACAAAAACGTGCGGGCGAGGTTCTGCAATCTCTGATAGTTGTTGTTGCATTTAGCATGTCTATCCTTATTATTATTATTTCGATGGAACATGTTTTAACGAAAGGTGCAGACAATTAAAAACGGTTATCATTAACAAGTTTCATGTTTCAAGTTTATTGACGTGCTCTCATGCCACTATTTGACATACGGGGATTGCACAATTATTAAGAAAAATACTATAGTCTGAAAGAATACGCAACTCCTAAAAATAGTATTATATTGGCAGATTACGGAATCGAGATCCCATTCCAACGGACTTTAAACGCTTTCCTTTATTTCTATTGGAGAAAGTTGGTTTTGTTAATGTTGGCTTCTGAACGCCTCCATTTTGTCTGCTGAAGCTTGTGTCTGTGATGTCACTTAGACTCATATGCAACATATTTATTATTAGATAACCTAGACCATATTCCGGGATATAGCGCATGGTATTGAATTATGGAATCAGTATCTGTGGGCTGAATGGTGGAAGTGAGTTGAACACATACACAAGCACCGTTTTATAAAGTCACGATGAGTGACTGGTGGCTCTATAAGGAGTACAAATTTCTTTCTTTAAACACTTACTGGATACATTTGGTCAAGAAAATCTAAATATTTGCTTATTGAATATCCATTTGCGGGCCAAGAAAAAAATGTTTCTGAAAATTTACCACTTGAATAACTGGCTCGGTTATCGAGCCAGTCATTCCCGTGGTAAATTGTCAAAAAAACTCAATATTCTCTTGATCTGCAAATGGACAGTCCTCATGATTCCTCATGATCTCTGTAGAGGTCGGTTTTGGCCGGTATCTTCATGACAACGTTAACTGCAGGATTTTTCTCTACTGCGTCTTGTCTTTTGCGCGTTTTTTCGTTTTTAGATTACGTTTTCTGAGATCTGATTGCAAAACACTTACCAAGCTGGTTTTATGGCATCCCCTGTATACCTTGGTCTTGTTGGCACCCACTACTGAATGCTCCAACGCTTTCTGAGCGGATGTGATATGTGGCATTCGAAGAACATGTCCAAAGATTTACCATCATCGTTGAGCTACTCTCAGCGATAGTGGTATCGTGTTGCGCGGTTTGCTCAGCGCTTAGTTTGAGATTACGCCGTATGGCCGTATGTGTTTGCGATGATAACTAACCATCGATCCTGTTTAAGGAGACATCTGGGGGCTACCCAGCTACAGTAGTTGCGTAGAAATATTGAGGCACACGTAGCTTCGTATAGCTGTGTCGTAATTTTCATGGCCATTATAGAACATCGAATCCACAGGGATTCGAAAGCAATGTTATGAGTTGCACAACGATTTGCAATGTCGATTGAACTGTGCAGCGAAGTGAGCTTATTAAATTGCCTTTTCTCCACTTCTCTTCGCCCGAAGTAATGTATCTTCTTCGTTTATTTCCCTTTTGTCGTGTTGGAATCGATTTATATACTTTGAATCCTGCATTTCCAGAATCCTATCTTCAAGGCAATTATACAGATGCAAGCTGCTGAATATTTTAAAACCAATTTGACCGGGGCTGTTGACGCTCATTACAGCAACATTTCCTAGTAAAATTAGCGTCAACATATTCAATAGAAAACTTATTAGACTGCCAATTCGTCAATTTGTGCACTTCATGACGGTCTCTTTGATTTCCATGACGGAGCTATACTTTATTATGACTGCGACGTTAGCTAAATAGTGACGTAATGGACCGTTCCAGGTTTAGCTATGCCCCGCCCATCTTTATCTAGGCTTCACCCATACCACGCTCGTGTTGGATCGATCGATCTCTGAACTCACTGACTATCAATTTCCAGGAAACTATGCATGTAAGCTGTTGGATATTTTGAAACTAATTCGACTGGGTGCTGTTGCTGCCTATGGCTCACTCGCTCGCCCGCCCGCCCGCCCGGGCACGCACGCACGCACGCACGCACGCACGCACGCACGCACGCACGCACGCACGCACGCACGCACGCACGCACGCACGCACGCACGCACGCACGCACGCACGCACGCACGCACGCACGCACGCACGCACGCACGCACGCACACGCTACACGAACAAACAGCATATACATTGTCAATGTTAAAAATAGAAATCACTGTTAGCGATTATAGCTAATGATTGCAATTTATGTGCATGTATAGGGCAATTAACCCTAGTTTGAATTATGAATTATGTCCAATCAGAACAATACCATGCAATCTTAATACACTTACCGTAAGCACACGTCATTGCACTTTAAACTCAGGTCGAAGCTCTCTCCAATTCTGTTGCGAGTTTGTCAATTATTATCACCGAAAAACCCCCACCATGTCGCTGAAATTAATGTGAACTGCGCATTCACGTAAGAAAATATGAAAAGAATAAAATTTCTGTTATTGATTGATGTTAATATCCCGCAAATGATCGAAGTCGACAATTGACACAATATATGTTCTGGAAAAAATGCGAAACAGATATTTATTGGTCATGCCCATTAATAGGCATTAGCAGATACGAAGAAATATGCAAAAGAATCGGCAAAAGAATCTGGCGACTTTCACATATTTTGTGGTTATTGGAAACAGTTACCATTAATGTACCGTTTCCAATAACCATTTTCTCCATCATCTGATTACTCCATCTCTACTGGTATATTTAGTTTCGGGATTGAAGGGGTTCGTCCAGTCAAATAGTTTCAAAATATTCAACATCATGCTTATTAAATAGTATAGACATACAATTCGTACAACCTGACGGACTATTAAGCGCATAGCTCTAGATACGCAGGGTTTTTGTGTTTTCACCCAATAAAAATGTCCAATCACTCAATTAATTATTAACATCATGCGTACCGAGATAGCCAATTACTCAATTAGCTTCAATTCCATTGCTAATAATGTTCACAACAATTTAGCTAAGAAAGCACAAATAAATTTAGAAATATACAAGTTACAAAATTTCTAGAAATGAATTTGCTCAATTACTGAAAGCTTATCCATAGCTCTGATTAAGCGTTTAATCGAGTCATTCATGACGTAATTAATTATGACGACAGCCTACACATCGCGTAGTTGATTATGACGTCATATGATTGATAGATGAACTGAATTCCTCCATTGGTGAACGTGTGATTTATTAATGGTATCACATTCACGTGACATGTCGATTCACATATTGTAGAAGTCACAATTCGTTGATGGCACTACCGATGTTAGCATACGTTGGTCATAAACTGTGTCTGTGTAACTGTGTCTGTGTAACTGTGTCTGTGTAACTGTGTCTGTGTAACTGTGTCTGTGTAACTGTGTCTGTGTAACTGTGTCTGTGTAACTGTGTCTGTGTAACTGTGTCTGGAACTGTGTCTGCTTTTCAAGCTGATCTGCCAGTGTACATTTTAGCTTTGATGTGAGATAAGGTCCCATTTAACAAAATCATCTTAATGCCGTTTAAGAGCACAATGGACCTTTCCAGGTTATCCATCTATCACATGACGTTAAAATCAACTACGTGACGTGTACAATGACGTCATAATCAATTACGTCATAAATGACGTAATTAAGTTCGTGACGAACGTATAATTGATGACGGGCTAAAGCGTTGTTGATTGAATTGTATGTCTTTACTATTTAATAAACATGCTGTTGAATATTTTTACACTAATTTGACCGGACACTGTTGCTGCCATAGGCAGCAACAACACCCACTCAAGTTAGTTTTAAAAGTATTCAACCATTTACCTGTATAGCTTTCTGGAAATTAATAGTTAGGGAGTTCAGGGATCGATCGATCCCAACACGGGCGAAGTGTGGGTGGAGCCTAGCTAGAGATTGTAGGGGCATAGCTAAAACTGGATTCCTCTATTGGATGCTGATTCCAGAGATGCCCTGGTGGCGATGAGTGTGACTTCTCCATCAGCATGTATAGAGTCGTAAATGTCGATATGTGCGTGACTGCGAGAGTGCATGCTCGTGTGTGTTAATTTACATGTCAGATATACGGTTTACTAGTCAATGTGGGATCTGAATACCTTCGAGAAATGAGATTTTACTAGTACTTGCCGTTGGGTTTGTCCGATTGTAAATCTTGTGATGTCATTGTTTTCCTCGCAAATGTATTTAACTGTTAAATAAACAGTTTGCTGTTTACGGGTAACATTGGATAGGCTTTAAAACATCACAAATGTGGGTCTATTGTGACCCGCAGAGAGCAACGGCTTATACCGACTACTTGAAGCAATATCGTTTCAAAATAAACACCAGTTATGACGATATATAGGGCTTAATGGCTGGAAAAGATATTGATGGAGGATTCCAGTTTTAGCTATGCCCCGCCCATCTCTAGCTAAGCTACACCCACACTTCGCCAGTGTTGGGATCAATCGATACATGAACTTCCTGACTATCAATTTCCAGAAAATTATACAGGTATGTTGTTGAATATTTTGATACTAATTTGACTGTGTGCTTATGTTTAGAAAATAATCTACGTAGCAAAACATGCAATTCATAAAACAACGCTTAGTCCGTCATCAATTAAGCGATCGTGACGAACTTATCTACGTCATTCTGACGTCACCCTACACGCCATGTAGTTGATTATGAAGTCATATGATTGATGGATAAACTGGAAATGTTCATTAATGCAATCCTCTTCTCGGCGAAGTAACACGTGACCGACCCTCTGATCTGCTTAAAAGTGCTCTATTAAGACTAAGAGTGGCAGATCGTAAAACCTACGAACTCAAGTTCAAGTTCTATTATTTATTGTCACTGTTCAAAATAAAATAAGCCATAAGCCCTAATTTAATTTGCCTAGTTTATGTGTAAATACTATTTCGGAATGAAATGGGGTCATCCTAAGCGATTATTGATTATTTCAAGTATCGATAATTTTAAGGTCACCGAATTAACGGCATACGGTTTGAGCAAACCTACTCATTCTGACTGTTGTAGTTGGATACATGGGTGGCAGTGGATGAGTGCGTGGGTATACGAGTGTACGAGCGCGCTGGTGGCGGGTGGGTTTGAGGAGTGGGGTGGGGGTTTCTGAGGTTGTATATTACCCCTTTAACCGCCACAGATGAAAAACGACAAAATTCCTTATAATGTAAGGTAGGCTATATTCGGTTGAATATTTTGTAACTAATTTGACTTGGAGCTGTTACTGCCTATGGCAGTAACAGCTTCAAGTCAAATTAGTTTCAAAATAATCAACAACTTTCCTGTATAGAGATCTTGAAATTGAGCTATTACCGTACAATTTCAAGAGTTAAAAACTTATCTTCGTGGTTTACTTCGAAGGGCCTCAAATGGAAAAAAGTGAAACAGCAATCGATTTTAAATGATCGATTTTGACGTACCGATATTTTGCTATCCTTTCTGGGTATTGACTGTGGTGTTGTTCCCTTGGAAACTTGTAGCGCCGAACGTTGTTTCTATGTACGACTACAACAACTTTCAGCTGCAATATTTTCAAAGTAGACACCTGTTTTTTCTTAATCATCAGGTTACCTTTCCACGTACAGTTGCAAATCTGTTCTGACTGACAATTTACACTCATCAGTTATCCCACTGATGCAAAAAAGGTTATCTTTACAGAATATCGTAGAACAAAGACTGGTGTATATTTTGGAAGCAATTTTGCTGAAGGTTGTTTCTATCACAGGCAACAGCATGTTACTGCACGAGTATTTCCAAAACATATTCTAGTTGTCATCTTAAAGTAAATTAATATTTAGTATCTAAGTTTGTGTTAAAGATGTATATATATATATATATGTTTTTTAAACGTTTATAATAAACCCTTGGCACTTAAATCAGCCAAAAACCGATTCTGGAGTGTGTATTCTTTCTTAGAAAATATTTATTTGCATATCAGTAGAAGGCTATTTTTGAAAATTTACCACTGGAATGACTTGCTCGATAACGAGGCAGTCATTCCAGTGGTAAATTTTTCAAAAATAGCCTTCTACTGATCAGCAAATGAATATTTTCTATAAGAAAATTTATTTTCTTTAACAAATTTGACGCTTGAAAGGTTAATTGTCTCCATTGCCAACTCTAATAACAACGTTGACAGCGCTCGCTGTTTGAGGGTCACAGGTGGGTATGAATATCGAGCCATTGGCGGCCTCTCTAGATCGATGACTTTGTTTGATATTCTTTGTTACCGCTTGATCGATTCAGAGAAAAGGCGCCCACATATCACATAGTCATTGTCCATTGGAAGAAGATGAGATTCGTAAAGTTTGCGCTCGTTTTAAATTGTCAAAGCGAACATTTACCGGTGACGAATTGCGTAGATTTTTTTATTGGGTGAAGATGGTTTTAGTTGTAGACTATTGTGATTGCCTGATATCCAGCTTTCAACAAAAACATCGGTCGGAATATGTACAATTCATCGTTTAGCGATATTTCAGTTTGCTTAGCAGAGTATTTATGAAATTGTTTACCGTACAGTACGCAAGTAAGTGAGTGAGTGCGTGCGTGTGTGTGAGTGTTAATGTTAGAATAATGACATGATCTCGATCAAATTTGGAACAATCTTACCAATTAGACCCAATAATTTAATCAGTATCTTATAGTGCAAAATACCTCTGAAATTAGATAGGCTTAAGTTTCAGCAACGTGACAAAACGGATTCGATTGAAATATTTTAGGATATGCAATACAGTTTAATCACGAGGATTGTAAGAGGTTAGTATGCTATGAAAGGTGCTATTTCTACCTATGCCCCGCCCAGTTCTGGCTAAGCCACGCCCACTCTTTTTCACGCGTGGGTATAGATTTGAAACTTTGGAACCTGAATTCACAGAATCTAAATTCAACGGAACTACGCAGCGAAGCTGTTGAATATTTTGAAACTAATTTGACTACCAGTTAACTAGTTTCAAAATGTTCAACAGAATGTTTATTAAATTGTAAATTCATCAAAAACACACAATTTCCACAATACATTTATGATAGACCTTTTGAGTTTAGTGACGGAGGTACGCGCCATTTTAATTGTGAGGTCAGCCAACATGTGACATATTTGATTATGACGTCAGATGCTTGAGTGACAGATCGGATTCCTCCATTCGGACAAATCGCTTACATATTGTGGGAATGCTATAAAACATTAGATGTAACACTCACACGCACACACGCACGCGCGCACGCACGCACGCACGCACGCACGCACGCACGCACGCACGCACACGCGTGCGCGCAAGCCAGGGCACACGTAATCACACGCACGCTCACATGAACGCATGCAAACGTTAGACAGACACCATGTTGCTGATTACCGTCCCCTAGAAAGACATAGGGGTGGGGTGGGTGGGGTGGGGTGGGGGTGGGTGGGGGGGGGGTTGAGGTGGGGGGTGGGTGGGAGGTCTACCTGGTGCAACATTTTGCTTAACCCTTTAACTCTTAAGTTTTTTCAAGAAAAATGTAATTTTTTAATTAAAAATTAATGTCCATTTGCAGACAAAGAGAAGATGAATTTTGAAAACTTATCATAGGAAGAAGATCTATTCCTCATTTATATCTATTTAAAATTATTTTTATATGCCTTATGTGTATATTCAAAAACAAATTAAGAGCGATATAGAGTGTGTGTGTGTATTTCTGCCGTAATGGTTTTGTCAAACCTGCCTATTAAGCAGACAAATTATAGAGCAACAAAAATGGTTACTAAAGATAAGTGGTTGTTCATTACAAGTTAGTGTGCGATAACAATGGATTTTGGAATTACAAAACTAGTTATTTAAGACGAGTGGGTCCTGCCACCTCCTGTTTTAAGGAACCACAACAGTACGGCCCCAAAAATGTCATAATGCTGCCAAACATACAGCAGCGACATTGTGGTGTAGAATTAAGTAATTAGTTTGTCAATTATTACAAGTTAGTCTGCTATAAAATTAGCTTTTGTGATCACTAAATGTTAGTTATTTAAGACAAGTGGACTTACTACCACATGTCTTAAAGAACCACCATGAATTGTAGCCGTAATAGCACATGGCCGCTATAGACAAGCTTTAGTGTATATCACTCTTAATTTGTTGTTTGCAGCAAATCATATTCTATTACTACAAGGATCACTGGAGACAATTGAAAGAACATTGATTCCGCTTATATGTGGCATTAATTATCTATACGTAACAAATTAATATCGACATACAGTATATATGTATTTCTGCCATAACTAATGAAACTGGCACATTATCTAACAACAAAATGTCGCTTATTATAAGTTAGTCTGCTATTATAAATGCCGTTTGATGTCACAAAACCAGAGTTATATAAGAAAGGTATTACTTATCTCATCCTGTCTTAAAGAGCCACAACATTATGAAACCAAAGCAAAATGGTCACAATGGACAGGTTTATCAGCGTTCAATTACTAGAATTACCACTATCATCACTAACAATGAAACTACTATCTGAATTTGGACAGTCTAGAAGATCGCAAGAACAAGCTTCTGTACATGGCAAGCCAAATAATACACAATGACATGTCTTACCGAGTGTACAGTTATCATCATTACAGTACAAATGGGTGAGGTCATGAACTTCTTTCGGCGTTGCATCATTCTGATAGAGTACCAGTTCGAGTTTCTTGTCACTGTCCAGGGCCCATCCGTTGCCACCTGGTTGCCAAAGTAGATGATTTGACACACGGGCATTAATCCATGTCATAAGCTGATAATTTGTACGCCGAATATGTTGTCTGAATGCATCATCTGTCGGTGGGAAGAGAGATGCTGCCTTCTCTTATGCACATGTATAAGCATAACGCAACTGATCCAGTGAAGCACGTGACTTTCGCTTAAATCCATGCAAAAGTAGGGCATATTCTGCAGGGGCTGGAAATATATCTGATATATCACTTGACTGGCATAACTCTTGTAATTGTAATAGATTACTGACATTCTGCTTGAGCTTTGTGTATGCTGTACGTTTCCCTATCTTAAACAAAGATGATATTGAGTCGCAGCACTGAACGCGTGTACTGCTGACAAACACAAGGACACATTTTTCCTAATCTAGGCAGCTATACTGTTGACTGGAATGAATCTCTTACGATTCTTAACTTTACCAGCGTCTCCTGCATGCATATGTACAGTGCTCCTGCCGAACATGTCTTTACTGAAATAGTATATTAACAAGACTAGGACGTCTGTGTCATCGCATCATACTATAAACATCGAATAAGTCTTAGGTAGTGCGGTAGCATGCAGTAGTATCCTCGTGTCTGCCTGCTCGTGCGTACTGAATAGCGCAGGACTCTCTGTGACACCACTGTGCTGGACAACTTTGACCAGTTGCCCATCTTCATACCCTACAGCAAGAATAATTGATTGATCTTCCTCAAGAACACGTGGGCCATTGAGCATTATGTAATTACAAAGGAATTACAAAGCGCGGATTTGTTTCTGGCGTTTTTGGATGATATGGCACGGTGCGGTATCAACACTTGTATGTCGTTCTCGTTCCATCTGCTTAATTGAGTGTGCATTATCATATCTATTTAATACTATTGTCACTGATTCACCGTCAAGGTCACCAATCATTAACATTCTTATTCTCTGTAACACCCTACATCCAAGATCATCAAAGCTGTTGAAATGAGTTTCATCGACGAATGCCTAAAGAAATGCCATTCCATCTATGATGTATGCGGTGCCATCTTGGTCTATATGAGGCAATGCGTAGACTTCGCTGCACTGAGCTTCAAGCACCTTAGTTATGTCGGCTTTTCTTGTCTTCCTCATGATTCCATCATTATTGAAGAGAGCTAATGGTACAGCAGCTAATTCATGGCTTAACACATGTTCTAGGATGATATCTCGCTGCTTTGATACAGCCAACAGTCGTCGGAAAAGTATTTCGGAGACAATCATGGTCTTATCTACATTTCCTGACTTGAGAGGCTTGCACATATTGGCAAAGGTTGGTGTTTTTTTTATCGATGATCTGGTTCCCAGTAACTGATTGTTCTGTCCTCGAGAAGTCGTTTTTCAACAAATGTCGTATTACGCTTCATGGCATCTTCTAAGAATTGCCCCATTCCTTTAGCTACTTCTTGTGAGGCAAGCTTTCATGTTGCTATGTTTACCAGCTCATTTGGGACGGTGTCAAAATCAAATGGGTTTTGTGAGTTTGATATATATTCCATGATCTTGATTACATCCATTTCGTCTCTTGCCATCCGTACCACTCCATGTTCACTATGTCTTTGAATAGCTGTTTGATCTTGGCCACACAAAAGCCTGAATGGCTATGTGTACTCCGCAGTAATGTGCCTGTCTAGTCATCAGCCAGCGTATGAGAGCACTTTTACACAATGTGAATCCGATGACACCGCATTTGCTTTTCCCTTCACGGTTGTATGGTCTGCTCGAGCGGCGGGTCACTAGCTACTGCATTAAACAGTTGTGTAGATCTGCATACAGAAAAAACACCATCAAGCAGGTACTAATATGACGATAAGTGTTTCTCTTGTAGTGCTTTCATATCAGCCAGATAAACTGGCAAACATTTTGTATAATTATTTCTGTCGGCAGCTCTACACGAGGGTGATTTCACAGACGGCATTAAGATGGAGCTAACAATACCATCACGCTCGACCCGCAACAGTCTCAGCAACGTGTCAACTCCCTGTATGAATGTGTCCCAGTAAACAAAGGTTGGCGATTGTGCCCGCCCAGTTGTATTAAATTCAATGTGCAATGTCTGTAATCTGTCGAGGTGCTCTGACTCAAGCTGTTCCGTCAGTTGCATAGCTGATCGTTTGTTACCTGCCTCAAATGCATATTGAATATCATGAACAAGCTTGTCTAAAGCATTTATATAAATTTGCAATACATGCTGTTGCTCTTGCCATGCCAGCAGTGCTTTATAATACAGTCGAAATAGAGCCTCTAACACTAGTTTCATACCCCTAATACCTCGTGAGAACTGCTTACCTTGCAACATTAGTCGAACCGTTGTTGAAGCATATG
Organism: Chaetoderma sp. LZ-2023a; assembly: GCA_034401795.1. Taxonomy (NCBI): domain Eukaryota; kingdom Metazoa; phylum Mollusca; class Caudofoveata; order Chaetodermatida; family Chaetodermatidae; genus Chaetoderma; species Chaetoderma sp. LZ-2023a. Next base: position 159,983,531 of record CM067359.1, read on the forward strand.
CATCAGATTCAATCAACATTTGGAGAAGCCCTCCATCTGCATAAAGCTTCCCGGTAGACACCAAAAATGTCATAGTCAGGTGCATGCCACCGAGCCTCATTGTCAATTTTCCATCCGGTAAGGGGGATTTGTTCCACATGATCTGCTGTGCTTTATAGTAGATGGCATAATCTGCAGTCACAAGAATATGCTGTTGCTGAAGCTTTTCTGTAATTTGAACTACCCTGTGCAAGGCTGTATTGATTGTACTAAGGTCAGTTGGTGGGGGCACGAATGAAAGGCAAATAATATAATATAGCTACTGGCAGTTCTCGTTCCGACAGAAATGCATTGTGTGCAGACCATGATGGAACACTTTGGTTATCTTCTTTGCAACTGCGGATCACTTTCCATGTGAGGTCTTTTGCATCTGCTGATGTGTATGCTGCATTAGCTCTGTCAGGTGTAATCACTGATGAGTCTATGGTAGGTGGTTTCTCTGGTCTCTTAGGCGGTTTATTGTACCAGTAAAAGAGAAGCAATAAGAACCTTCACGCCCCCCCCCCCCGCCCCACTCCCGATACCGCCATCGCTACTACTACTACTACTACTACTACTACTACTACTACTACTACTACTACTACTACTACTACTACTACTACTACTACTACTACTACTACTTGTTTTATGTAAACCATTTTCTTCTGAAAACTGTTGAAAACGTTTTAATTGATTTAACTAGCCGCTGTTACAGCTTAGGTCATCAACATCCTCCAACCACATCAATTTGTATGCATTTAACATATTACCTACATGACTGATTTGCAATTGAGATATTCTGATTTAATGATTGAAAAGTCTAAGCATGATTTTATCTCATAATAATGGATTTTTACCTGTGAAGAACCTCAGACTCCGAATCTAAGCTATCTGGACAACTGAGCGATTTCTTCGCCTGCCGATGAATTTGATGAATCTCTGGCTGAACATCCCCTCTGTAATATAGATCAGCAGCCATGGCATGTGTAGTTGACTTTCCATCCAGTGTAGCTTCATTTTGGTCGAAATTGTCAATGGCCGCATCAACAATAGGTGTTCCGTCTGGTGACGTTATATTATTTAGTCCTTGTGGTATGTAAACCCTATCAACCTGGCCTGTCTGATCAACAGCCACAGATGTAAGGAAGCATCTAACTTCGTCATATGAAACACAATGTCCGAGAGAAAAGAGAACATCAATCAACTGTTTGCTTCCAAAGTCATGATGTATCTGTAGTGCCAAACCCAATGTTATAGCAGTATGTACTTGCTGACACTGTGGTATGATATCGTGGCATATTGCAATCACCTTAAGATTTTTGTTAGGCACATCTTCATCGCTACAGTTTGTGACATTCATATAAGACTTACTGCTCAGGCACCACTGCACAAAGTCATACATTATATTGGGAACATATTGTGCACAACGGTCAATATCTAATTGTTAAGCTGAAACGTACACACTTGACGAAACGAATCATGGATATCTGCCATGTGCTTCCTCGGGATACCAGCAGCAACATACAATATTTCCATCTCATTCAATGACGTCGCACTTGTGGGTTCAGGGGCTTCAGGCTCACTGTCGTCAATCATGTCCTGTATGGCAGATGCTTTCTTTAGAGCATTACCCACTGTAACTGTAGAAGAACTTAATATGTCAGTTTGCCCTTGAAATTTAATACAAACTCATTGGTTAAACGCTCTTTTAGCTTCCATGTTTTATACTGGTCTGCATGACTTACACCGTGTCCAACTAACACTTTAACGAACTGCGATCCCTACCTGCTAAGTGTAGTGACTGTTTTGTGTCTGAAAACACCGGTTTGTCTACCTGTTTGGTGAAGTCCTCGAAAGCTTTATCATACATTGTTTGTGATTTAGATTCTCCAGCCTTTCGCCTTGTAGCAACTATATTTAGTTCAGATATATAATGTGAGTAACACGAACGATTGTACTTGGCATCATATGCGAACAGGTCTGGTTAAAAAGGCATTCACAGGTGAATTGCACTGTCTTCTCTTTTTTCTGCAGCTGCAAGAACTTTATATCGATTAGTCTTTCCTATACCTGTCATTAAATAAGTCAACCTTTCTCCTCTCTTGTTGGATTCGCTCCCGATCAGGCAATCTTTTCTGATATCAAATCAAGCTGTTTCCGTCCTACCGAGCCTTCTATGTGCCGAGGTTCCAGGCTGCTGGTCAGTTTCAGTCAAGAGGAATTTAGGAATGTTAGATTTACTGGTGTATTTGGCCCGCCATGACTTATGGAAAGCAACCTTTAACTTCAAACTTGTCTTCCTGCAATGGACACAGTGATTAAAAACAGCATCCTTCCGCAGCTGGCTAGACTTTATTATTGCGAGTAAGCCAGCTGATGTTGGGTTGCTAACGACAGATTCTTTATTCGGGTTGAGTGACTTGAAGCATATAATGCAATGAGCTGCATCAAACTTACGAAGTTTCACTACAGGTGCCTCAATATCCATGGCCAAGTGTGACTATTCTACATATCAATGTCTAGAGATCTGTAAATATAAGAATGCAGACAAATTTGAAATTAAAAGTGAATTTAATATTGATAACATAACAGTTGTTTTCAGTGTTTCATTTTCACGTTGATTATGTACTAGAAAATTGCATTATTTTTCATAAAATTTGGGTAAAACAATATGAAAATGGTCAGCAAAATATTAGGCTGTCAGATATGGGGAACAGCAGGGCAGTCATTTTTGTACAATTGTATATGTGTGTGTCCTTAAATAAACAAGATATGCACTTTTGGATATTTATTGGTATTATCTACCATCAAATCATCACCAGAAAACACTAAAGAACATAAGATATTGTAACACAATCATCCATTTCATAAACGCCATATATCAGAGACATGAAAATAATAGGTTGTGATTTGTTCTAAGATGGGTAGGGGTATCCGACCAAAAACCATCCCTGACCGCTACACTATTACATCCCTTCTTACAGCCGCAGTGAACAAGTTCATAACATGACATTGATGCTTCGTTTAATTCAGTCCAGAATGGTTTCCACCCACTCTCGCTTGAAGCCCATCCCCAGAGTCCAGGATGTGGGAGCTTGGGAGCTGTAATTAAGGTGTGTGACCACACATAGCTTACCTGACACATAGCTTACATGATAAATGACCCTTTTTACATGTTGGAACAAGGCAGCTTTGATTGGAGGAATGTTCTCAATGGTATGAGATCCCTGAGCAAAGAGATACTTCCTTGCTTCATCTATGTTATGCAATGCGCATGCGCTGCTATACATCACGATAATGAACCTTTATATTTCATTCATTGATTCAGAATACACCTCATGCCGCATCGAAGATAGAGCAAGAACAGCATCAGTGGCATCTGGACATGCTGTCCATGCTGACCATGCTGACTTTTTCACACGCCTGATGAAACTAGATACAGTGTCACACCCACTTATGGCATGGAAAACAGCAATGCACGCGCTTTCCTAGCACCTAACTTTGCTGCAATGGCATGTATAGCAGGCTTCGGTACAAGTGCGAATGCATTTGCATTTGCATTTGAATGAATTTGCACTTGCATTTGCATTTAAATGCAGTTATGAAATTTCTGACGCATTTGCATTTGCACTTGCATTTGAATCTCATGTATTTGCATTTGCATTTGTATGAAACGGGTTGCATTTGCATTTGAGTTTTCAAATGCATTTGATTTTTTTCAAAAGCACTACTTTTCTCATTTTGCATTTCTTTCAAAATAGATTGGAATTTGCTGCTGCTGTAAATAGCGGCCACAGCACCCAGTCAAATTAATTTAAAAAAATTCAACCAAATTATTTGCTAAATCATAAAAATGGTATTTTTGTTGCTAGAAATTATAAATGTAATTCTCTGTGATTTATTAACCCATTTCACTATGAATTTCTTAGCACGTATCTCTCAGCCATCAATATACCTAAATATTCAAGATCATGTTTATTTTCAAATTAGTTTGACTTAAGTCAATTGAGATCTTAACAAGCCAACCAATTTTAGCTAATTTGTTTCTGAGATTAGCTACAGCAACATATCATGTGTGTGAATCTGATGTTCAATATTTGGGCCCTCGGAAATCATTCGCACACGTGCATTAAGGAACAGAGGAACTGCATCACATTCACATCGACATTCGAAATAGCGTGTAAATTCATATGCTTTCTCAAACATTTCTTTGCGTATAATTTGTGCTGCCCTAACTAAATGCATTGCATCCCTGTCCATATCTTCTGCTACAGCCCGTTTGATCGCAGGTCCGACGTCCTTGTTAAGAGGTAACAAAACGTCCCTGCCTTGTTACTCCGCTCTTAGATCTGGAATCTGAAATAATAACCTGTCCTTCAATCTTGTGGAATGGACATGACTACTCTGCACCTCGTCTGCTCCTAGTTCACTCAACCTAGTTTCATACATTTTTGGAAGTTCCGATGGTTTGAAGACTGGAATTATTGTTTCATCCAGGCGAATGTCTTCAATGTAGCCAGTAGTTCCCCGAACACCAAAGCCTCTACAGATGACTCTTTTCTCTATGCCTCTCACGTTTATGACTCTTAGACGGTTTCGCAACTCCGTTAGGCAAGTCAAATGATACATGGCGTCAACTGCAACCATATCACCAGCTGCCAACTTTGCTAAAAGTTTACCGTCGCTTAACTCTGTAGCACATTCCCTAACTGTTGCATCTATATTGGCTGTAGCAGCGTTGTGCAGATGTTCTTTCTCATCCGTCTGGTGACAGAAAAACCTTTAAGATTTGGTATCTGGTTGAGTGCTACAACCGTTGTTGCCAAAACTACTTCTTGTCTTAACCGGACTCGGTTGTCAGTATTTTCAGTTTGCTTTCTCTTTCTTGTGGCAGTATCTTGAGCACGCTGCAATTCCAATTTACAAACTAGCAACCAACAAGATTTATGCCAACAAGCATTGTTAGTTTGAAATGTCTGACAAACACCTTGAAGATCTTCTGGTGCTCTTTTGTCTAAATTTAACACTCTTAAACCTACTCAAGTTAACTCGAATTCGGAAGGAATTTCCCACCTTAAATCTACAGATAACAAAGAACGATTCTAACTTATATATAAAGCGATAACTTTTATTAAACTTGTAACAGATGACAATATGGCCGTATTGCAGGCTTGTACAACTTATCAAAGCAATACTTGTAAGAATAACAAACTAGATCTCTTACTTACTACTCACGAAACGTTCACACTGTTCGTTACGGAACCGCGATGGTAAAAGGTTTTACATACATGGTGCACAGGCATTGCATAGGACTCGAATAGGCGCGTGACACACACCCTATAATGGCCTCAAACAGGGCTTCCCCTGTGATTCCCCGCTTTTCCAGTGATTTGACTGGTCGCCCACACATCTAAATCGATCAGACTAAAGTGGTTCTAACTAGTTTGAAAGTGATGAAGATTGACGGCTCTTTCCAAACATTCACTCTTCGACAAGCTCCAGTCATACTTTCACATTCTTCGAATTCTGTTTTGTTGTGACAACACTGCTGATGACTTTAATCATAAATCATCATAATTGCCCTGTAGTGATACATTAGCATATTTAGCCACTGGTGCCAGCGGTCGTTATCCATCAAGCTACACCGCAGTCTGATCCCCGACCTGTCACGTGTGGATAGAAATCCCCTAACGTTCCAGCAGTGCTTGCCCAAATTCGTCATCTCAATAAGTTACCAGAAACAGAACTGGTTTTGTTGAGCATGCTACTACAGCCAGCCAAATACTATGATTGATTCTCAAAATAATCCTCTAAAGTTTCATCTTGCAAGATATTGATACATCATGTATCGAGGAAACATCCTTAAGACATCCTCGTATTCAATCTATCAACGCCTTGCCGCCCAACGCTTTATTCCGCATTTTATAACCCTTCCTAAAGACAGAGGTCTTATTTCGCAGGTGATACACAGCATCAACATTGGTAGCATACTAGCATAACACTATTCAGTTCATACACAGCTTTTTGTCATAGCGACCAAATCGCTATCGTTCCTAAAATGGATTAATTCAAACAGAATACTGGTACAAAGTAATTTACATCGTGTGGGAACCTGCTACATAGCTACGAAGATGCATTATGAATATTCATGAATGAGATGACGTATTTACACAAGGTCAAATGCAATGTCAAGAACACAGGGTCAAAGGTCATAAGCAAATATTTGTACGAGTCCCAAAGGATTCTCAAGGGTCTCGCGGTCTTAAGGTAGCTACTCCTTAAATCCCATATTTACAATCTGAACCATCATCGAGCATATATATATCAATGGTTAAGGGAATAGTGCCTAGGGTGTGTGGAACTGGATTATATGTTGCGCAAGATATTCATATCCTGATGCCTTCTTTGTACTTTTATCTGTGTGGACAAGCCTTTCATCACTGTCCAGATGACAGAGCACGCACATTTTCCCGTTTGTCTGGATAGTACCATCTACGGGATATTGTGTGTCCCGTGATGTCGGTGGAGTCACGAATGTATAGTATTTAGACATGGTAAAATGACCACAATGGGGATGGGGGGTAACGTCTTATTCAATAACTGGAAATTGTATAATAAAATTAAACAGCTATCGTTCATCCATGTTTTGATAGATGACTAGATGATCAGTAATAAAACACAATACGTTATGCGGGTACGACAGAAAACTCTAAATCCCTAGCGCTATTCTATTATATGTTTTAATTGTGTTTGAAAAATATTGCATGCAATCTAGCTCATTTGATTATTTTATGTAATATGGTTAGATTCGTTTGAGCAGACGACACAAACATTAGTAATTATAGTTATTTTCACTACAAAAACCTTCCGATTTACTTTCATTGGCGGTTTTGTAACTTATCCCGGAACATATGTTATTCGAAAATATTATATCACGTAGGCATACGGTATATGCTGGACCACGTAGGCCTATTGGCTACATTAAGCTGATCTATAGTAAGCTTTAATGCGTACATAAGTAATAATATAGCTAATATAAGTAAATACCTGGAATTATCTTGTTCAGATATATATAAGAAACACAAATTAATATTTATATTTTGGTTTTACGTAAGAAAATTTGAAGAATATGGCTCTTAGAATGGTCACACATGCTGAAATCCAATTTATTTGTCATCTGTCGATAATGAGAATGGTAAATATGAATTCCTTGACCCAGAAAATAGTTGTTTAGAAACCAAGATCGTCTTTCTAAGTTGTCTAGAAGCTGAGCTATTAAAGAAAATAGCGTTTCCTGGCGGCCATCTGGAAATTCAAGATGGCGGCCAGATAACATGTCGATACAGATGGGTACCTCCTCTTAAATGAATCTCCACATACTAAAGTCCATCTGTACCAAATTTCACACGTGTCCGCAAGTGCAAGATTCTTCTAATATGCGGTCCTTAGCCGCTGCACTAATATGTGAAAAGCATTGGATAAGCGACTAGAATGCACTCGAGTGAGATGTTGACTCACACCGTGCGCTCTGTCGTAACAATGCACTTAGAGAGCCAAATGACCTAGTTTATCCGTTGACCTAAAAATGAAAGCAACTATAGACTGTCGTAATATGAAGGCATGTGATTCGTCATTATTGCACTCCATATTTATTGGCCAAAATGTGTATTCCTGTATGCACTTTGTGATCCAGTGACCTAGATATCTGATGCTTTGTCCTGAAACTCATATCTCCTAGTCACTTATACTATTAATGCGTGCGCTGAATTTGGTCATTATACCTACTTGCGTTCTCAATTTATGACTAAGATGTGTATTTCGGGATGCATTTAGTGAACCCGTGACCGTAATATTTGGATTTTTTACCTCAACCTCATATTTTGCATAACCATCTATAATATGATTGGATGTGCCAAATTTGGTGATTACAATACTCGCGTCCCTGATTTATGGCTAAAATGTGTATTTCAGGATGCACTTAGTGACCCCGTGACCTAGATATTTGAACTTTTGACCTACCTTCTTGCATTGCAGAGTTATTGACGAAGATGCGTATTCCGGTATACACTAAATGATCCATTGGCCTCACTTTATAGCCATTCATAATATGAATGCATGTGCAAAGCTTGGTGATGATACCTCCCTCATACGCATGCACGCACGCACACATGCACGCGCACACGCACGCGCCGCACCAAGTAGTGAGTAATGAGAGGGCTCGGCAGCATCAATGTCATCAGTTAAAGGGCAATTCCGGGATTGGTAAAAGTGTACTTTATTTGAAAGACTATTATATGACTAACATATTGGATCCTAAATAAAAACAATAGACAAATAATGCGAGTAATTATACCATCGTAAACATGGGATTATTTTATCTCTCGGGCGGCGCCATTTTCTTGCAACGAGAGCGCGATTTCACGAGATCCTGACGTCATCCCCACACCAACACTATCTTTGCCGAGCTGTACAGTAAATATGTATATGCATGGAGGCCTAGCATCGTTAGGACATTGTCCAGTTAAGCTAGTAAGTTTTTCAAGTAATTCTAGTATCCGAAGTCGGTGGGTAATCGTTAACCCCGAGACCGTTGAAGCATAGATTCCATTTTCTCTATCCTATCATAATGTGTTCATTTTCGTAACAATGCTGCTATAAGTCATTGCTGTGCACGGCAGCAACACGTTTCAGCAACATTTATTTTTTCAAAATGTACCCCGGCACTATCTCTGTAAGTAGGCTATTACGCATTTTACGCCATTCGATAAGGGTTTAATGAAGTGGTACACTTGACACGTGCGTATTTTCAAATTACTCAGCCGACTCAAGATTCCTTTTTAGCGTTTCTCGCAGGCGGTGTCAATATATATTCCAAGAAAACATATGATATGACAATATTGCCGGAACCACAGAACCGATTGTAATAATTCTGATACCTACCTGTAGCTGCAAATTCGAAGATTTATCCAATGCTATGGATGTTAACATCTGCCTAGGGGTTCAAAAGATACACTCTGCGGGAAAAACTAAGCTAGCAAAATTTCAAACAAAAATTTCCGGATGTGCTCTATCCATCATCACATATTAGAATGCGTATTACAGCTACAATGACAGAATTTGCTGTGCCGAAGCTTTACAATGTTCTCACATAATGGAAAAAATTCCATCAAAATAACTTAAGTATTGAAATTACTACAGCTTGCCGGGAAATATTGATCGGCGATGAAAATTCCCAGATTTTATGTCAAAATGTTAATTCATTTGGTCATATCTGGCAATATTCACGTGAGCAAAATTATAATTGGTCAGGCAAATCGCCATTTCTTTCAGCCTTAAGCACACTCCAATTTAATGACAATACGCAAAGATAGAGTCTGCGAGACAAAAACCATCTCGTGTTGAATTTTATCAAAAAAGGATAACATATTCTCTGATCATATCTTAGATGAATATTTTTTTTATATATTCCAGTCTTTTGAACCTCTTGTCCGATATTAACATCCGTTATATCATATTAATCCCGAGGTCTGCACCTATTTAGAGATCCTAGAAACATTGGAATCGCTTCGGCGGTTCGTTTGCTATTATCATTTACGCATACCTCCTTAAAATATATACTAGCGTCTATTGGCCTCGCTCCTTCAGTCATAGCAATAGCGGCGGTGAGGGGCTGACGTCGCTAGCCGCGATAAAATGGCAGCGCCCCTATGTCCGAAAAATTGTCAATTTTACCGACTTTATCTAGCGATAGTTGGCTACGCTATTTCTATTTGGTTATTATTCTGGCGCAATTTCATTAAACAAGTAATAATCTTTCAAATAAAGCACATGTTTTATCATCCCGGAATTGTCCTTTAACTCTCGCGGGTTAGAGTTAATAGGCCTACTTCCTATGCCTTGACATTCTTGTCAATCAACACAATAGTTCCAGCAATGCTCTCTACGTGTACATCATTTCGTACTACAGTCCGCCTATTAACAAGTTCCTGAAGTGATCAGTCTCTATAGGGAACAAGCTATCATCCTCAATATGCCATCCCCAGTCATCTGCATCCATATCATTGGTTGGCACAAATATATATGAAGGCTGTGATAACTGGCATTAGCTGATGTTGTCGTTAGTAGCCGCGGACCACAGACGCGGTGCTCCGATATACTGTGTCACAACAACGTTCATATCGAAGTTGTTCGAGTCCTTCTTCCTGGGAAACCCCATATAAATAGAGCAATGCCATTTCTGCAGCTTCAATTATACCTGTCTCTTGCTTCCAAATCAAATATTTCTGCTTGCTTGCAGAAAAGAGCACTAGCCTTCTTATTTAAAACCAGAGTATTTTTCAGGTCCAAACAAGCGGGAAGTTGTGTCAACCAGAGTTCCATGCTTAAATAAAAAATAGTTTTACACTCAGCAGAACTAAGACACTGCTTAGTGAAATGAATGCGATTGGATTTTTCTTCGCACCAGAACAAGGTAAACTTCAAAACAGAGCAGGGCGTGGTGTATTACGACGCCCTGCTCTGTTTTGAAGTCTATCTTTTTCTGGTGCAAAGAACAATCCATTCGCATTCATTTCACCATGCTTTAGCAGAAGAACCAAGAAGTGTGTGCCATCTCCAACAAACAGGGTTTTTTCGCAACAGCTTAGGCCAAGTTCTACTCGCTAACTATGGTCAGTTTCAAGGTCTACTGAACACGCGCAGTCGCTATGACAAGCCGAACGCTGAATAGTTTACTATAGTTCGGTGGTACCCGGTTTCACATTGGATTACTATTGCAGAAATTCCGGAGCCGGTACCAGTCTCCATTAACCCTTTCTGTTGTCTGTTTTGATGACCTACGAAAATGGGTTATTTTTGTTCGCTAGGACGTCAAGAAGCGTCCTTATGACATAAACTAGGAAGGAATATGGGATTGGGAACATTGCCATACAGTGGGAAAGCATAATTTCATCAAACCTAAGTTATTTAATGGAATCTTTACACTTTTATATGCATTTATTCATGGCAAGCGATCGGTATCCGCCATTTTGAAATTTACGAAAGTTTTTGCACTAACCATCTGAAACGAGCTCGGGTGCTCGGTTGACTAGCTAGTTAACTATTTGAAGTTCGACTGATACTCTAGTTAGCTATAGCTAATTATGGTTAGGAGTCAAACTTGAGCTTAGTCTGCGGTTTGACAAATTAGGACATCTGCATCATCATCATCATTTGCCTGATCTCTATTCTGATGTCAGTTACCTCATGTTTATCCATTCACTACTGTATGCGTTGCTCTTTGTTGACCTTGCTGTTTAGAAAAAGCCCCACCCTTCTCGCCCTTAATAATCATAGGCCTACCACCAGTGAAATAATTATACAGTAACACCTTCAACACCTCATTTCCTCCTGCGATGAGTAAAGTTATATGTTGATGGGCTTTCTGTCTAACCATCAAAGACGAAAACATCTTCACCACATTTCTCCGTTACGTATTTCCCATGCTGTTCACTGGCATACTTATAAGTTGAACCCTTTAGCAAAGGAATGCGATGTATGAGTGCTCCATCGCCCATGCTATACTCTACCTCTGCATGCCGTTTACCCCACTCCTCGACCATCAACTTCCACGGGACGTCTGCTAAAGCTGCTCTTTCATCCCTCAAAGGAAGCGATTCTGATCTCACTCTGCCGTTCGCCGCATCGGAAGAATAGCTAAAATTGAAAAGATCCATTGCCGGCTGAAAACATCTGTTCTATCTATGGCAGAGTCATATATGGCTACATTCTTGACTTCCGTCAGATTATTTCTCACTGAGATAGCAGCACCATTCTTTGTAATCATATGGCTAACGGTGTTACTGTCATGCAAATGTTTAAGTAACTCTAAGTGCAGCGGCAGACATCAGATGTACAATGGCGCCGACGAAACTCATATGGATGTGGAACTAACCTATTCACATGCCAACATTCTCTAGAGTATTGCGACCACACTCAGGACGTTGAATTGACAGTGTCTTCCAATAAACTAGAGCTCAGAAGCAACTTAACATGTTTCCAAAACAAAGTAAATGTAGACCTACTGTTGAAACGTAGTGGTGGGCACGAATTAATTCACACGATTCAACAGACGGCATGCCATCTAAAATCCGTTTTTATTTACTTTCTCCGCTAAATTCAGAGATTACCCGGTCGATATATTATGTAACATAAATAGGCATCGACGTAAACTATAAAATGACATTATAGTTGTACAGGTAACGCGGGTTAAGCAGTGTTCGATATCAGGTAACTTTTTCGAACTTTTAGTATGTTTTTATGAGGACTGCGCTGTGGAAAAGTATATCTGTTGCCATTACTTTGAGGTTCAATGAAAAAATGAGCTAAAATTCTGGGACAGGTAACAAGGCAGTCAGTCATGGAGCAAGCCTATTAATCATTTACGCCCCATTTCAGTCAAAAACGGCTTCTGCAGTGGTCTCGAGAAATATCCATTTGCAAACCAAGACATGACGATCTTTGAAAATTTACCACTGGATTGACTGGCTCGGTTATCGAGCCAGTCATTCCAGTGGTAAATTTTCAAAAATAATCTTCTCTTAGTCTGCAAATGGACATTTTCTATGACGAAATAGAAATTTTATTTAACAAATTTAAGGGTTAAAGGGTTAGAATGATGGCGGTCAAAGGCTAAACATGAACATTACTAAATATTGACAATAATCTTTAAGGAAACTAACATTTTTTATTTAGCATTAACATATGAATTCACTAAGGAAGATTAACTATACATCTGATACCTAAACCTAACATAACTAACTAACTATGCACTATCACCAAGAGCAACCAGAGATTGCAAACCACCGCCCTCCTCTTTTTGTCACAAGATAAAAGGTTTTCACAATTTTTGGGGTTTTTCAGATGTTTTACGGATCTTGATGGAACCACGTCGAAAGTTGTGGAATCATAGTGTATTAACACCCTTTCCGGTGTTTAGATTTGAGCCAAATCGGACAAGCAGTTTCCGAGATACCCCTAGATGCAGAACTTGATTAAATCCCGATCTGGATTCTCTTATCCGGACCAATGCAGGGAAATCCTCCTGCGCTCTAAGTTCCTTCGCTGTGTTAAAATTTGAGCCAAATCGTATCAGTAGTTTTTCAGATACAGCTCCGGACACAAAGACAGACCCGATCACCATACCCTGTTCCCATGATGGGGCGAGGGTAATAATCCCAGGCGAATTTTATCACCTAAGTCCTTTGGTCAATCGCCGATCATTTTGACTTGTAGACGTCTACAGACATGATAAGACAAACAATGCACGACTGTACCGAATAACTTCATCCTTGATCTAGGCGTGGGATTAACCAGTCTTATGCTAATGTTGACCTTTCTGCACTAGCTTACTGAGATTATCGTTCTAGAGATTTATAAGTGTTTATCAGGAGAGATTCACCAATATTGTTCGTTGGAGATTTATTTACCTGGTATGACGCAGACTTGACTCGTTATCTCGAACATTTACCAGTCAATAACGGATACATATTTTATAATCAAGAAACGGGCTCTAAAGACAAACATTTGATGGCTTTAGTTTTTAAATATATTAGATATAGAAAATAGCCTTTGTGGTCAAATGATGGTGATTCCGTAAGACGCGTGGTCTTACGACCACCCATCTTACGGAACCACCAGCCTTTGGCCCCCAAATCTGGGTTCGTTATAGACAGGTTTAACTGTATTATAACGGTAAAGTTGTGAAATTATTGCTACTTTATGCTGCTTGCAAAGTGTCCTTCAGCGCAAGTCGGAAATCCACAGATCGTATTGAAATGATAGAGAAATTTAGGTTGACAACTTATCTGAGAACTCCGACAATGGTTCATGCGTCACGTATTTTCTTATTGACGGGCTGATCTGAAAGGCTTCTGTATCACCTCCTTTCTTGATAACGCGCGACACAAAGGTGGGGTCTGATTGTGATCCCTCCACCCTGGAAACTTGGCGTGCGTGCATATGCGTGCGTGCGCGCGCGTGCGTGCGTGTGTGTGTGAGTGAGTGTGCGTCGGTACGTTTGCGCGTGCGAGGGAGTCCGTCGTACTTCATTTGATTTTTCATAAAGTAGTACGTGTACGGGTTCAGAGTGGAGTTCATTAAGATTCGAACACGTCATTCGGTAGAGTGCCCTCTTTCTTCAGAGTGATATACATTTTAAGTATAAACATGCACAACAGTGGATAATTACTATCAATAAAACCCTTCGATTGCTCGATAGAATGGTCTAGTTTTCAAATATTTCCTTTTCTATTGTCCAAGACATTTTATTAATTTGTATACTTATAATACTTCTCATTATTATCTATTTCGCAGATGCCAACTAAAACAGAAGACGCAGGCGGTGGTCAAGTGCCGGAAACTGGCCATAACATCGCTGGATTGGACGACAGCGATTCATTAATCGGCGAAGCGGAAGTGAATGAGACGCTAACTAGTATCCGGCAGTTGCTTTATGATATCCGGAAGTCAGATTTAATGTCCGTTAAGCGTACTGGATGGCTGCTGGATCTGGATACTGGTGAGCAGAAATGGTGTGTTGTTGCTGAGATGCTATTGTGTGTGTTCGACGACGACGATGTTGAAATTCCGGTTGAAACTATTCTGTTATCAGGATGCGAGATCAATCTCCGTACAGGAATCCAGATTGAGAACACAGAAGATGAGAATGAGGGCGGTGTCGTCACGATTCCGTTCGCGTTTGCTATCGAGTGTGACGTGCTGGCGTATGACAAGCTCTTCGGGGCAGAGAGTCTGGAAGACCTGGAGGAATGGATGAGCACATTGAGTGATTCTGCGGAGATGAGCGCGCTAATGAACGCGAACGTCGCTGTTGAAAATCTCGCGGAAATCGGAACCGGGAGCATTGGCGATGATAATGAAGTCTGTGACGAGGAATCAAAAAGTACAACAGACGAATATGTTATTAAAGCTGACTCTAAATACACAACCAATACACTAGGTTCAGGGTTAAACGATCCGGTTTCCAGTGCCGGTACGAATGGTATGATTTATAATCAAAGGACTAATAAAACGACAGCATGTACGAAAGAAAGACAGAACAATAAATGCAAGAAAGAAAACAACATGAAAGGTAGTAACTTAGTGAAAAGGTCCAGTAGTTTTACAAACATTAGTAAGCAGGATGGGCCTATTGGTAATAGCGAAGGTACACACGTTAGCAAAGTCAGTAAAAATATTTCTCGGTTTAGAACAATAGGAAACATTAAAGATGTCGACAAAGACGAAGCTCTACACGGATGGAAGATGGCAAGCTCGACAGCTGACCTGCGCGTGGTGATGCGTACTGAGAATGGTTTCCTAACCTCCCCCGTCAGCTGGGGTAAGGGTATTGTTAGGCGGGCATCGGATCTAAAAGATAAGTTCTTCGGGAGGAAGCCCAAAGTTTACATGCCTACTGTACGTCTCAGTTCTTTGAGAAACATCAAAATGGCGGGTTGTTTACAGAATAAAGTTATCTTAAAATGGCAGCGGTTGTGGTGCGTTGTTACCAGGGGGTGTTTTTACGCTTTCAGATCGCAGGATGACTGGGAACCAGCCGAGATTATCACCGTTCTCTCCGGTTGTTCCGTGTTACTCGTGTCAGCGGAGAAAGACGGAAAACAGAAGACGTCCAAGCAGAACGTGTTCAAGATATCTCCACCAGACGGGAAGAGTATTTATCTGTCAGCATCAGGTTTCTCCGACCTCACAAAGTGGATTCAGGTTTTACAGACAGAATCAATTCGCGTTCACGCGGATACCTGGATCGACGCGGATGCAGAAAGCTGTGATGCGGCTGTGGAAAATAGCTTACACTTTACTCCTCGTTCTTTGGACACCGTAGTAACAAACCTAACCGAATTGAAAGAAACATTGCCTAAGCAAACTAAACCACATAACTTCATAAAGCCCAGAGAAGGGGTATTCCCCAAGAAATCAAGCGATAGCCTCAGTTCTTGCAGTACGCTGTGTAGTTCAAATCTAGATTCCAGTAGTCTGGATAGTGGAGACGAATTCTCGCGCCACGATATTGTCCTTGAGGAGGTCTGGAAGGAGAATAATCGTTATCTCCGTGAACTGATCCGGAACCGAATCCAGAAGAAGTTGGAGAAGCATGACCATTCTGGTGTCTCAGTGACCGCTTTAACAAGAAGTATCTATTCCACAGGGTTATCGGGACCTAATAACGAGGGACTGCTCATTCTCGCCGGGGACAACAATGGGAAGACTCTACTCAAGCTAAGCGTAAGTCTCACATATATTAACCAATTAACACTCGAATCTGCCAAAAACGGATTCTGCAGTGGGTTGAGAAATGTCCATTAGCAGGCAAAGAGAAGACTATTTTTTGAAAATTTACCACTGGAATGACTGGATCGATAACCGAGCCAGTCATTCCAGTGGTAAATTCTCAAAAATAGTCTTCTCTTGGTTTGCACATGGGCATTTTCTAAGAGAAAATTAAAATTTTTAAAAACAAATTCGAGGGTTAACCTATTAATCCTCAAACTTGCTCAAGAAAGCTTCAATTTTCTCTCAGAAACTGTCCATTTGCAAACGTCGTCACTATTGCAGAAACTGCTGTCTGTTCCTTGATTGTTATTGTCGTCCTCATTGTCACAATTTTCTTCCTCCACCCGCTTGCCGCCACCACTACCACCACCACCACGACCACCGTCATCACGCGCCTTCACCACGTATCCTCATCACGTACTGTCGTCGTCGTCGTCGTCGTCGTCGTCGTCGTCGTGGTCAGACAAGAATGTTCGAGTGTCTCTATGCATATTCGGAACGATGTAAAAGTACAATTTAAAGACAATAGAAGAATAGAGAAAAGGCCCGAGAAAATACGATAAATATCTCTCGTACATACGTTTGTATTTAGAAAATCCTATATCGTTAGATTGAGAAATGTAAGGGAGGTAATACAGTAAAACCCATTCGGTACAGTCATACATACGTAGTTATCATTCCTTTCGTTACTTGAAAGTAAAATTGTTAAAATTGTATACTTTTAGAGGCTTAAATTATATGCCAAACGTAATGAGAAGAAATAAATCTTAACATATGATGATTTCATTATGTATAAATTAATAACATATTTTAAGTTGTGAAATTGAATTAGAGACACGAGTCCGTAATTCAACTTTGCGACTAAAACATTATAATAATTCACCCGGGATGAAATCATCATATGTTAAAGGTGGATATTCACACCAAAGTTCTTGAAAATAAAATTGTTAAAATTATATACTATTAGAGGCTTAAATTAATTGTATACCGATACCGTAATTTAATGAAACGAAATAAATCTTAGCATGTGACAATTTCGAAAATTAGTTTTTTTTACTTGTGAAGTTGAATTAGGGACTCGTGTCTCTAATGCAATTTCACAACTTGAATAAATTATATTAATTTAGACGTAATGATATCATCATATGTTAGGATTTATTTCGTTTCTCTACATCGAGGAACAAAATGCAAGCCTCTAAAAGTATACTATTTTAACAATTTTATTTTCAACCATTCTTGTTGCGAATATGCACTTTTAATCGAGGAATGGATCTTTCCATTTTTAACCATGCCCCGCCCAAATCTAGCTAAGCTCCACCCACACCTCGCTCGTGTTGGGATCGATCGATCTCTGAGACCCCTGACTATCAATTTCCAGAAAACTATACAGGTAAGCTGTTGAATATTTTGGAATTAATATGACTGGGTGCTGTTGCTGCCTATGGCAGCAAGAGCGCCCAGACAAATTAGTTTCAAAATATTCAATAACATGTTTATTAAAATTGTGGTAGAGACATACAATTCGCACAACGTGTCGTACTATTACGAGTTAAAGACGGGCCTAATAGAATCATTTATGGCGTAATTATTATGACGTCATCCTACACGCGGATTAGGACTATGATTATGATGTCATGTGACGTAATTCACCTTTCCAGAGTATGTACCCATCATATGACGTCATAATCATCTACGCGGTGTGTAGAATGACATCATAATGGATGACGTCATGAATGATGTCGATAAGTACGTCACGAACGCATATTTGAAGACGGTCTATGCCTTGTTGTACAAATTGTTTGCTTTTACTATTTAACAAATATTCTGTTGAATATTTTGAAACTAATTTGACTAGGCGCTGTTGCTGCCATAGGCAGCAACAGCACCCAGTCAAATTAGTTACAAAATATTCAACAGCTTCCCTGTATAGTTTTCAGGAAATTGATAGCTATGGCATTCTGGGATCGATCAATCCAAACACGGCGAGGTGTGGGTGGAGCTTAGCTAGTGATGGGCGGGGCTTAGCTAGTGATGGGCGGGGCATAGCTAAAAATGGAAAGGTCCATTACTTTGGATAGGTCCATTAACTTTTCGCTATGCCGCGCCCATCTTTATCTAAGCTCCGCCCATGCGTTGCACATGTTGGGATCGATTTATATATGTTGAATCCTCAATTCTCAGAATCCGAATTTGGTATCTATATAGCTAACCTGTTGACTATTTTGAAACTAATTTGAATGGTGCCTGTTGTTGCCTATGCCCTATTGGTTTCAAAATAGTCAACATAATGTTTACTAAATAGTAAACACGTACAAATTAGTACAACCGGCAAACTAACCAAGGTTCATCACGGACATAGTTACGTCATTCAGTACGTAATTTGATTGTTACGTCAGTCTATATGTGACGTAATTGATTATGACGTCATAAATTTGAGTAACAGATCGGATTCATCAATTGACATCTAAGCTCCAGAGATTAACGATCATATTCGTTGACTTTATAAGAAGTTATTGGCTTGATTGTCGTCTATCGAGTTCCTGATTCCAGGTCTCATTCAAGCCGTATCTAGGGTGATTTTTTTTATTCCAGTCTATTATTGTCAACTTCTCCAGCCTTTAAACTGGTACCTATTTAGGGGCGGAGGAAATTGTTCATTAGTCCAGTCAAATTCACCTTTCCAGAGTATCCATCCATCATCTGACCTCGTGTGACGTCATAATCAGCTCAGCGCGTGTATGATGACGTCACAATCATTACGTAAAGAAAGGGTTCCATATAGACAGTCACCAAATCTCAAAGCCTCCGACACGTTGTATTGTCTTTGTAATTCATTGCTATTTAATAAACATGCTGTTGAATATTTTGGAACTAATTTGACTGGGCGCTGTTGCTGCCTTTGATAGTCAGGGAGTTCAGAGATCGATCGATCCCAACAAGCGCGAGGTGTGGGTGGAGCGTAGCTAGAGATGGGCGGGGCATAGCTAAAACCGGAAATGTCAATTGTGGTTTGACCCAAAATAAATTGCAACAGAAATTCTTTATCTGGAATGAATTCCAGGCATGTCTCCTGAACAACAAACTAAAAGTATACATTAATATATTTGATGGATAGGCTTCAAAATTGCGTAATATGCAAATTAGCTATTTCAATTATTGAAAAATTTATTTTCTGCAGTAACTCTGTATCGAAGCAACCACTAATGGCAAATGAACTGTCTAGAGCGATAGTGTAAGGGTATGTGAATATGATTAACACATTTATGTGTTAATTATGCACCTACTACATGGTAAAATATGCAAATTAATACCAAAATTGCCCCTGCTACAATTGCTAGGCCTCAAAGTAGATCTAAGATCTCTGCTCTTGGGTCGGGTGCTGGGGTGTAACACTTTATCTGGGTACCAAGCCAGGTATTTGAAGCGAGTGGCTAACCATAGCACTAAACAACTCATCATTCATGACAGTTAATATTATGAATATCCGTCATGGTGCTCGCCGTGCGAGTTCCCGCCAGGCATGTGCAGCACCGGGCCCCCAACCTCGAAGGGGTCCACCCAAGCTACTGGTGGTAAAGTTCGTAGACCTTGGAGAAAAAGGAAGAAGGTTGTCCAACCTAAAGTACAAGTAAGAAAACCGCTGACTATCATGCAATGGAATGCTGAAGGAGTTTCTAACAAGAAAAGAGAGCGTAGCCAAATTCTCAAGGAGAAAGGCGTAGATGTCACGTGTATCCAAGAAACTAATCTGAATGCCAACAGAAGATTCTGTATAAGAGGATTTCAGTGCTTCGGATCTGACAGGGATGGAAGACATAAAGGAGGAGTCATAACCCTGGTCCGGAATAACCTAAATGTCATTGAAGTTCAGAGAGACATGGACGGAACTGAAATTCTCACAATCAAGATAATTCCAGATAAACATCCCTATCACTGTTGTCAACTATTACTGCCCTAATAATCAACCATTGAATCTCAGAAAAATCCCAGTTCACCCAGATTCAACTATCGTTGCTGGTGACCTCAACAGTCATTCTCAGGTATGGGGCTATCATTCTACTGATAGGAGGGTGAAGACATTGAAAATTGGATGGATGAGCAGAAGCTGATTCTCTTGAATAAGGCAGATGACATTCTACTCAAGACAATGGCATACCTCAGTTCTCCTGATCTAGCATTTTCGACAGAAAATCTACATCAAGAACCTTTGCGTATTTTTGGGGAACAACTTGGAGGCAGTGATCATCGCTCTGTTTTCATTACCATTAACATGAATGTTGAGATTGACCGGAATCAGACTCCTCGATGGAACTATAAGAAAGCAGACTGGAACAGATATCAGAAAGAGAGTGACAGATTGGTAAAAGACATTGATGTCAAAAACCAAAATATCAATAAAGATGTTAAAGAGCTTAACTCTGTTTTACTCTCTGCTGCTGGCAAATGCATTCCTAGGGGATCCAGGAAAAAGTACAGACCTTATTGGAGTACGTCTCTGCAAAAGTTACACGAGGAAATGTCCAACGCAAGGGAAATTGCAGAGAATGTCCCAAAAGAAGCTAACCATGTGAGACTCCAACAATCAAAGGCAAAATATCTGAACGCCAAAATCAGAGCCACCAGATAATCGTGGAGAAAAAAAACGTCAAGCTTAAATCTTGAAAAAGATACAAAGAAACTCTGGAGGCTTGTGAAGCAGCTTAGCGATGAAAACACCAGAGTACCGAACATCACCCTGGAAGAGGATTGTGAAATCAAAACAGGAGAGTCTGCTGCTGAACACTTTGCTTGCATGTTTCAGAAAGTAAGCAATCTAGATGTGCCAGTGAGTCGTAAAAAAGCTGCAATAAAGTCTGCAAAGGGGAACGGAGAGACACAGATACATGCCGCGGGAATGGATGAGCTTCTGACCATCAGCGAGTTGGAGAAAAGCTTAAAGGTTCTGAAAAACAGGAAGTCTCCTGGACCAGATGGAATAGCCAATGAGATGTTGAGGAATCTGGGTACTATTGGAAAGCACAAGCTTTTGGAGATTTTCAACCACAGTTGGTACACAGGAGAAATTTCCCAGTCTTGGAGAGAGGCCAACATGATCCCTGTACTGAAGAAAGGCAAGAATAAATCCAACCAGAGACTTCTTCGACATCTTGAAAGCAACAATCTCTTAGCGGATGAACAAAATGGCTTCAGAAAGTGTAGATCTACTGAGGATCAAACACCATATCTGACACAGCCTATTGAGGAGGCGTTTCAACAGAAAAAGCATACCATCACTGTGTGGATTGATCTGCAGAAGGCATTTGATAAAGTATGGAAGCATGGACTCCTCCAAAAGCTCAGGACTAGTGATATTTCTGGAAAAATGTACAGCTGGATATGCCAGTATGCCCACAACCGAAAGGCATCATTACAGCTGAATGGGACGAGCAGCAAGAAAGTCATGCTACGACATGGTGTACCTCTCAAACTTAAGGGAAAAAGTAAATTTTATGGAAAATATATTAATTTAGACATTAATAACTGCCAGTAATTCACAAAGTCCCTAGTGTACGACCTCTTCAACCTGTTCATGCACTGCTTAAAAACATTTTATTGTACTAATAATACAACGGGATTGAGCACAAGTTCTATCAATTTATCTAGGCCCTCTCCCTACATAATCAATACTACGATAAGATACTCAAACTAAAACGTATATACACTAGAGAGAGAGAGAGCTAAGAGAGAGAGAGAGAGAGAGAGAGAGAGAGAGAGAGAGAGAGAGAGAGAGAGAGAGAGGGAGACTGACTTGATTTTCTCATTCTTGAGACCTGTCCAAAACTTTGATCTTAACATGTCATTCAATCTCTGTCTAATTCCACCGAATCCGGGTGTCTGAAAGGTAAATCCGGGCTTGGGGGTACTAATTACCGGGGGTGGGGTTTGTTTACTGTGCTCAAACTCCTCTCGAGTCATCATAACATAGTTGCCTTGATCCCTTAATGTATTAATCATCAATTGGAAATCTGATGATTTCAACACATCTTCACCTTCAGCCATGGTCAAATGACTACACACAAAGCATAAGTATAAGTAAAGATATCTCATGAAATAATTAGACAAATGGTTACTCACAAGTTCGCATATAAATTCCCTGCAATGAAACATTTGTCATAACAATAATAAATTGGTGATAATCCGCACGCAGCAAATGGACTGTTGCGAGTTGTTTTACCCTTGGCCACGGTGAATTGTTGTACTGTACTCCAGAGGCGTGCTGAAATAAACAATGTGAAACAACGCTGGAACAAACAATGTAGAGTTCAAATAATAACTAAATAAATTACAAAACACGAAGAAAAGTTAGTTAGCTGCAGAGAAACTTGGAAGTCAAACTATTTCATCAAATCAGTTTTGTCATGTGGGCGTCAATGCCTGTTAGCATAACGTAAGCATATGTGATATCAAAACACAGAGTTCCCTAAAGTTGACGACAAACTAAACACAAATGACATAAAGCAATCATTCACCTATCACTCTCATACGTGCGGTGTAGTGCAGGGGCCATGCAGTGCAGTGAGGGGTGTAGTCGTGAGGTGGATTGATTACAAACTGAAACTAGTAGGCTCAATGACATGGACTGCCCACTAGGAATAAACCGTAAAAAAAAAAAAATTAATACACCTATGACCGGTCTACCAAAAGTACAATATTGAGATGTTCTAGAAAATACAACATAATATTAAGGAAACAGGTTGTGTGGGGAAAAACCCCATAGATCTAATGACCATGTGACCTATTTAGAGAAAGTTGCAATGACATATAAGATTATATAGACCTTAAGCTGTACTCCGCTGTAACCATTACGTCAAATTCAGATAAATTGTTTAAAAAAAAAAATTCTACCGCTTCAGTATATATGACTGTTTTGAAACGAAAAATAAAATTCTTGACATCCAGAAACGATAAACAAAATCTTGACATCCAGGATGAAATGGTTCAATGACAATTACACACCAGGAAAAATATGACAACGAGGCTAAATAGAATTGTTAATATAAATACAGATACAAATGAAAAAAACATGAAATTGTGCAAGCATTACAAATAGGCTATATATGGGTGAAAATACTGAAAAGTACGCCATTCCAATTACAAAGTGGAGAAACAATGACTTTGTCATATACAAAGTGTGATGAATTTTCCTGAAACGAGAGATGTTGATCTTCTTTAAACAGGAAATCTTCTCATTCGATCTATTAATGGGTCATTGTATCAACGTATTGAAAATGAATCAATTTTCAGCTAATTTTCGAGCTACGTTATCCACAATCTTACCGTTATAAACATGTTTAATACATTTTAGAAGGTACCTTTAAGAAATACAGCCATTGGTTATAATAACGCAGTATGTTGATTATGAGAAGCCGATAGAATTAAGGTCAAGTAATAACTTTTGTTTTAGAAGTGCCCTCGCAAAATATCAGCAATCGTTTATCGATGGCTGAACAGAGATAATGTGAAAATATGGCAATGATCAAAGCCCATATATTTTAATCAAGGCAAATGCATCACTTTATTTTCTACTGAACTCTCGCAATATACTCTTCCCTAAACATATATATATATGGAGATCATGTGGTTGTTGTTGTGATTGATAATGCAATATGCATGTGGATAACATAGAAAACATGTCTTGCCTGTTACGCCAGAAATTGTAGATGTTATATGAACATTTGGCGATGGCTTTTGTCCAGTTAGACAACGGCTATAACAGTTAAAACAAATATTCTTGATTTCTTTTATCATATTTTATTTCAGTAACATTTCATGCATCAGATTTGACGATTATCATAATTTGGACATCAACAATTATCGGCACTAGTTGCAACTAATATTCATTTCCTTTGGTAATTACACGATTCACCATGAAACAAATTACAATAATTTGAATTAAATCGAAACAACTAAATAAAACTAGCTAAGACTATATGATACGCAGCAAGTTATAGTAGATATTTGGTCAGTAGATGTGGGCCTACGATCAGGCTAGGCTACATTAATGGAGATATTTGCATGGATTATTTGGTAAGGCAAATATGACATGAGAAAATATCATCACCATCGAGTATTCCATTGTATTCAGCACAGGTGATATGAAACCATTCTTTACAATTTCCACAGCTTATCCAATCATCGGACAACAGGGGGTCATCTTTATCACCGTACGCCCATTTACATAAGGGGCAGAACCATTTTGGTGTTGCCTTCTTTCTTTTGTTAGAATGTGTTGTTGCTTGTTTGATGACAGAGTTTGCTCGTTTAATTACTGCAGATGATGTTCGTTAAGCAACTGCATCTTCGTCTTCGGCTCCCTCTAAGATCACTCCTATATCCGATCTTGTTTTTCTCTTTAACAAGCCAGAACAAGTAGGGTGAAATGTTCCCATGGACCAACAACACGGTTGAAAACATGACGTTTCACGTATGTATATATAATCTTTAACTGGCATCACGGCATGTGTGGTCATTGTTCCTTGTACTGTCACGGCTCCGAGGGATGTTAGCTTTATAGATGCTTCATGCACCTGCACTTTGTTGACAAGTAAATAGGTCACAGCCGACGTAGTCTGGCTGATCCCCCATTCATAAAATTCCTGAGATGTGGTAATAAGTCTTCCCTTTTTCACTGCCGAATCGGCTGCACGCTTAAAGGCACCGCCTACATTAAGTGGGACATTTAACATTATTCACAGTAAGAAAATTGGTATAAATCATCACACAGCATATAGAATACCATACATTGCCAGAAAGTTTGAATCGAGTTCTCTGTGAAAAACTTATTCTCTCTAATGATAACCAAATTCCATAGATTTTCTGGAATGGGGACATTTTTAAACGCTCTTGGCGTACCTTTCAGTATTTTCACCCATATATTTGTGTAAATATAATGTCAATTGGAAACGAAATTGTGTGAGTGCCACACATATGAATTGATGTATATAATAAGACTGAATTACGATTCACGCGATGTGATGTTCGTTGTAAACAAACATACGAATGCCAGTATAACCTACATGCAGGTTAATGCGGTGTTTGTGTCACCGAGATGTAATCCTTATAATGTTCGATCGATCGATAAAGCTGCCGTCTAATGATGACGTCACTACTTCACGCGTACGAACGCGTATACGCCTACGGAATAGTTTTGTACCGACGATTGTAATGACGCTCGTGATAGCGATTGTGATGACTATCGTGGTATAGATTCCGGAAACCAAATAGATACGAATAGACACATGAAGATTTTGACCCTATTACAGAGGTGCCGCATAGCCTAAAACGCTAAGTTTCTGAAGATCACGTCGTTCCATGTAAATACTCTCATAAACGTGTATTTACGAGATATTGTGTTGATGACCACCATAAAGCTGATATTGTAGACTTGCTGTTGCCACCTGAATATCTGGTTGCTGTCCTCGTCCTTGCTACTTTAATGTCGAGGATGCGGGTTCCGTCGGAGGTGTCAAAATGTCACCGGGCCCGGCCATGGGATGGTGCGGAGGTGCCAAAAATCACGAACGACGAGTTGAAGTTGATGTTGCAAGGATTTTAATTTAAGTGTTGTAGACGAAACATGATGTAGCAGTAATGGTGTTGTGTGGAGATGTGTCAACCATATTTGATGGTGGCCTGCAAATATACATAAACCGACACTTTTAAAATGTGGCAGCGGTAGCTAATAACATACAAACAATTTCAGTTGAAATGGTGTTTAAGAATAATGATGGACAGACGGACAGACGGTAAACCCATGGACTAGACATTCGTCTATTTAAGATAGACAATTGTCTGACAGCAAATTATGGACGGACGGGTGGCTGGACGGACGGATGAAACGACTGATTGCGAAATGACCACATTCGAAAACAGTATACAAAACATATATAGCTATAATAAATCGATAAGCAAAATTATGTTTACCAAAAACTTCTCAGGACGACGAAAGGTTGATGATATCAGACCATACGTAAGTAAAACTTTATCAATGATATTAGTACTTGAAATAGGTGTAAAGTCTGAGATCAATTGTGTAGAAAAACAACATGGTGTCGATTGACACGCAATGAGTCCAAGCGCACTCACTCTCACAGCTCTAAACACAAAATGGATTAACCCCTCCCAATATAATGACAGACACACACACGCACACACATGTACGACAGACAACAAACAGGACGAATATATTTACAATAAGTAGGGAGTCATAAAACGGTTAAAGTGACTGACCACTGCTCCAACCGACGCTGACAG
This sequence comes from Chaetoderma sp. LZ-2023a, assembly GCA_034401795.1. NCBI lineage: Eukaryota > Metazoa > Mollusca > Caudofoveata > Chaetodermatida > Chaetodermatidae > Chaetoderma > Chaetoderma sp. LZ-2023a. The sequence goes on from CM067359.1 coordinate 160,010,174, forward strand.
CAAACTGGTCACCCAATCTATTAAAGCTGCATTGCCATCGCTAAATAGAGAAAACTATACAGCAATGGCTAAACAATAATGCATGGCAATGCAATAGTTGTCACATTGACCCTGTGTCATTACAATAACATTATTATTCAATAACACAAACTTAGTATAGTCAATCATCTTGGCAATAGTAAATATGATGTCGATATTCTCAACAATAACAAGAGCATGATACAACAATGATAATAAAAAAAAAATTACTAGTTCATTCGCATTCGCATCACTTCTTCCGATATGGATGGAGTCTTGGAAATATACTTAGACAGACAGACATATGTCAAAATCTGCCAGTCTACCTCATAAAACGATATACCCTAGTCGCTGTATCCTCGTTCACCTCGGCCGAAAGATTGTCTCTTCCATTTAAAATCACTTCCAGTAAATCAAATGGGCCAAATTGAAGTAGGAAGTCCACCAGAATTTGTCTTTCATCAGCCCATTTTGGACATATCAGGAAGAAATGATGAGAAGTCCCAGGTACATGGCAATGAATGCAATCGGGTTGGTCGATGGGATGATATCTGTGTAAATCAGCATTTAATTGGGTGCATTTGTTTTTTAGCTTATATAAAATAATGTTATCTTTTCTTTTACCCAGCGAAAAGTAGACTGTAATTTTCTGTGGAGATGTCTGATATGATCTGATAAGCTTTATCTAAAAGATAGCCAGAGTTGGGGATGTTTTAATTGTGGTGTCTAAGTTATTCCACAGTTGGATAGTGCTCTGTACAACTCCTCAGAAGGACTGTCCTCTCTTCCCTCCAGTTCACCAGTGTTTGGATGCATCGGGAGAAGAAGACTGAATGTATTCGAAAGGTGTCCTCGAACAGCTCTTGAGATGGCTTTGTCGCCAATCATGTGCTTTACAGTGTTGTCAACGACTTTAAGGACCTCTTGTAAACCAGATGCTGCCATAAGGTGACCGATGAAACCGGAAAAAAATGTTCTAAGTGAATACAATACAATGCAATAGACTTGAGGTCACCCCAACTGGACTCTGATTCTATTAGCATCCAGGCTTTCCACCATAGCGGTTGGTCAAATGTTATCATTGGAGTAACGTTGTAACCTTTGACTTGTTCACTTACATAGATAAGTGTTGAAAGGATACATGATTTATCGGTAGGATCCATATGAATCATTGGCAAGAATTGGATAGTTGACTTGCCAGGAAATTTGCCATCATTCCATACCATGCCGTCCTTGATGAACGGCGTATCAGGGACACGCCTCGCAGAATGTCAATATGTCATGTGGGATCAATTACTTCCATCGCTTTCAGTACGATATATCTCAATAGTACCTTTCCAGTATGCTGAGATTTAAAGTATCTAATTTTGATTCTTCCAAGTTTGATAATGCCATCCGCAGTCACTGATATTCTAGAGAAGGGTTTACTTTCCGGTTTTCCTGGCATAAAAATTGAACTGATACCCATCCCATGAGATGTTCCAAACACATCGAGAGATCTGACATTGTGATCAACATTGTCCGCCACATGTTGAATAAATTGTCCTGGTCTGGGTGTGGGTAACTCTTTACTTGAGCGACAGCTGTATTTCTTTCAAATTTCTGGACCTCGACATATGAACATCCGATTCCATGTTTCTGATGCGTGCCTACACGATACTTGAGGCGAAATGATGGTGCATTTCGGTTGCAATGCCAAATCGCAAAGGTGCTAGGGGGACTCTTGCCCTGGGTGCTTGCATAATGGTTTGTCCTATTGATGCCAGCTTTATATCTATGGTTTGTCCAACAAACACATTTTTAGCAAGGCAAGCAGTGATGGTGGGATGAAATGCATTGCCGCCTCAGGTGAAGACAGTTGTTAACTAGATGGATATGTATCGCTAGATGTATCAACAGGTTGCTTTCATTCGTGATAAGTTTGGCAGCTACCTCTATCATTCACAGCATCTCTGTGTCTGGATCGTCTTTCTTCTGTTGCTGATAAAACTCATGGAGAATCGATGCTGCAGTTGTAAGAAATGTCACGACATTTGGCTTGCCATTCATCTAGAGAATTAGTATTCTATCGCCGAAATGTTCCTCTAATTTCCTGTTCATGTATATGATCCTGTATGGCTTGTATTCAGAACATTGGAGAAGAATCTCCATTTTCTTTATTAGGTCTGACACGGATATCTATTCATCGTCATTTAGCCGTAGGTACTTGGTAACTATGAGTAAGGCTTCATTTCTTTCTGTTTCATCTGGTCGACCGTGCTTTCGATTTTTCGCACTATTACCTGAATCAGAGGAATATTGTTATGGAATCTGTTTGCCAGTCCTAAAGTTGACACTGCAAATCTGATGGTAAACACTGTGAGCTGCATCAAGGTCCTGAATATAGGCAAGTCTACCCGCAACTAACTTTGACCAGTTATCGTTCCTTTCTTCACATATATAGGAGATGCTACCTTGGAAGCCTTCAGTTCTAACCGGGATAACGTCAAAACCACTCTTTCTCCCCTCATATTAGTTCGTTGGCCACAGAACAAACAACGTTTGTTGAAACTAAACTGTGGACTCTCTAAGCGAAGGACGTGGATTGAAGGCGGCTCAGGTACGGTTAGTCTTCTCTGTTCACTGACTATATTTCGTGGATTGATAAATACCTGTCTGCACCCTTGATGCACACATTGTCCTCCTTGATTACTTATACTACTTTGACGTACCTCACTAGAACAATTAATACCATCACATCCCTTTTCACGGAGAATGACATAAGATAAACTGTGTTTGTAGATAACACATTCACCAACCATGCTCAAATCCCGAAAATGTAACACAATTAGAATAATTTATACTAGCATGTAAAATTTGAGATGCGTGTTGGAATGTGGGGCATTCATAAATCTGAAACTAGATTCATGTTAAATGTTTTAATTTTACTTTTATTTCAGCTTTTGCAAATTACCCTGGAAAAAATATTTTGAAAAAAGCCTAACCGGAAAAATAATTAAGCTAACCAATCCGATTGTATTGCTTAATTACCCGAGGACGAGTTTAAATTTACTACTCAAGTGAACACTCGCTATATCAGAAGAGGCTCTAATTCTAGCATGGTGTTTCCACGATTTGAAATAGACGCATGCTGTACTCATGATTTATTTGACAACTTAACTAATCATAGCAACTGATTTTCATTTTTCGAGTCATACATATTATTAACATGTTGTTAAAGATTAGTATCTCGAAGCATGAAATACACTGAATGTTGTATGATCGGATGCTTAGCTAATGAGCTATGTTAGAAAATCAATCTTTCCATAATTTCAATGGGTAATTTGCATATTGTGTAATTTTACACCTATCCACCAAATATATTTAAGTATAATTTTAGTATTGTGTTCAGTGGACGTCCTTGAAACGCATAACCATGCAATAAATTCTATTGCAAGTTGTTTGGGGTTGAGCCCCATAATTGACTAGATTGCCTGGACTACATGTTTACTTTACTGGTCCGTCTATCTATTTATGCATCTGCTCATCCATCGGAGTAAAAGTGAAAATTCTTAAGGATATTTGGGCGAGCCTCAATATACACTTATGCCGTGTTCTGACTAGAGACTAGGCCGTGTTCTCACTGAAGTATAGCGTTATTCCCGATTAACTCTCTAGTGAGAACACGCTCTAGTGAGAACACAACCTTAATCGGGAATAACGCCATACGTTAGTATGACGTTATTCCAGATTAAAGCCGTGTTCTCACTAGAGACTTAACCGCGTAACGCAATACTGAGGTAGGGCGTTTTCCCCTATTAACTCTCAGTGAGAACAAGGCCATAGTCTGGAGGCAGAACTACAGAAAGTGTCCCATTTTTTAATTTCTTCACCTCAAGAGTGTAAAAGCACCCAATTGCTAGTTCTCCAAAGGCTAACAATGCGAACCTTTCTGGTCTATTGTCCACCGTCTCTGACCATGCGTAAGTTCACTAGAGGTCACCAACGGTCATCAAGTGCACTTTGTGGCCAAATCTTTGTTTTGTCAGATAATATTCATATGGAGATCCTTTTACTATGGCGTGAGTTTCAGAAACGCAGACTACTCATATAGATAAATATAGTCATTTATATGTTCAAAATTGTACATTAACCCGTTCATGACGAAACCGGCCTAAACCGGCCTCTGCAGTGGTCTTGAGGATTGACATTTGCAGGCCAACAGAAGACTATTTTTAAAAAATTTTACCACTGAAATGACTGGCTCGGTAACCGAGCCAGCCATTCCATTGGTAGATTTTCAAAAATACCCTTCTCTTGGCCTGCAAATGTACATTCAATAAAGAAATATTTAGATTTTCTTGAACAAATTTAGACATTAAAATGGTTGAACAGTAGAAAACCGCGTAACCGTAACGGCGTTTTTAAACATTTTTAACAGAACAAATTCATATCGAGTCCTACACATCTTCTCTACTGCGCGAGTATCGACTATATACCATTATAGCTTCTAAGCGTGGTATGAGTCAAACATATCTATACCGACCACCTTCAGAACCGCACAAATACCAATACTAAAGACAATGATACTATAATAGAATTCAGCGGCCACATGAGATGGTCTTTGCGGGTTTAATGAGAGTGGCTCTTTAAGATGTGTGATCTTTCGACCACTCATCTCAAAATAATTTTTTATTATTTTGTGGCCCAAAAAGCAGGTACGTGTTACAGACAGGTTTAACTACATTAAATGTTTTACAGCCAGTTTGTGTTCCTGTATCCTCTATCATAGCCATCCCATTATTGAAAGCCTATAGAGCATGTCATAAGTTCATGATCATCTAGGAGATGGTCCATGCGAATGCAAGTGCCTGCGCAGTGGTCACTGGTTATTAGCCAGACACGTTCTCACTTGGGCTGAAATGTGAAAGAAATGACAATGATGCAATATTAGCGTTACTATCTATATTCTATTAGCAGTAGAGTGGCTGCTATTATTATGTTGGGGTAAATGTGTAGGATATTGATAATTTATTACCGCGATATTAATTTATTATTTTAAACCCGAGAATAACCGTAGACAAATATATAGGCCTACATTTCGATATACTCAACTTCGATATTTGACCCGTTGATGTGAAACTCAATACAGGCTACTTCTTGCCAATGCCAATATGAGTGGGTGCGCTAAATTGTGATGATTCCATTTTCTTGCATTCCCGAGCTATGGCCATATATGTATCCTCTGGTACTGCACTAAGTACTGATCCGTGACATAGGTAGTATTTTGACCATTTAACTTGAAATTTAAGCCCCCTCCAGCCTGCCACAATATGATTGCTTGTGCCAAATTTGGCGATTCTTCCATTTCTACCATCCCGAGTTATGGTGAAAATGTGTGTTCCGGTATGCGCTTAGTGACCACGTGACCTAGATATTTGACCGTTTGAGCGGAAACTTAAACGCTCTTTAGCCGGTCACAATACTATTGTAGGCTATGTGCCAAATTTCCTGATTCTACTTTCTGGAATTCTGGAGATAAGCTGTGGAGAAACCGAGCGACCGACAGACAGACTGACCGACTAACTGACCGACCGACTGACTGACCGACTAATTAACCGACTGACCGACCGGAATGAGTGGAATTATTATCTGCTGGAAATGCTTAATTATGAATGTAGGAAGTATATATTTCCATGTCTAGATTCAAACACGTACATGTCCGCATTTAATTAAAATACATGTCTTACTTGAAACATGTGATTTAAATAAATCGGATATCCCCTGTAAGAATATGTGCTAGTGTTAAACTAACATTTCCTATACAGTAAACAAAGAAGCACTTATACCTATTGAATTAACAGGAAAAGAACCAGTGATTTTAAACTTAGATCAATTAATTCTGAAATACCAGGAAGGACGTTTCAAATAAACTGAAATGAAATCTATATTGAAAATAATTTGAATGAAGGTTGATTTTAGCAACGACTTCCAGTCAAATGGTTTTCAAACATACAAGGAGGAATTTGTCTGATTTAGCATACTGAACATAAATATAATATACACGCAGCTCGAATGAATGGGAAATAATATTTATTCAATGAAATACTAGTCCATGTCTACCGGTTTTCGTGCAGTTGGCTTCCTGCACTCTGATTAATTCCTATCTGTCAAATAATTTTTAATTAGTATAGACAGGACGCTAATTAATTAAGACTTGTTTACGAAAATTGAATACGACACAGATCATTGATCGTGGAAACAAGTACTAGGTCACTTATACCGTATAAATAGTGTAGGTTTTATGCACCATATTTATTCCAAAGTACGTTTGAGGTAAAGTCAGGTTTGTTTAGAACTTTAGCTAAGTGCATAATTCGTCTTGCATAGAGTAGCGCACAAAATGGTTCTTCATTTATTTACAAAGTTCCAGAAAGTGAAAGGTAGATTTTTCGACAAAAAGGTAAGTGGAATTGAAATTGTAATTTACACCAACTTGGAAGGGAATAGCAATGGATGAATCCAATCTGCCACTCAAGTATATGACGTCATACTCAATTACGTCACATGTAGGCTGACGTTAAAATCAAAATGTGTAATTAACGACGTGGCTAAGTCGGTCGTGAAGTTTTAAAAGTCCATCAGTTGTACGAATTGTAAGTCTATTGTTTAGGCCTAATGAACATTATGTTGACTATTTTGAAACTAATTTAACTGAGCGCCGTTGCGCAGCACCCAGTCAAATTAATTTCAAAATATTCAACAGGTTAGCTGTATAGTTGCCATGAAATCAGGAATCTGGTTATTCAGGTTTCAATGTATCTAGATCGATCCCAACACGCGCAAAGCTTGTGAGGGGCAAGTTAGCTAGGATGGGCCGGGCATATCTAAAATCGGTTTCAGCCATTCAGTGTACAGATAAACCTGCATTAGCGTGACAATGCGCGAAGATGCGCCATTCATACTCGCTGTAAACAGGGTTCTGCCGAGGCAGGACCCATGCACCATTTATCACTATAAATTCACAATGCCCCATCATTACCTTCACACATGGGTCAATGGCCCACCGGATTTTAGGCCATAGCAATCTTCCAAGTATGTAGTTGTTTCATCATTTGACCAAATGACCATGTCTCTTAGAGGGAGTGGGTCATCTGACTCTATACTAAGCAACCGACTCGGAAGAACCCTGAGTAAATCTTGAAATTGTATTACAGATCCTCAGTAAAATCGGGCTTATTTATCAAGGTAACTAGTTTGCATCAACTATGCCTCCGGAGGCACATACGTTTCCAGCCTGACTGTGAATGGCAGATGCTAACAATTATCTTATGCCATCATTTCTCTACACCAGTCTCCGTTGAGGTCACTAAATATTGTCTAGTGTTTCGCGAGCAGAGCTATCCACCCTCGAAACCCGTTTTGTTACAACGCCAAATTAGTTTCAAACTATTCAACAGCTTACCTGTTTAGTTTTCTGGGAATTGGGGTTTAAGGGAGTGCAGGAAACGATCGATCCCAAGGCGATGTGTGCGTGGAGCTTAGCTAAAGATGGTCGCTGTATGGTGAAAACTGGATTCTATGGATGTCTATCCATATGTCCAACAAACGACAAACTTAGGGTAGGTACAGCATCGATGCGGACTTGTCGTGTCGCTAAAGAAACAATGGAACACATCTAGAAGAAGCCTATTCACATTTCTTTTGTTTGTCCTTATAACACTACCAATGAAATGACTTCATGTGTTGTATTGCACGAGTGCCATGCTGTTAATATTAAACATAGACGCGTCATTCATTATATAATAACTTATCATATCGTCAGCTGCAATACAACAACTCAAACTAATTTAGAGGTCAAACAACACGTGAACCACTCTCTGTTATTGCCCCCTTGAACCCTGAATTCTGAGAATCCTTATTTCAAGACAATCATATAGGTAAGCTGTTGAATATTTTAAAATTAATTTGACAGGAACCTGTTGCTGCCTTAGGCAGCAACAGTTTCCGGCAAAATTAGTTTCAAAATAATCAACATAATAATTATTAAATCATAAACCATTTTGGTGTTGTCGCCTATCGTGTTCAAAGTGTTCCTGCAAACAAATTAAGGGTTATTTTGGAATGAATCTGATCTGTTTGTGTGAAGGTTGTGCATGTTGTTGAACTCTTCTATAACAAGTCTGCGAATAAGATGTCAGTGATGAGTTGGTTATCACTACCAGACCCTTCTAACATCAACCACTACAGGTAGATAAGAGCGATATGGATCCTGCATCATGTCACAATGCTCTTTGGGGGTGGGGGTGGGTGGGGTAACGCTATTCTATTTTCGTAGTCTTTATGTAGATGTCAGAGTCGAAAGTGACAAACGCTTGTTTACCAGCTTCATCGATGTGTATTTAAACTCAATCGACGACCCGTTGAATACCGACCATTAACAACGTTCACTGATGGACGGTGACATACATGATAACGTGCTTTTGAAAACTGTCTGTTGACTCTGGATCGCTTGGTTGCTAACATACGCACGAGTGAACATGTTAGATTCATTTTGCTGTCACTATCATCCAGTACATGTGTACCACTCCTGATTGACTGTATTAAGTAGGCTAAGCTGTGTGACTGGTGGTTTCTTTCCATAACTACTGCATTCCAGCATTCGGCTGGAGTATCCAATTCATATGCGCCATTTTTAGTGATCAACAAATACGTTCCACTGGCCAAATGCTCGCTGCTGGTACAGCACAATATAAATTTTACGTCGCTGATGATGTTATGAAACGAAGTGTTTGAAACCTGTTTAATAGGGGAATCAATTGCTAGCTGTACCCCACCAATTTCTAGCTATGCTCCACCAATTTCTAGCTATGCCCCGCCCATTTCTAGCTGTATCCCACCCATGTCCAGCTATGCTCTACCAATTTCTAATTATTCCCCGCCACTTTCTAGCTATGCTCCACCCATTTCTAGCTATACCCACCCATTCCTACCTATGCTTCACCCATGCCCAGCTATACCCCACCCATTTCTAGCTATGCTCCGCCCATTTCTAGCTATGCTCCGCCCATTTCTAGCTATGCTCCGCCCATTTCTAGCTATGCTCCGCCCATTTCTAGCTATGCTCCGCCCATTTCTAGCTATGCTCCGCCCATTTCTAGCTAAGCCCTGTACACGTTTTGCTCATGTTGGAATCAAGTTATTTACCTTGAAATTCCCAGAATTCCAAATCAAAGTTATCCATGCAGCTAAGCTGTTGATTATTTTGAATAATAATGTGGCAGCAACAGCGCACAGTCAAATTGTTTTCAAAATATTCAACAGGATGCTTATTAAATAATAAATCCATCAAAGACATACAATTCGTATTCTTGACGGACAATTCATTATCCATTACAATTGTGACGTCAGCCTACCTGTGACGTAATTGATTATAACGGCATATAGTTGAGTGACAGATCGGATCTCACCATTGAAGGACTCATTGAGCTCAGTAATGAGTCTAAAATAAAGCTCATGTAGCAACCGAGAGTCACTTCCGCTGCAGATTAAAAAAAAGTTGCGTTTGCTATGGCCAACAACGAGACGATCAACATAGACTGGATACCGAGCCACGCACATATATATGGCAACGAACAAATGAAAGATAGCAAAATTACTGGGACATACACTCTGGGGGATCTATGCACGATACCTCCTAATGTTAGTAGAAAGTTTTTCGTCATCGCTTGAACAGTCGTAATGCATAAACATCGGAGATATTATATCGATGCGAAAGGTCCTAATGCATTGGATGGGGTGGGATGTGGTGTTGTGTTGCATATTAGGAACTGTGATACTTGCAAAGTAACCGAAACAACAGACTGAAAAGCAGGGATATGTGTCTAAATCTGGCATTGATAGAATTCCTGCGAACATCTGATAAACACCCAGTATAAGGAATGTAGAAAATCAGTTAAGCACGACCACAAGTCACCATAATTGATATAAGCATTCCGTGCGGTTACAAAATCGGGTACAGATATGGCTAAATCGACCTCAGTAGTGATTCCGATTAGAGAGGTTGGTCATTTCCAAGGCCGCATTTTTGTGGTTTGCATTAAGATACACTAGCGTAGATTCCGTGCGGATTCAGAATCTGGTTCAGATATGGCTAAATCTATCTTGGTAGGAAATCATCTTATCTACAACTAAAATAACAACACTGCGCCTTGATCTAGACGTATAACCAACTGCTAGGCACAACAGGGTGTATCCATTCATGAGTGCGAGAGGCACACCTCAGCCTACGCGGGGAGCACCCAACTGCACCACAGCACTTCCCCAAAACCATGCACGTAAGATGTTGAATATTTTGAAACTAATTTGCCTGGGTCAAATTAGTTTCAAATCGTTCAACAGCATATTTATTAAATAGTAAAAACATAATTATACTTCGTACAACAATGCTTAGCACGCCAGCAATTATGCGTTTGTGACGAACTTATCTACGTAATTCATGACGTCATTGATTATGGCGTCATCCTCCACGTCATGTAGTTGATTATGATGTCATATGTTGGAAGGATAAACTGAAACGGTCCATGCAATTAAGTGTGCTTTATTACATTTTATAAAATGGAAATTGAATTGAAATTGAAATTATATATATATATATATATATATATATATATATATATATATATATATATATATATATATATATATATATATATATATCACGCATCAACATAGTAACAAAGATGGATTACGCGCGAAGAAAAATAAATCCCTTGACTTCTCAAGTCACGGCTGCTGACTAATTAACATTTAATGTTACTACCACGATAAAGGGATCCGTGTCTAGCTATTCCCCGCCCATTTCTAGCTACTACCGCCCATTTCGAGCTGTTCCCGCCCATTTCTAGCGATTCCCCGCCCTTTTCTAGTTATTCCCCGCCCATTTTTAGCTATTCCCCGCCAATTTTTAGCTATTCCCCGACCATTTTAGCTAAGCCTTCTGTGCGTGCGCGTAAATCGATGATAACACGTTGAATCCTGAATTACTAGAATCCCAACTTCAAAGTAACCATACAGGTAAGTTGTTGAATATTTTGAAATTAATTTGACTAGTGTCTATTGGTGCCTATGGCCACATGTTTTTAATATCAGACCGTATGTTGACGTTCCCGGGGATATTGTCTAAGATGGGATTGAGCGTCAGTACATCCAATTAATGCAAAAGCACTTCTCGATCAGTGACGCGCTAGTGATGGAAAAGTTAATTAGCAATTTAAAATTTTTGGCGTGGAAAACGTCGGATCATCATCTATAGAACGCACCAGATACGACCGACACGGATCCAAATAGGACCTACCGGGTCTAATGTGAGAATAATTTTATCAAACGCATATTTTCATCATGGATTTTTAAATTAAATTTGAACTAAATTAAGTTCACGAACGAAATAGCGTATAAAATAAATCGGTATAGTCCTTATGCCTATAGGCGTGCAATCAGGCGTTGGTCGTCATGCCCGATACACATGTGCATTGGCCTGTATACGATGGGCGGAACGAAAACGTATGCGTGCGTGGGTACGTATGTGTCAGTCATGATAGCTTTATGTGTATCTCATCCACACACACCTTTCATCCACATTTTGTTTATTTAAAATAAATGACCAGCGGTCACTGGGGATTCCAGGTCAACCACACGAATCATGATCTGATAGATTTGTTTATTTATCCCGCTCAGTACTGGTCATAGACACTGGTGACTGTGTTTGTCAACGCAGGTAAGCCGATTATAAAACAAACAATGAACTCTTAGTAGCCTTTCTTTGATAAATATTTGCAATGTGATAGTGATATGTATAACCTGTGAACACGCAGGACAGTCTACGCAGTTCGTTCTAACTCATCCAGATTATTTGAACAGGCGCCTTCCAAATATAGCCGTGCCGCACTCTTATTCCAATTTCCGATATGCATAATAATTACGTGCATTATCATTATCATTCCAATTATAATTTGGTGCTTGTCTAATTTGCATAATAATAGCTCTGTCGTTGTTTCTATAAAAACTACGACCATTTTTATTTGCAGCTGAATTACATCGCTCGCGACGTGCGTAATAATAGGTCCATCGTAATATGTGTAGGGTCTACTAATATGCTAATAGGAAATTAAATAATAATGGCGATAACATCTTTAGATAGTAATACCGTCAATCCTAATTTGAATAATAACAATATAATAATAATAATAATAATAATAATAATAATAATAATAATAATAATAATAATAAAAATAATAATAATGATGATGATGATGATGATGATGGTGATGATGATGATGATGATGATGATGATAATAATAATAAAAATAATAATAATAATAATAATAATACAACCCTCGGGGTATGCATAATAATAAAACAATTGTGGTATGCATAATAATATGAAATCGTAATTTTTATATGGAAATTTTCAATTTAATTTGCATAATAATTATTTTGCTCAATAAATATATGGATCGTAATTCTCATCACAATGGAGGAATCCAGTTTCTCAGCCAATAATAAGACGTCATAATCAACTACGTGACATTCAGGCTGATGTCATAATCAATTATGTCACGAATGGCTCGATTTAGTTCGTCTTAAGCGCCTAATAGTTCGTCAAGTTGTACGAATTGTGTTTCTTTACTATTTAATAAACATGCTTTTGATTATTTTAAAACTAAATTTGCCTCATCACCCAGTCAAATTAGTTTCAAAACATTCAACAGCTTAACTCTTTAATTTTCTGGAAATTGAGATTCAGAAAGTGCAGGGATCGATTGCTCCCAACACGTGCAACACGTGGGTGGAGCCCAGCTAGAGATGGCCGGGGCATAGCTATAACTGGATTCCTCCATTAGGTACATTATTGCTAAATGCATGTTTATTAAATTAGTCATAATAGACATCTTTAGAATGGCACTCTCTACATCTTGTTATGAAATCTGTTTGCAATGCGAACATGTAGTATATCAGTTGTCAATTTTCTTTATCCTTTCTGTGCCCTCTTTTTCTTATCGCTCTCTCCGCCTCTCTGTGTATCGCCTTCGTCATGCATGATTATTGTATTCTGCGGCTGTAGTAGTAGACAATCATACAGCTGCAATCAGTCCTTCTTCGCATTTGCCCACGGTCTCTGGTCCTCAGCCAAAATCTTTAACATCCTCAGGTCCATTCTTGATATGAGTGTATCCAGCCCTGTTTTCTTGAGGTCACCTCGTAGCACGCTTAACATATTTATGTAATGACGTCATCTCGTGGCTTTACATTTTTTGTCTGTCCCCCATTATGGCGGATTCCAAGGCTCTCCGCGTGGATGTGTCTTTTGAAATTCCTGGCACATGACCATACATGGACCATCTTTGCTGGCCATTTAAGAATAACGGCGATGTATTACATATCTTGTTATTTTGCATAGTGCATAGTTGGAAATGATGCCGTCCAGCCACCGGTGTCCAGTCCTGGTGTGAAGGTGTTTGTGTTAACATGCATCAAGTTTGTCTACAGCTGTCTTTGAAGCGGCTCAGTTGCTATCGGTGAACAGCATCAATGATAAGCAGATTGCGTTGTACAAATTTCGTCTTTTTTGTCAAGAGCCTATTTGATCGACGAATCCACAGCTTCCAGAAGGACTGGACAGCTATATTTCCCATGACACAACGTGTAGTAATGTCAGCAGTACTGTAGAGCAGTGATACGTTTCCTCCATGGTTCGCTGCCACGAAATCGGTAGTCACTTTTCTTTAGTTTCATGCTTTGTCGATAGGTATATGTGCGTGAACTCTGTTTTGGATTCATTCATAAAGCTGTTCACGTTTTTTAGTTTGCTTGCAGTTTTTTGGAGTAGTTTGTCAGATGTTTCTTTTCCTCGTCTATCAAGTCCACGTCTTCGGTACATTCCATTTCTAGTGGCATACCCGTTATGGACACTGAGTGGTTTGGTCTTATGGCATTTTCCTGCACAGATTTCAATGCTGCAGCAAGGTAACAGGTGAAATGTACAGCGGATAGACCATCTCCATGTGTGGAGCCGATTGCTGTGTCAACCTCTGCAGACTTCACTGAATTGACTAATACTCTCAGCTTGGTGTCTGCAAGCAGTAGTCTGACTAGATGCAGCACATCATCATTATAACTGGCCTGTCGTAGTACATCTAGGATCTTTGAGCGTTTAATTGTGTCGAAGGCTCGCGACATGGCAATACCCATTTTGTGGAAATCATAATGCTTGGACATAACTACTGACACACGCACGCGTTCAGCTCATACAATGTCTGTGCAGCTGCGCCCACATTTAAAGCCACTTTATTATGATCCTGTGAAGTCATCAATCTTGTCTCGGATGCAGCATGGGTTAACATTGGAAATGACTTTCCATGTGCTGTTAAGAAGCACAATGTGCTGCAGATTGTCTAGGGGGATGGGTGGCTTCTAGGGCTTGGGTAATGCTATGGGCAACTTGTCCTACTTCATCGCTAGGAAGACTGGCATAAATTCTGATTTAACAATGTTTGCGATCGGGTTTGAGACAATGTCACTTGCGTATTTGAATAGTTCATTGGTCATGTCATCAGGTCAGGATGCACGTTCATTTTTCAGGGCTTTGAGTGCCTTCTCAACTGCTTCTGTTTTAATTGGTGTTAGTAATGGCCCGAGGTCACCTGATAACAGATGTAAGGGTTCATCATCGTGGTCAGTGAACTACTCCTGGAACATTTCTGGAATTGCGTCTGCGTTGCCCTGGGCAGTCCCGAGAAAATGCCCATCAGAGTTGTGTACAGTGAGCTGTGGTGTGTAGTCAGTAGCCCTCAGTGCTCGGGCAGCCCAGAATACGTTGTGACAATCATCCTTGGCCGTGATTTCATCTGCTGGGGAGTCTGCGTGTTGAATAGAAAGATAGTTTCAGCGTTCACGGATGTGTTGCAGAATGTTATTGCGTTCAATGCGTAGTTTGGTGTGGTCTTCACTTTGACCACTTTGATAGATGCACATCCGTAATGCTTTTTGCTTTGCTGATAGTTTTAGTACTACAGAGTCACCAGTATACCTAGTTTGGTTGTTGTTTTTAAGAATGGCTGGTAGCTGGTGATTCAATACATCTGAGTATTTTGGTTAGGGCTTTGTTTGGATCGGAACTAACGCCGATGTTAGCTATTTGCTCCCCGAGGGCCTTTTTGTATGACAGTTGAGCGACAGTGTCGCTGATTATCTTGGGTAGGTCGTAGGTGACTCTACCCTCTTGCCTGTTACGGCATTTATACGTTAGACAGAGATAATTCATATGAAGGGCTGTAATGAATGGCCTATGGTCAGAATTGAGGTTTGTACCTTTATTGGGAAGAAGATCCCGAAATAAGGCTGCTTCTGTTTTGCATAGTATGAAGTATATTTGGTTAAAGACCACTGTTGTAGCCGTAGAGCCTCTAGGGTGGGGGTGGAGGCTTTGCGATTAGCAATATGTCCTTTTACATGTTGTCCGGCGACGGCATGGGTGTTTGAAAGCCATATTTGTGGCAAATAAGACATTGGAACTTAATTCTTCTGAATTCGCATTGCTTAGTTGGGCTTGGAGTTGAAGTTGGCAACTTCAACTCCAAGCCCAACTAACCAATCTGGTTGGGATGGCAATGGTGGAGCTCAGTCCTGCATAGAAGGATTCTAATATTGATAGATTCTCTTTGCCTTTTTCAGTAGTTGGGCTATATATGTTGACTATGTGACACTTCTTCTTTTCGACCGCTGGTATGACACTTGGAGAGCCGTTCTCAAGATGAAATCTGTGTTTTTCTGCATTTCTTCCACAGGCCCATACAGCTTTTCAAGAAAAGAGGTTGACAAAGGCCAGATCTCTTCTCCCAATAGCTGATACGTACTGCAACATTGAAGTATGTGCTCTGTGGTCTGTTCTGCTTCTCCACAAGGACAAGCGGGCGATGTCGTAAGGTGGAACCGCCTGTACATGTGTTGGTTTAGTCTGTTGTGTCCAGTTCTGAGACGAAAAATGGTCACTTGCTCTGGCCTCGAGAGATGATGGTAGGCATCTTCTGATTGAGGTGTTCTATAGAGTGACTTGATGATAGTCTTCATCTATGTATGGGTAACCATGTTTTCTGTCTGATTCTCTTCTGCACCCCCTTTGCCATCTTGTCTGCCTCCCCATTTCCTTGGACTCCACGGTGTGAGGGGATCCACTGCCGTGCTATCCGAAAGCATTTGATGGTTTGTAGTGCTTCTTCAAGTTGTGGCAGCATACCTTTGGTGATAGCCTCAAGGACGGAGCGGGCATCAGATAAAAAGACAATCTGTGCAATAGGGTCTCCTTTTCTGCTGATCGTATTAGCTGCATGAACCAGGGCTTCGACTTCAGCTCTGTAGTTTGTGCAGTGTTTGCCTGTCGGTATAGCAGCTGACTCATGTTGTCCGTTTGGATACTGTATGTGCAGTCCGGTACCTCCGCTCCTCATTGCATCTTTGGCTGATCCATCTATGTAGATCCTTATCCATGTCTCCTGAGGGTACATTTCTTCCAGCATGGCTAGGGTCAGGGCCTTCTTGCTCACATCACTGTGTTCATCTTTGGTTGTGAGATGAGGTACTGTGATGCGAATAGCTATGCTATCTAGTTTGTTTTCCCAGGATGGAGGATCACGGGTGTGGGTTGGGTCTTCTATTTGTGCTGGCAACATTTCTTGGTGTTTCCTTTGAAGTGCTTTTGTTTCTTTCACAAAACTTGATCTTTTAAGTCTTCCTGATGACAGCTGTGCTTGCCTGATCTTCATCGGGTAGTTGTTTAACGATTTGCACTTTGCAGCTTGGATCAGTGCCTTGCATTCCCTTCCTTTGCTAAGTGGGGTGGGGGTGGACGCCTGCTGTTTGCTCCATTTTCTCTATTGGTGTTGATCACATTCCACCAGTGATGATGCGCAGTGCCTGGTTTTGTACTCTGTCGAGGTTCTGTTGATGAGATTTAGCTGCTGTCATCCATGAGCTGGATCCATACTCAAGGTGTGGTCGTACGGTACCTAGGTAGATGGTATTGAGGATCCTTTCATTGGCAACCCACTTTGTTCCTGCCAGCTTCCTCATGATGTTTAGCTTTCTTCTGGCCTTTGCCTCTGCGTTCTGGGATGTGCTCCTTCCATGTTAATCTTCTGTCATAGGTGACTCCCAGGTATGTCAGCTGGTCCTCGTACTCGAGTGGAGTACCACCCAGTGTCAGATTGCCAACCTTGGTTTTGGTGGACAGTGAGAATAGCATGGCTGATGATTTTTCTTTGTGGATGGTAATACACCAAGGATTGGCCCACGCTGTAATTCTGTCCAAGGCGAGCTGTATTCTGTACGTGGCAGTCGTTGTGTACTGCTCGGTGCACCAGGGTACGAGGTCATCTGCATAGAGGGCTGCTTGGATTCCATTGGCAACTCTGCTACAATGTCATTAATGAAGAGTATGAACAGAGTTGGTGATAATACTCTCAGCAATACATTCTGTCCAGATTGTCCATCCACCAGCACCATAGCTCTGCGATTGTGTAGGCCATCCCTCCACATCTTGTCAAATGCCTTCTGCAGATCGATAAAGGTAGCTTGCATCACCTTCTTGGCTTGAAAAGTGTCCTCCATGACCTGTGCAAGATGTGTTGTTTGATCTTCTGTGCCCCTGTATCTTCTGAAGCCGGCCTGCTCTGAAACTATAATGTTCTCCGACTCCAGGTACCACTGCAACCGCTGGTTGATGATGCGCTCCATGGTCTTGCATATGCAGCTTGTAAGACTGATAGGACGGTAGCTCAGCACTTTCGTCTTGTTCTTCCCTTTTTTCAGAATAGGAGCCATTCTGGCTTCCATCCAGCACTAAGGAACCTCTCCATTGGTCCAACTGAGATTAAAGATGTCTAGCAACTTGAGAAGAGATGCATTACCAAGGTGTTGGATCATTTCATTCGTAATGCCATCTGGCCCGGGAGATTTCTTCTTCAATTGGCGGATAGCCTTCTTCAGTTCTGCTAAACTAATGTCAACTTTCATTGCATCGTAAGTGTTGGTGTCTGTTCTTTCCTTTTGCTCTTTTCTAACCTCTTTTTGACGCATTCGTGGTATAGAAATGCTGCTTTCTTTTGCATATGCCTTCGCAAAGGCATCTGCAGCCATCTTTCGTGTCAGTGTTTGTCCATCTTCTTCAAGAGTAATGTTCTCTCCCCCGACACCCTCATCACTCAGTGCTTTAGTCAGTCTCCATAGCTTTGCGGTGTCTCTCTCTAAATTAAACCCTGCCGTGTTTTCCGTCCAGCTTCTTCTTTTAGCCTCCAGCTTGGTCTTTTGATACCTGGCTTTAGTTTGTTGTAGCGTGAAGTGGTTTTCATGACAGGGATTACCCTCTGCATCTTCTCTAGCCTTGTCTAGTTTATCATGTGCTGCTTTCAGTTCTGTTGTCCAGTAGGGGCGGTAGTTTTTCCTGAACCCTCGAGGAATGGCTTCGTTGACAGCCTTGAGGATACTTGAATTAAATTCCTTAACCAAATCAAAACCATTTGCTTCAATTTACACACCGGAAATACATGTAATTAAATTTGTCTCAAATATTGATACGCGTATTGTTGTTGTTTGTTTTGTTAACTTATGAGTGGCGACGTAGACAGAGGAACCAGGTGAGCGGATTACCAGAATAAACATTTCTAGACTTCGCTCTGCCAATTTAATTCTATGTGACAGTACCTAGTTGGATCTTCAGGCAATTTCATATTGATTCTTTCTAAAACGACTTGGCATAAAGTCGTGCTCTCATTGGGAACAACTACTTTTAAGTCAAATTGTTTCCAAAGTATCATAAGCAGATACGTTATTAATCCACTGAAAAAGAAGCCCATATCTGTTCAGGGCGATAGTTGTTAAATCAGCACGCTTATAAATATGGGGGTGGGGGTGAGGGGTGTGTGTGGAGAGGGTGAGAGGGTGAGTGAGCGGTGAAATGAAGGGGCGGGATATCACGTAAACGAACCCCTTGAAAATAAACAAGAATTTACACATAGGCTAACTACTGGCCGCGACGCGGAACAGAAAACGAATTAAGTGTCCCATTCAACGAGCAATTCGAGCCTTTGTCAACATATAGGCGACACCTATGCCCAGTTTACAAGCGTCTATAGATCTGGGATAAGTGTTAGGATAAGTCTCGATTAGCCATTACAGCTTGCCAATGGAATGCGTAGATTTAAATTTTTGGCAATATTTATTTATTTTGGGGTTCTCGAGCGTATGAATGTAGTATATAAGGCAGTAATTAACTATTCTATAAATGATGCGTTGGCGGGAAAAGCATATGTGTTAGTGTGGAAGTTTCTAGAACAACAAAGGCAACAGGTAAAACACATCAAGATTCCTCGGAACGAAAAGGCAACGATATCTTGCAAAAAGCAAAACCAGAACAACAAAATAGACCTTTCCAGTTTTAGCTATATCTCTAACTAAGCTCCACCCACGCTTCTCCCGTGTTGGAATCGATCGATCCCTGAACTCCCATACTATCAATTTCCAGAAAACTATACAGGTAAGCCGTTGAATATTTTGAAACTAATTTTACTGGGTGCTGTTGCTGCCGTACTGTTCTACGGCAGCACCAGCGCCCATCAAACTAGTTTCAGAATATTCAACAGCATATTTATTAAATAATAAAGACATACAATTCGTACAACAATGCTTAGTCTGTCACCAATTAAGCGTTCGTGACGTACCTATCTACGTCATTCATTACGCCATTTATTAGGACGTCATAACACGCCACGTAGTTGATTATGACGTCATGTTATAGATGGATAAACTGGAAAGGTCCATTATATAAGCAGAATATTGTACACAACGTTTACAATCAAAATAGTGTAGGATGTAATGTAGCGAAACACAGTATGATTCCAAGAAGATCTCGTGAAAATCCAGCATCTCGTTTGAGTTAAGTTCACAAACAGATGCGCTGGGTGGATTAGTGGATAAATGGATGAATAGATCAGAGCCGTAGTTATGGCTGGGCAGACTGACCAGTTGTCCAGGTGCTTCCATCAAAATCAAATTTGAGAATTTTGATGGAGGCCCTCCACCAAGAAGTGGTTTTGCACTGTGAAGACATAATTATAATGCGTAATTAGTGATCAGTGACAATTATTGTGATAAGATTTATTGAAAATTATTTGCAACAATCGAAGCAAAATAATGAAGTTAATCAATTATCATTGAGAATGTAGGAATGAGCAGCGTGGCCCCCCCCCCCCGCCCCTCTCATACGAGGGCGAGGCGGGGATGTCCTGGGTACCCCGGGGAAAAGTGAAAATTAGATGCTCTGAGAAGCTATCAGATGACATGTCGGAGCATCTAATTTTCAATCCTTTCTGGTGGGAGGACCCTGGACCCCTGTCTGTGAGAGGGGTGGGGGTGGGGTCTGTGTGTGCGTGCGTGTGTGTGTGTGTCCGTGTGTGTCCGTGTGTGCCCGTGTGTGCCCGTGTGTGCCCGTGTGTGCCCGTGTGTGCCCGTGTGTGCCCGTGTGTGTGCGTGCGTGCGTGCGTGCGTGCGTGTGTGTGTGTGCCCGTGTGTGTGGGGGCGGTGGTGTGTGTGTGGAGGTGGCGGGGTGGGGAATGGGTGGGTGGTTGGGGTGTGCGTGCGTGCGTGCGTGCGTGCGTGCGTACGTACGTGCGTGCGTGCGTGCGTGCGTGTGTGTGTGTGTGTGTGAGAGGTGGGGGTTGGAGTGGTGGGGTGGGGAGGGGAGGGGTTGGAGTCATCCCCTCCAAGATACTCCCACAATTACTACCCAGAGGCCTCTACAGTAATAAACCCGGCTCTGGAATGGATGCACGATAATTGTGTACAGTTTATAAAATAAACCGTATTATCATCATCATCATCATCATCATCATAAAGAGACAGACGACAAAAGCGCAGATGTTCACGTGGGAAACAATCAACTCTAGTAGGGGTATATTAACTCACTTACAGAGAGCATCACCTAAAAACAAAATTGTACCAAAGATTAATAGCACTTATTATATGAAAGGAAATGTAAATTAGAAATGACATACAAAATATACTAAAACTGTTTTAAGTTGCTGCAATAACCTTCCATTAACTGCAACTGGGTCCAAGCCAACTGACGATAATTTCGGTGGGCAATATCTCTGAACCTGCTGAATATTTTGAAAACAATTTGACTGAAAGTTGTTGGTGGCCTAACCACCAACAACTTTCAGTCAATTTGTTTTCAAAATATCCAGCATGTCCAGATTTATACCCCATGGGAAATGCAGTCTGAAGTTACAGGAGATGTGCGAATAATACGCATGTCGTGTTTATTAGTTATGTTACAACCCGAACACATTTACGCCGATTGAAAAAAATTTAAAGAATTTTGATATAAAAAATCGCGTAACCGCATTATCGATGAAAGATAGCGACATTCCAACGGCCTCGCAAATTTCTGGACATTCCCTTCAAATCCACGGTTTACGTTGGAGTAAAACTCACCACATGCCCGGTGTTCCAGAGCCTCAAGGATAACGTAGCTCCTATACTATGGTTAACAAATTAACCGATTTCGCTTTACAAACATGCCATCGAATTGATTTAGTCGTGCAAGGCATATGGAAAATCATGCTCAATATTTTGAAAACAATTTGACTGAAAGTTTTCGCCACCATTTATAGCGACAACATTCAGACGATTTGTTTGTAAAATATTAAGAATATTTCAAGGATACGTACATTAAGTGTGCGTTTCAGGGGGCACCATGAATCAAATGAGTTAATAAAATGTATATCACCTTGTGCTATATATATTAATTACTAATAAGTGTTATATTTTTTCAGCAAACGCATAGCTTATTGCAGGGTCTATTAACTAAAAATTACCGTCGATGCGCAAACTTGTGACAGAAGTTAAAAACATATTTTGTACCTTATCACTCTCTCCCGCACTCGACGGCTGTTAGCAGTTATAGGTCCTACTTGGGATAACAATACACATAGACCTATATATTTTCTGTCGTCTGCTAGGTTTTGATTTCGTACTTTGGACCGGTATTGCGATTACGAGAGGGATGCTTTTGTTAGCTGTGTCATCGGACTTAGTCATATTCGTTGACGGGCAAAACTTCATTCATTTAGTCAGTCGATAGATTGAGGTCTATCCGGGCTATTTTATTTAATTGAATTTGATGGTAGGTTGCAGCTATTTTCTTCAACATTTTATGCATACGTATTACACATGAAACCTTTAAAATCTAGATTAACGTGCCAATTTAATGCAATATATAGCGTAGACATCGATCGAGTTACTTAGGCTAGGCCTAGGCATAACATCTACCAATTCCGGATTATCTACCAGTTCTTGGCGTTACCGGGTATCACATATTACGAATACATGGACTAGTTTTGGAATATGGAGCGGCGCAATAGACGGAGAATTGGGGTAAGTAGCTCATAGCGATTCTTACAGCCACCACCTGCTGGTTTAATGACAAAATAGAGTGGCTCTTTAAAACAGGTGGTTTTAATTGTGGAGCTTATAAGAAAAGTCGATACTTTGAAATCATTAAAAAAAATAAAATCGTCATCATATTGACAATAGTAATGCCATTTATTCTGTTGAGGTGTCTCGGCCTTCCTAAGAATAGTGTGAATTTCAGCCATGCCCCGCCCATCTCCAGCTAAGCTCCGCCCACGCTTTGTAAGCTTTGACATTGATTTATATAGCTCTATTTTGAATTCTGAATTCTCAGAATCCCAATTTCGTGGTAACTATAGAAATACCCTGTTGAATATTCTGAAATAAATTTGAATGGGCGATTTTGCTGCCTATGGCAGCAACATCGTCCAGTCAAATTAGCTTCCAAATATTCAACAGAATGTTTAGTAAATAGTAAAAACACACAATTCATACAACTGACGGACTAGTCAATGCTCATTACGCATTTTGATTGTGACGTCGGCCTACGTATGACGTAATCGATTACGCCGTCTTGTTCTTGAGTGACAGATCGGATTTATCCATTCTCTCCGTTATGACATCACATGTCTTGATGTTTTCCTTGAGTAAATGATTGCCATTCTATAATGTATATATGCAACACCCCGGTGATGAGTCTCACAATTCACACACCATGAGATTCACCAAGTACACGCCAGGATTTGTTTTTGCGCTCCTCTGGTAGAGGAAGGATTCGAACCTCTGCTTACGATTTGACCTCTTGACCAGATGACAATCGGTTTAACACGGTGTGTAAGCGGTGTCGCAATTTGGTGCATTAAGATTAATTCGCTTTCTTAACTAATTTATAAACTACATCGCAGACAGTGGCCAGGTTGCTTTCTAAGGCAGTCGCCGTTTTAAATTATATATCGTAATTGATATGTTCATGCTCGGCAACCATTGTCAGATTTTTCGATGTCTTTGATACAGACAAGTGAGACAACGCCGGTCAAAATACCAATTCAGCGTAATGTTAAGGTGTGTTTTGCGTGTAGATGCGGTGAAGTGTGTTTTGTTCATATCCTCAAACGTTTTACCTGGGATATTGGCAATATGGATCCCAGAAGCTTAGTTTTATTTTCTTTCAGGGAAAACTCACCCCATCTTATACTATTACTATCCATTCAGATGATACAACACGCCGCACAAACTATTCATGTCATTTTCATTCTCAAAGCCCTCAAAACACTACTTGATATATGGTCAATATTTTTCAAGATATCTTATTTTTAGAAGACTAGCTTTGTAAATTTACCACTGAATTTTTTTCGCCTGCTTGAAGGGATAATGTTGAAGAAAATTATGTGTTTTTACTTAGCCAGTGTCTATCTGCAGGCCGAGAGAAGAGTATTTTTGAAAATTTATCACTAGATTAACCGAGCCAGTCATTCTAGTGGTAAATATTTAAAGATACTCTTCTCTATGGCTTTCAAATATCCATGTCTGAAGACCACTGCAAAGTTGTTTCTGGTCAGTTTGACCATTATGGGTTAAGTTGACACAAGATGGGGTAAGGATATCTAAATATTGATGCATATACGTAACTGACTTCACTCACTATACCTTGGGAAGACAAAATGGCGTCGATCACATGCAGTCCAACATTAACACGATGTAAAAAATACCCAGTAATGGACCTTTCCGGTTCTATACCCCGCCCATCTCTAGCTAAACTCCACCCACAGCTCGCTCGTGTTGTGATAGATCGATCTCTGAACGCTCTGTCTATCAATTTCCAAAAAAAATACACAGGTAAGCTGTTGAATATTTTGAAACTTTTGACTGGGTGCTGTTGCGGCCTAAGGCAGCAACATCGCCCAGTCAAATTAGTTTTAAAGTATTCAACAGCGTGTTTATTAAATAGCAAGAATTACCAAGACATGCATTTGATGAACCCTTTGTGACGTAATGATTTTGACGTCATCATACACGCGCTGGGCTGATTACGACGTCATACGAGATCAGATGACGGATGGATACTCTGGAAAGGTGAATTGTAAAGGAATATGATGGGAAGTGAATAACTTGGAATCTATATACAATGACCTATCAGTACAATACAACATTTGAGATGGTATAAGTATCCTTTTTATATAATAAAGGGTTCTCTACCGAATTCCCCACTTGTGACTTGCCTAAAATCTTTCTGCATTTGTGATGATTTGCCTATTTCTTTAATAAATGTTGATTACGTGGCTAGAGACACAATGTCCAAGCTAATTTGATTCTGGAACTGACTTGCTAAATCATAAACAATCTGCTGCACGCCAGCGCCATCTCTACCTAGTCCTGATATACCCAGCTCATGATGGCCGCCTGATGTTGATGATGTGGCTTGCAGCAGTCTTCATGGCTGCTGAGCAGACAACTACAAAATACCTTTGGAGTTAAAATTCCTATTGTAATGTAGAGCCAATCACACTTCCATTAACTTTTGTTATTTGCACAATGTATTGTCTGTTGAAATGATGCTTGGCACACTGATGGACTATTGTCTGTTGAAATGATGCTTGCCGTGCGCGTGGCGTATGCCGAGCATGTTATGATCTACATGTATAAATATAAATTAAGATCGATGACATCTGCAATCTGTCTTTCCTCTTTTACCATTGTTTCTTCTCAGCGAGATTCCTTATCTCGATCAGGTTCTTCTTGATCGTCGGTGCACCCAGTCCGGCCTATCATAGATTTGTACGTAGCACACTTAGCAAGTTTGTGCAGTGGCATCCTCTACGAGCTTGGTAGATGTTGGTACAGAATACAGCAAATTCCAAGACATTCTGTGGAGGGGTGTCTTGTGGTATTCGCAGAAGATGGCCTAACATATACCATCATTGTTGGACCAACTTCACTGACAGTAGAATTGTATTGCATATACATATATATATATATATGTATGCAAATCGAAATATATATAGTATAAAGCATCGTTGGAGGTTATATTGTTTGGGCAGTGATGTTGTGTTATAAGTACGAAAGTGTCTGCGGTGAAATGGATCAAGAACTGAATTCGGAGCTGTCCAGCTGCTATATCTGTACAGCATCAGTGATACACATCCCCTAACATAGATCGCGTCATACAAGCGTAATTCTTGTGGCCAGAGAGATTCATGCATAGACGGATTTCCAAAGGATTGGAAGGCAATGTTTCGCGTAAGTTCTGTTTCATCTTCGTTCATGAAACGATTCACATTCTGGAATTAGTCTGCAGCTATAAGAAGGATGTTATCGAGAAGCTTGTTTCACTCGTCTATGAATGCTACCGTGTCTGCATACTCCATCACTATTGGGAAACCCAACTTGATGCAGTACGTCCAGGATATTTGATGGTGTAATGCTGTCAAAGGCCCGTGCTCAGGAGCGATCGTGGAGACGAAAAGAACCGACAATGCGTGAAGCCACAAAAACATATTTCCTATCACCTGGACGTTAATTAATTTTTAGATACAGGAATTCTGACTTTCAGTTTTGGGACCCTAAATATGAAACATGGAAGGTTAAAATGGTTCATATGCATGTAATTGCATCAAATCAGTTGAAATAATTTTTGCGCGGCGTCAAGGCTTCAGAAAGAGGATTGCAAGGACTTTCTCGGTACTTGTTTTGGGAGTTCAAGTGTGAAATTTCGGACAATAGTACTCCCAAACTTCAACTAATGGAAGCCTTGCCTACCACTGCAGCTGCTAACGTGTGCTAAACGGCAACGTCACCTGTTATTGCAGTGACGAGTAATTAACGCTCTCGGAAAGCGGCTACTTTCTCCCCTATATCTGGGTTATACCCGTCAGGTGTTTGTCCACTCCGCCGAACATTAAGTCGTACTTTAAAAACATCGACCGTAATTAACTCGTTAACTGATGAAATTCCAGCGTCTCGGCTTCAAAACAACTACACGTGAAAGCGCTTGAATATTTTGAAGCTAATTCCACTGGAGCCTGTTGCTGCCATATGTAGCAACAGATCCCAGTCAAATTAGTTTCAAAATATTCAACAGAATATTATTCCTTCCATTAAAAATAAAGTGTAGTCTGTTCTGTGGGAGTTAAAATGTTAAATTAATAAAAACATAAAGAACAGGATTTAAACTTGAAAACGAAATTAGTATTTAGTTTTTGTAAGATGTCATTTAAAATCGTATTTAATTATTTACACAGCTCTGGAAATAATACAGTTTTATTGCCATCTGAGAAAATTACACAGTTGTCCACTATGATGACCAGTGCTGTTGTGTAAAGCTGTTGCCGTCCTTGACCGCTAGTAGACACTGATGATGCAGATGTAAAATACGTGTAGCAAAGTATGCTGGGCCTACGCGTGGCTTTGAGCTGGTGACGGTGGGGGTGGGGGTGGGGGTGGGGGTGGGGTGGGGTGGGGTGGGGGTTAGGTGGGTGGTGGTGGGTGTGGGGTGGGGGGGGGGGGTGGGGGTGGGGGTGGTGGAGTGGGGGCTCAAAGCAAGAAAGATTGATTCTGTCAGACTTGGAGGAGTGGATTGTACCCGGAGGGAACGTAACAAAACATTAAATTCTTATAAGGGGCAATGTCCGTCACTAACAGCACAAATCGGTTAAACACGGGTTATTAAAACATGCGCAGATATTGATGGAACGTGATTGATGTTATTAAAATTCCGACGCATACGTTAAATTCTGTTTATTTAGAAAAATGTATTTATAAACGAAACGCTCGAAACATGTCTCTCTCTCTCTCTCTCTCTCTCTCTCTCTCTCTCTCTCTCTCTCTCTCTCTCTCTCTCTCTCTCTCTCTCTCTCTCTCTCTGACCCACCCTATCTTTTCTCCCTATCTGTCCATCTCTCTCCCACTCCTCCATCTACCCATTACCCATCTCTTTTTCTCACTCCCATTCCTCCAGCACTCTATCTCCCTCCCCGCCCCCCGCCCCATCCCTCATCCATCCACTCATTCACTTAATTACTTCCCTTTCTCTTGCACTTTCCCACATTCCCCTTCATCCATTGTCCTTGTCCTATTTGCCCTCTCCCTCTCTCCATCCACCCTCACTAACTCTCCAACACCTCTCTCGCTCTCCCCTCCCTCCTCTCTCTCTCTCTCTCTCTCTCTCTCTCTCTCAACCATATGTCTTAGCCATAAAGAATAACAATGCTATCGCCGGGAAGTAAAACCAATCTGACAATAAATACGATTGGAAGATGAATTGTGGTGCCATTTCAATTTCCTTCTATTGATGAATAACCTAACATGATTATATAATTCTGACAGCTAAATAAAGGTCGCAAAATAGAAATGATTGCTTCATCACGATAATACTTCGATTACATCTTCTACAATTACATAAGGCATAATCATTTTGATAACCCTTTAAATTATCGCGGAAATTTTAAAATAAGATATAAATCATGTCACTTGTCAGAAGCTTTGAATGTCAGAGGTTAATTCATTGGAACTTGTACGAGTACATAGATTTTGTTTAGGGGGTCAAATATGTTACTCAAGTGTATGACAATGTGTGTAAAGTCGTCTAATAATGCGGATATAAAACACGGCATAGACCTATATTCTGGATTTGAAATTAAATTCGCTTACGTTAGTTTTTCCAGGAAAAGATGTGAGAGAACGACTAACACTTTTTGTTTTGTATTTGCTCACTATTTAATATTGGTCAGCTTCGACTCCTAACCATAGTTAGCTATAGCTCACGAGAGTACAAGCCGAACTTCAAATAGTTAACTAGCTAGTCAACTATAGTCAACCGAGCACCCGACCTCGGTTCAGATGGTTAGTCCGATATTTGCGTAAATTTAAAAATGGCGGACACCGATCGCTTGCCACGAATAAATGCGTATAGAAGTGTAAATATTTCACTAAATAACTGAAGTTTGATGAAATTATGCTTTCCTATTGTATGTCAATGTTCCCAAGCCCATATTCCTTCCCACGTTATGCCATTTGAACGCTTTTTAACGTCTTAGCGGACAAAAATAATACATTTTCGTAGGTCATCAAAACAGACGACAGAAAGGGTTAATGGAGACTGGTACCCGGTTCCAAATTTTCTGCAATAGTAATTCAATAGGGAACCGGGTACCGACGAACTATAGTCGACTACGATCAAGTTCGACTGGGCATAGCAACTGCGCATGATCAGTAAACCATGAAACTGACTATGGTTGCGAGTTGAACTTGACCATTATTCAACCCTTTGAAGTCTAAATTCCCAGATTCTCAATTTCAAGGCCACTATACAGGTAAGCTGTTGATTATTTTAAAACTAATTTGACTGGGAGATGTTGCTGCCATCGGCAGCAACTCCAAGTGAAATTAGTTTCAAAATATTCAACAAAATGTTTGTTAAACTGTAAATAAGTTTCTCGAATTAATCTTTTAGGATTTAAAGGGTTAATGTAAACAGTCAAAACATTGCACAGAATAGATTTGTCGCTAGTAATGAACTTAGTCGGTCTTGAACGATGACTATCGATTTATTAAGCACCTGGGCACAAAATTTGTTTACAAGTTGCCTTGACACAGTTTATAAACACCTTGAAACCAAGAAAACGAAAAAGAAAATCATTCATAGTGTAATAAATAATATATTGAATTTTCTATACCTGATTGGATGGCGCGTGGTGGAGTTGGGGTGGGGATGTTGCTGACTAAAGCAAATTAATTTCAGAATATTCGGCAGCAAACATGTATCCTTTTCCATACATTGACATACGGGCAGTTTGGGTTTGAAATGGTTACCGTGTGTTTTGTATTTAACTTGCTATTGGCACTATAGCTAATGTATAATATTTATAACACTCAAACTCATTCAGTTTTATTTATATTGTATAAAATCACACATATACATTAACCGATTTCCCTAGATTTGAAAGAAATCATACTTATTTGCTTGATCCTAGTTCACCAGTGGATTTACCTGTATCATTTTGATAGGGATAATTATTCCAGCAAACTAGATATATGCATTGTATAACAATGCACCCTTCCAGTTTATCCATCCATTATATGACGTCATAATCGATTACGTGACGTGTATGATGACGTCATAATTAATGACGTCATGAATGACGTAGATAGGTTCGCCATGAACGCATAATGGCCCTTTCTACTTTATCCATCCATCATATGACGTCATAATCAACTACGTGACGTGTAGAATGACATCACAACCAATGACGTCATTTTGACGTCACGAATGACGTAGATAACTACGTCACGAACGCATAATTGAAGACGAAGGGGTGGAGGGTGGCGACGGCAACAGCAGCAGCAGCAGGCCTAGTAATGGCGGCGGATTTTGCGATAGCGGTGGTGGAGGTGGTAGTGGCATTAGTAGTAATAGCAGTATCAGTAGCAGCAACCGCAGTAGGAAAAACACCAAATCTGAGCCAGTGTATTTATTTTTGAAAACTACTACTGCTGCTTCTATCATCACCATTCACCACCACTACGACTGCTACTACATATAACATAAAATGCATGCGACTAGCGCAATCTTCACAACAGCAAAACGCTGAGTGAAAAACAGGAAGGGAAACATCTTTAAATGTTCATCTATCATATTTTAAGGATGTTACGTCATAAGCGTCCGGACTTCTGAGTCTGCTGTCAACTGATCCAGATTAAGACTTCATATTACACCATAGCTATTTCTGTGTATGTGACGGTGATTGGACTGTGTGGTAGACGTGTTAGTATCGTAAACGTTGATAACAGAATAAAAAGTTTGTAGGGCCAACCCGGTGAAACTAACTGTATTACGATTTTAACAAGTTTTCGCATATAAATATGTCTCACATTTATTTTTCAAAAGCTTGTTGAGCGATCTGCAATGTTAACTTAAGGACGTGTTCACACTAGAGAGTTTATCCGGTGTAACGCCATACTGAAGCATAGAGTTACTCCGGATTAACCCTCTGGCGTGAACACGCCCTTGATGTACTGTAGGCCTTTGAATTCTGGTCTCATGGATATAGTAAGCAATCGAAGACGTGAATATTATGCAAACTACTCGTACTGTGGATTATGTTAATTTGACACACATCCACCCCCTTGCGTCAACTTAACCCTTTAATGGTCAAGCCGGCCAAAAGGGCCTCTATAGCGGTTTTGAACAATGTCCATTTGCAGGTCAAGAGAAGAGTATTGTTGAAAATTTATGACTGGAATGACCGAGCCAGTCATTCAAGTGGTAAATTTTCAAAAATAGTCCTCTCCTGGCCTGCAAATGGGCACTTAATAAGCAGAAATTTAGGTTTTCTTGTTCTAGCCGGTAAAAACAGCACGCGCAGCGGTCTGGAGAAACATTCATTTTTTGGACAACAGCTAGAAAGGTTATTTTGTCAATTCCATTGACAAAGTTGCTAAATATACTCTTCTCCCGGCCTGTAAGATGGACACTCACTAACCAAACTTTCCATTTTTTTAATAAAATAAAATCTTGACCATCAAAAGGTTAAGTGATATTTAAAGCAGCACTGAGCGTTTTCAGGGGCTGTTGACACAGGAGGGGTAGCTGTACAGCGATGCTAAGATGGAGTTGAAATAGACCAAAATCATCCACGCGTACTATGGTGTTTTAGCGTAGTTTTACTGCACATATGGTACAGTGAGGAGTAGGTCACGTAATGTTATCGATATAGCCCTCACTCGTTCCCTGCGGACCCTTATGAATAATAATTAACGTGATTTTAAAAGTAGAGAGCATAGAGACGGTAGTCAGGCGTGTGGCGTCTCCAACATGGCGACGAAGTTGTTTCTGGATATAATTTGGACAATCTTCTGTTGTTGACTGTCTGCTTGCTGAAATTCTGTTGACTACAAATTCTAGGAGGATTAACTCTGGAACTGCTGAATGTTTTGAAAACATTTTGACTGAAAGTTGTTGGTGGCTAAGCCACCGACAACTTTCAGTCAAATTGTTTTCAAAATATTCAACAGATCCAGAGTTATTGTCCATTGCAATTATTGTCTTGTGGCTTACAGCAGCCAAATAGTTAAGATTTTTGTGTGATGATAATACATTTTAAAATGCTATTATAATATTAGCGAGGTGTTTCTAAGGCGGTGGTTCAAAATACAAAGAATGAAAACATTCCCCGTAATGAGGCGAGGGTATTGCCTTCAGGACGATCTGTATGTGTATATGCTTGTCGTGTGCTATATTTAAGAACTGCTGAACTTGACCTAGGATTTATCAACTTTGGTCATGGACCGAAAAATCCAGAAAATCCGAAACAATCCGAAAATTCGGAAAAATCAGAAATATTTCTTACAATGTCACAAAAACGTGAGAGTTTGCAATCATTGATTGCTCTTGTGTTTACAAATTCCTGAACTGCATTGAGTTTGTGCGGGAAAATAATCATATCGTTACTTTGTCTGCGAACCTTGGCATAGACTTTAGTAACCTTTTCCCGATGAAGCCGGCCAAAGCCGGCCTCTGTAATGTTCTTGAGGTATGTCCATTTTCAGGCCAAGAGAAGTCTATTTTTGAAAATTTGCCACAGGAATGACTGGCTCCATAACCAGTCATTCCAGTGGTAAAATTTCGAAAATGGTCTGTTCTTGGCCTGCTAATGGACATTCAATAAGTATATATTTTAATTTTTTGAATAAATGTGTCGTTAAAGGGTGACAATGTGTCATTTGAATGCTTGCTATTTTCAATTCGGGAGATGAAACCTGCTGTATGAAGGAACACGCTGAACATATTCATTCATGGACATCCAGGTAGGCTATAGTGGGATGGGGTGGCGGCGGTGAGAGTTGGTGGTGTGGGCGCAGTTCTGTTGCGTGTGTGCGCGTGTGTGTGAGGTGTGTGTGTGGGGTGTGTGTGTGTGTGTGAGGTGGATGGGGTTGGGGGTGGGGTGGGGGTTGGAGGGAGGTATGGGGGGGGACATATTCATGAAGTTCGTTCCTGTGACCAAGCCTATATCTATGAGAAATAAGTATATTAAGCGTATATATTGCCAATGAAATAGAGGTATCCGATCTATCACTCAAGTATCTGACGTCATAAGTAGTACAGGGGGACGCTGGGAGCTATTGTTACTCAAATGAGCCCTTGACATATTTAAATATTGCGTTCTGATTGGTTATTTTGAATGAGTGAGTGGACGCTATTGTTCTAAATGTGTGTGCTATTGTTCATGCAGGTGTCCACTGCACGCTATTGTTCTAAATGTCTGGCTAGACGCTATTGTTTAAATTACATGTTAATGCATAGATTAA
This sequence comes from Chaetoderma sp. LZ-2023a, assembly GCA_034401795.1. Classification (NCBI taxonomy): domain Eukaryota; kingdom Metazoa; phylum Mollusca; class Caudofoveata; order Chaetodermatida; family Chaetodermatidae; genus Chaetoderma; species Chaetoderma sp. LZ-2023a. Next base: position 160,042,937 of record CM067359.1, read on the forward strand.
TGTGTTTTTAAATAGGTATTGACAGGGGTGCGTTAATGTTCTTCCTGTATTTAACATATTAATTAGGTGGGCAGCATGGGGTCCCCCTCGTAGTTAAAAGGATATTTTGAAACTGACCCAGTCATTTAATTTTCAAAAAAATCAGAGCGAAATGCATCGTTATACGGGTAATATATAGATAAACTAAGCGATGTTGTATGCATACTATTATATAGATAATAATCATGTATCTTTCGTATTTAAGGAGATATATGTCTTTAAAGTGGCAGTCATTTAATTATTAAATTTTCAAAAGGGTGTAATGTGGCAGTCATTTAATTATTAAATTTTCCAAAATATATTAAATTTTATACAGGCGACTGCACATTTATACATGCAGCAACATATGTATGTGCATGCCCGGACACACATGCATGCCAAAATGCATGCATACATGTGCGACCACATGTTGTGGATTTGCGGCCACATGTTGCAGATTTGTGGCTGCATGTTGTGGATTTGCGGTCACATTTTGTGGATTTGCGGCTGCATGTTGCAGATTTGTGGCTGCACGTTGTGGATTTGTGGCTGCATGTTGTGGATTTGCACCCGCATGTCCGGATTTGTAGCCACATGTGCGGATTTGCAGCCGCTAATGTTCAGGTGACGTTCAGAGTTACTTTGGCGATATATAAACGTACTTGATGATGTTGTATGTATAATCTTATAAAGATAATTTTATCTATCGTACTTAAGGAGTGGTCTCTAAAGATAGTAGGGGTTAAAGGTTGAAACATGCGCCACAATTTTATACAGGCTGTCGCACATTTATACATGCGGTAGCATGTGTATGTACATGCCTGAACACACATGCATGCCAAAATGCATTCATACATGTGCGGCCACATGTTGTGGATTTGCAGCCGCATGATACAGATTTCCAGCAGCATGTTGAGGATTTGCAGCTGCATGATGTGGATTTGTGGCCACATGTTACTGATTTGCGGCTGCATGTTTCGGATTTGTGGCCGCATGTTGCAGATTTACGGCCGCATGTTGTGAATTTGTGACCGCATATTGCGGATTTGCGGCTGCAGTACATATAATCCTATAAAACGGTTCAAATTCAATCCCTTTTCTCACTCCAGTTTAAACATCACAAAGTGGTTGGACATGTATTTTAACTGCAGAGTAGTTAGGTAGCCTTAGGCAGTCAGAAGATTTCTTTGAAGAACCTTGTAACTTGAATGCTTGCTAGATTTATCCTATAATCAATATGCCGAGAGGTAAATGTTTTGAATGTGATTCAACTTTTGATGGGTCAAATGACCTGAAGCGGCATAAGATCTGATTCCATAACAATGAAGGTAGCGAAAATCTAGACAGTGAAGATGAAGAAATGACAGAGATGAATAGTGACAATGATGAGCCAGCGGAGTCGGAGAGGAAGCCGGTGATGACTCAGTGGAGACTGAGAGTGAAGATGAAGGTGAAAATGAAAAAGAAGCCATAGGCAATGAGGAACTATTTACCATATTCCAAAATATTAAAAAGGTCTTAGACGCTAAACAATCAGGTTTAGAAAATGAGGATGGTGAAGGGAACACAGACCCAAATGGTGTAGTCAAGGTGTCTATTTCCGTATATGCTGATGCTTTAGTTGCAAAGTGTATAGACATAATGTTCCAGTGGAGAAGATTACAGAACTTTATGCTCATTAAAATAATTTGTCTGGAAACTAAAGATTTTATCACCGAGGGGTATGCATATGATGAAACAGTCTTCTCAGCTTTTTGGAAAAGAGAGTCTGATCAAGAAGTACATAAGGAACAATCTAGATGCTGACGATAATGATGAAGATTCTGTCGGTGATGGATCTGATCCATAAGGAATCAGTCTACCCATCAATAAATGGATCTCCAGAACACTGACTATTTGTTTATGCTACAGAAACTATATGTTTTATCATATGTAATATTTTCTTCAATGTAAAAATGTGGATACAAATAAAACATTGGTTCTCTATGTGCATGTTGATTTGCTAATTGTAGCTAGATATCCAGCCTGGTCCCACACATCCCTCAATATATAAATTGGAGTAGGTGCTGTTGATGTTGGTGGTGGCATTGGGGTTGGTGGTTGGTGGAAGTAGGGGTTGTAGTCGTGGATGGGTGTTAGTGGATGGGGGTGGTGGCATTAATGCTTGGTGGTGGGTGTTGGTGCTTAGTGGTTGGCTGTGGCTGTTGGTGGTTGTGGTGCTAGTGGCGGTTGTGGTGAAGGTGGTTGGTGCTAGTGGTGCTGTGGTGGTGGAGGGGTGGTGGTGATGGTGATGGTGATGGTGTTGGTGTTGGTGTTGGTGTTGGTGTTGGTGGTATTGGTTGTTGGTAGTAGGTGGTTGCGGGAACAATGTCTAGACAATGGATAGCCAGCTATATTATTTTTGTTGTCGGGCCTCATTGACTAGGTACTCATAATGCATTCATGCTGACAGGCACGTGTGCATATGAGCGAGACCTTTATTAAACCCCCATTGACATACCCTCTCCAAACTATATGCCATTTTTCATGCACCATGCTCTCACAAATTCCAACCACATTATCTAGATGGATAGCCATCAGAGTCAGTCATTCAAATGATAATTTTTCAAAAATAGTCTTCTATAGGTCTGCAAATATGAATATGAAGAAATTCGATAGGGGTTGGTGGGTGGGTGGGTGTTGGTGGTAGGGTGGGGTTAATGCATGGTGTTGGGTGTTGGTGGTAGTGGTGGTGGTGGTGGTGGTGGTGGTGCTTAGTGGTTGGTGATGTATGTCGGTACTGGTGGTAGTGGTGGTAGTGGTTCTGGTGGGGGTGCTAATGGCAGTTGTGGTGAAGGTGGTGGATGATGGTGTTGATGCTGCTGGTAGTGATGGTGGTGTGTGTTTGTGGTGATGATGATGGTGGTGTTGGTGGTTGATGTTGGTGGTGGGAGTTTGCTGGTGCAATGTCTAGACATCTGGATAGCCGCCAGGGCCAGTCATTCCAATGATAAATTAAAAAAAATAGTCTTTTCTTGGTCTGCAAATGGAAATTTTCTATGAGAAAATTGAAATTCTCTTGAAGAAATTCGAGGGTTAAAGGGTTAAAGGGTGAAGAAAGTCTATAGCGCCCATGTAATGTGTTTAGGGCAGGCTTGACTGAATTATATAGTAAAAAGCGTAGTAAAGGTTGTAAAAGGTTGTAGTAAACGACCATCTATGATTATGCTATTATACTCGTGATGTGGATCTTGATTGTTGAAATGTTTGTCATGAATGATAAGGCATTCAGTCTCCATCCAACTCCCCACAATGCACTTACTACTGTTAGCGTATGAACACCGTGAATTAAAAATGCATTAATCTTTAGTGGTAAACAACAATAGCCAGTGAGCGGGTTCACACATTATTATCAATATTTTTACAAACTTTACTCCGAGACAGGACACTGTAATATCTTGCCAAATATCAATCTTATGTCATTTGTTCACCAGAATGTGTTTTATGTATGCGAGTGCACTCAAATAATGAAGTGATAACACTCGGCTCCATCGTGGCAAGCTGCATGCTCTCATGCAGTATAATTAATGTATTTTATAGTCCGCGATATGAAAGACCTATTTTATGAAAAAACATTCAACAGCATTCATCAGCCTGGTTTCCAAAAAATGGTAATAAAACTAGGAAAATTACTGTGTCCGGGTACATACACATATTGCTGCATGCATAAATGTGTAGCCGACTGTTTAAAATTGCACAACATTTTTGAAAATTTAATAATTAAATGACTGCCACTTTACCCCTTTTTTGAAAATTTAATAATTAAATGACTGCCACCTTAAATACGATAGATACATGATTCTTATCTATATAATATTATACATACAACATCGCTTAGTTTACCTATATATTACTCGTATAACGATGTACTTCGCTCTGATTTTTTGAAAATTAAGTGACTGGGGCAGTTTCAAAATATCTTTTTAACCACCAGGGCAGGTCCGCCGCCACGCACCTAATTAATATGTTAAACACAGCAAGAACACATCAATGCAGGCCTGTCAATGCCTATTTAAAAACACAATAATCTATGCATTAACACGTCATTTAAACAATAGCGTCTAGCCGGACATTTAGAACAATAGCGTGCAGTGGACACCTGCATAAACAATAGCACACAGCCGCACATTTAGATCAATAGCGTCCACCCTCTCATTTAGAACAATAGCGTCCGCCCTCTCATTCAAAACAACCAATTGGAATGCAGTATTTAAATATGTCAAGAGCTCATTTGAATAACAATAGCTTCCAGCGTCTCCCTGTACTACTGTCATAATCGAAACATGTCACTTATTAGCTGCCCTCACTATCAACTCACGTTGGTCCGTCAAGAAGGTGATACACGTTCGCTAAGAAAGTGATAAAGGTCCGTCAAGAAAGTGATAATAGTCCATCAAGAAAGTGATAATGGTCCATCAAGAAAGTGATAATGATCCGTCAAGAAAGTGATAATGGTCCGTCAAGAAAGTGATAATGGTCCGTCAAGAAAGTGATAATGGTCCATCAAGAAAGTGATAAAGGTTCGATAAGAAAGTGATAATGGGAGAAACGTCAAGAAAGTGATAATGATCCGTCAAGAAAGTGACAATGGTCCGTCAAGAAAGTGATAAAGGTCCGTCAAGAAAGTGATAAAGGTCCGGCAAGAAAGTGATAAAGGTCCGTCAAGAAAGTGATAAAGGTTCGCCAAGAAAGTGATAAAGGTCCGTCAAGAAAGTGATAAAGCTCCATCAAGAAAGTGGTAAAGGTCCGTCAAGAAAGTGTCTGAATTGAATGTCTTTCTGAATTTACACAGACATAGAATTTCACAGATATAAAAACATGTTTTTGAATATTTTGAAACTAAAGTGACTGGAAGCTGTTGCTGCCATATGCAGCCACAGTTCCCAGTCAAAGTAGTTAAAAATATCTAACTGCTTACCTATGTACAGTATCTATCATGAAATCCGGAATCTGGGAATTCAACTTAAAAATCGATTCAAATACATGCGCAAAGGGTGCGGGCTTTAGCTAGAAATGGGCAGGGCATTGCTAGAAATGGACCGCTCGATTAATTCATTTATCTTTTGGGTGTAATAATCAAGATTCTGGATATCAATGTCAATCTATCATCTAGATAAGTTGTTGAATATTCAGAATATTCAACTGAATAACTGTTAAGATGTAAATCATCCGATTTATAGTACCATTCTTGGTTAATCATCTGAAACCTGAGGTCTCATGATATCAGTTTTTATGATAATCATAAGGGTAAGATGTTGAATATTTTGAAACTAATTTGACTAGGAGATGTTGCTGCCATGGACCACAACCGCTTCCAGTGAAATTAGATTAAAAATATATAGTCAATGTAGTATTTCTTTGCATTCTCAATGATTTCATATTTGGCAATTCAGATTCAGTTTTTAAATGTTGAGTCATATGGGCGAAAGCCATAATCGACCTGACAGCTCTAGAATTAGTTGCCGATGGAAGTGAAATGTGTAACGTTATTTCATAGCATATTTGGCTATAGCCCCAACATGTTGGACCGCCACCGAGAGATTAGAAAGAACCCGCGAAGTCTACAATGAAATCAAGGACGAATTATGTATCCGTTGTTATACGCCCGTTGTAAGCGGGTCGTTTTATGTGATGAAGTGTTCCGTCGACCGGTCTGTCTGTCTGTCTGTCTGTCTGTCTGTCTGTCTGTCTGTCTGTCTGTCTGTCTGTCTGTCTGTCTGTCTGTCTGTCTGTCTGTCTGTCTGTCTGTCTGTCTGTCTGTCTGTCTGTCTGTCTGTCTGTCTGTCTGTCTGTCTGTCTGTCTGTCTGTCTGTCTGTCTGTCTGTCTGTCTGCCCGCCCGCCCGCCCGCCCGCCCGCCCGCCCGCCCGCCCGCCCGTCCGTCCGTCCGTCCGTCCGTCCGTCCGTCCGTCCGTCCGTCCGTCCGTCCGTCCGTCCGTCCGTCCGTCCGTCCGTCCGTCCGTCCGTCCGTCTGTCTGTCTGTCTGTCTGTCTGTCTGTCTGCGTTTGCTAGCAAATCCGTGTCCGGGCCATATCTCAAAAGGTTTTTAATCTACATTTCAATTTCCTTTTCTTTGGCCATATTAGATATATAGAGACGAAGCGTCGTGATGATTGAACTGATAAGGTGTGGTGGATATGATCTCCAATATATGAACTATCCGCTGATAGGGGCTGATGGGACTGATAGGGGTGGGAGGGTTGTTGGGGGGTGCGCAGTGCCATAGTAATGGATCTGGGGGTTTTGAGACGAGGTTGTTGGGCAAAGCTCGATACACACGATCCAACAAGTTGTATACAACAATTTGTACCGTGTGTATACACTTACAACATGTTGAATGCAAGATAAAAGTTGGCTGGACAAAATATTTTCATCAAACCTTTCATCAATCTTTTACATCCAACAAGCTGTATAAAACACGTTGGCCCGTGTGTATCGGTTTCGTACAACCTTTTCATCCAACATTTTATGTGACCATTCAATTGTCCCAATTTAATACACTTCATTTACGTCATCGTCATCATGTACGTCTATTACGAGTCATATGGCAACACAATGGATGACCATAGCAAATGTACATGTCAGATCTAAGAACTCGACAATTTAGTTGAGCTTTACAAGTGTTTATCCGACCACTGCGATCGCGATAAACGAGGAGACTTACTAATTCTGACATTTGGCATATAAGGGGAGACGATTGGCCGTAGTGTTAGCGTGGTCGACTGGGATTCAAATCGTGCTCGATTGTCAGGCGATCAGATGGCTGATGAGCAATCGGTGGAAACAGGCAATCTCCTTCACTCCTCGTTGCCTCTCCACCCAGGAGATATGGGTACCAGTGTAAAGCCGGAGAGTTACCAATAATAGATTGAAATAAAACCAGCCTAGATATGGTGTGAATGAGCCCTAGAATCAGTGACTCGATAGACGCCAATCAAACCAATAACTTCTTCATTTGATATAAAATCTTTTAGTTTGGATTTTGCACACAAATCTTGTATACAAGCTGTTGTCTCGTGTCTACTGTCGGAACCAAATTGTTGTATGCAACCTGTTATATCATGTCATGTGTATCGAGCTTTAAGGATTAGGATGTAGGAATTCTTGTCGGTGATGCGAGAAAAGACTCGTAGATGTGTGGAGACTGGAGCGGTGCTGGAATGGTTAAGGTGTGGTGTGGATGTACTAGGATGTGAAACAGATGAAGTGTGTTACAAGAGGGACGTTGAAACGCATGTAGAACTAACGAGGTGCGGTTGGGAAGAACGGGGATATTGAAACCAATAAGGTATAATGTTTGAGCGGGACTAGTGACTGTGATGTTGGAACTAATAGGGTGTGCTGGGGTGGAGGTGTTATCCCACCACATTTTTAAATATTCTATCCAATAGTTGTTTAAGTACTATCACTACCCAACTGCACCGTTTCAACCAAATCTCGTATATATATTAACCACTACCGCTGTTTAATCACGTGTTTTATTATCGTATTGTTGAGATACCGTATAAACAGAAATATGACATTAATATGGATTCTTCGGTACAAACGGCTGTTGTCGTAAAATGTTTGAGAATACTTTATGAAAAGTATAAAGGACAGAATGATTTTATAAGGTTATTAGTTTGGCCAATGTGTCGCCATATGTATCGTTTTTTTGTGTATTGTAGGTGACAATAAACTCAACAATTAAACTCTGGTTTTTTTTATAAAGGTACGTTTATCACCTGAGATTTGTAATTAATTCTTTGAACACGGAAGGTCAAATACGAAAAATTCAAGTACAATACAAGAACTATTACGTTGTATATGTTGAAACTAATTTGATAGGGAGATTAGCTTCAAAATATTCAACATCTTATCTGCATAGTTACCGTACCGTAATATTGATAAGCTGGACATTCCGTGTCCATTAGAACAGTTATTTTGCTGAGCACAATAAGTCACGATTTTACATAAACCTATGAGTGTGGATAAGAATGACCGGGTTTTAATTTACAAAACTTGACTGCTGTTTATGTACTGTTGTAGCAAATATTTTAAACGAGAAACATAAATGAAAAAACTTCTATGACGGCTGAAAATTTGGTGGCTATATTGTTTAACCTAGTAAACCCTCAAATTTGTTCTAGAAAATTTCTATTTTTTCATTAAAAATGTCCATTTGCAGACCAAGAGAAGACTATTTTTGAAAATTTACCACTGAACTGACTGACTCGGTTATCGAGCCAATCAGTTCAGTGGTAAATTGTCAAAAATAGCATTTCTCTTGGTCTGCAAATGGGCATTTCTCAAGACGACTGCGGTAGCTGTTTTTGGCTGATATGAGTGCAAAGGGTTAAAACTCGAAGGTTACAGTGGACATTTGCTCAAGTGAGACCTTTGTCAGTGGTAACAGTTTTATTAACTCCACCGCAGGGCAAGATACTAATGATGAGTTGGGAGAACACTTCCCGATTTTATGACATTTGAAATAATTAATAATAAATATCTGGCATTATTCTCATATTTACACATTTCAAATCCAATGCGGATGCACATAGTAGCTACATTTCGGATACATTGATAATCAAAATAACATGATATTCCCCATCGTCCTAGTGCACGGTCATGCCCATCCCCCGCTCTGCTTCCTGTATCAAGTACAAACAGCGGAGCGATCTGAGTGGGCGTAAGATAGTATGACGAGTATTCCCAGGAGTTCGTAAACACATACAATTTTATCTACGCGTCCGGATACGTAATTCGACACCGGACGATGTACTGATTTTAGAAATTTCGCATACGGAATCATATACTGAAAGTTTGAAACCGTATAGTGTGAAAAACTTATATACGCTTTCCATACAGGGATTTAGGACAATTACGTCACTATTGTGTTACACACTTTAATGTTTGAATGGGATATCCTCGAAGAGAGTAGAAAGTCGTTTAACTTAGATTCAAAGTTACAACCGAGCCTCCTTTACGCATGTGTAGGCCTACACGCTTCTCATATGTGTACGAGTTAGTATTTCGTCTTGTCACATCGCGTCGCGTAGAGTCGCTAGCGATTTTTGATCTTCGAACGCTTTATTATTATTGATCAATTTTAGGAAGTCATGGTGTTATCCAGCAGACTGTATGCTTGGAAATACTCTGTACAGCGGAGGGATATATTTCTAGCCATACCAGCCCATTTCCAGCTAAGCTCTGCCGGCTTTTGTGGATTTGGAGTGGATTTGAAACTTGGAATCCTGGACTCCCAGAATCTAAATCGCAAGATAAATTCATCAGAGACATGATTCTCTCACATTCGCGCTAACTGTTCGATTCTGCGTTATTTTGATTAGGACATCAGTTAACATGTGGCGTATTTTGACTTCTACGTCAGATTATGGAGCTAAGCCACACCGACACTTTGCGCGTGTTGGGATCGATCCCTAACCTCCCTAACTCTCAATTTTCAGAAAACTACACGGGGTATGCTGTTGACTATTTTAAAACTAATTTTACTGGTTGTTGTTGCTGCCTATGACAGGGCCCAGTCAAATTAGTTTCAAAATATTCAACATAATGTTTATTAAATAATTAAGACATATATATATAATTCGTACAACAACGCTTAGTCCGTCATTAAACGAAGCGTTCATGACGAGCTTAGCTACGTTATTCATGACGTATTGGATGATGCCGTCATATGATTGATGGATAAACTGCAATCCTTCATTGAGCGACAGATCGGATCCCTCTATTCGGAGTGGGTATAACTGAGAATACGGGCTGTTTGCATTTCTCTGACATTACAGTTGAATACGAGATGTTATGAAGTAAATCCAATGTAGTAAAATAAGGGACTTGTTACATCATTCTACAATGGAGGATTCCAGTTAATCCATCGATCATATGATGTCATAATCAACTACCCGACGTGTAGAATGACGTCATAATCAAGTAGGCCATGAATGGCGTAGATAAATTCGTCACGACGGACTAAGCGTAGTTGTACGAATTGTATGTCTTCACAGTTATTTTGATGAGCGCAATATTCAAAACTCTCTTGAATATTTTGAAACTAATTTGACTGGGCGCTGTTGCCGTAACGACACCCACTCAAATTAGTTCCAAAATATTCAACAGCTTGCCTGTATAGTTTTCTGGAAATTGATAGTCAGGTAGTTCAGGGATCGATCCCATAGCTAATACTGGATTCCACCGTTGTTCCACGGGCTCAACCATTGTCAATAGAGTGATATTTGTCATACATCTGATGCGATGTTCTCTCATATACACACTCATGCGATGTTTTACTTTAATACATATTTCAATACTCAATGCCACTATTGTTCGAAGTCAGTTATTAATTCTGGGAACGACATTCATTACATAATAATATTTTATTGAATATTATTTAATTATAAAACTGCTAAATGCTTAGATGATTTCCATGGAAGTCAAATCGCTTTCAAAGGATTCCACTATATGCATCGCTATTGAAACATGATTTTGGATTAGATTGTATTATACACGCGTTAACAACTATGTATAGGGGCTTATAGATAGTTTCCTACACACGTATTTCCCGTCATTCATTCAATATGTATCCATTAACAATACCTTGCCACTCGACTGAACACAACAACGCCACCACTCCCCCATCCCCACATTCTTCTAAATGAAATAAATTTACAAGCTAAGATTTTAAAAGAAGTGTAATGTATTATCCGAGCATCCGTTGTGAACTGTCAAGTGTACAGTATCTAAGCATCAGGTTTATTAGCCGTCGTGGTGGCTTTTTAAGAACATCTTTGGATATTAAGAATGGATATTTGTGATATCGTCGATGTTTCTCTGTCTATAGTGCCTGATGTGTACAACTAAATACTACGCGTAGTTTGCTCGTTAACATTCAAGCCGGCCAAAAACGGCGTTTGCAGTGGTCCTAACTACCAACTCCTGGGAAATGTCCATTTACAAACGAAGAGAAGACACTTCTTGAAGATTTTTCACTGGAATGACTAGCTAGGTAACCGAGTCAGTAATTCCAATAATACAATTTTCAAAAAATAGTCTTCTCTGTGGTCAGCAATTGGACATCTTCTTTGAGAAAATTTAAATTTTCTTGAAGAAATATATAGGTTAGAGAACCCTTTAAGCGCGAAATATCAAATATGAAATATAAATTAGAACTATTCCGTTGAATATTTTGAATCTGATTTGACTGGAAGCTGTTGCTGCCTATGGCAGCAACAGCGTCCTGTCAAATTAAATTCAAAATATTCGACAGATTATCTTTATAATAACCTTGAAATTGAGACTCCGGATGGGAGGTTAGGGCGCAAAGGAATATGGTTACAACCATTTTCAACCAAATTCTTTTCAAATTAAAAAAAAATATAACTATATAAGCATACAGAGTATAATACACTATGTATCATAAATTTCATTACAGTATATTGATTTAAATACCATAATTTGTTTAGCTCTCAGTCTGATTATTTAAAAAATAATTAACAATGCATGTGTACAGTTTCTTTGAAATGAAGATGCACGGATTTCAGCGCTGAAAGTGTCAATGAGTCGCTTACCACAATAATCTCTATCTACCTCGCTTCTCCGTGTGGCGCGTGTGTGACCCGGCCAGTTAAGATAAAATAATGATAATATTGATTTTGAAACCGGAACAAATATGTACCCATCTGCTTATCACATGTATAGACAATAATTAAACTAGTCAGTGTTTATAATCACCATGGGGACAAATTCGGATTTACTTGCGACTCCAACAAGATGTACAAAGGTAGGACTAGACAGTATATAAGAATATAGCTAGCCAGAGTATTAACGTTTATGTTGCATGTGGAAGTGTTTCGTCAATTCGTCAATGACTAACTAATCTGGGTTCTTTTTTAGAAACCTTTGCAGATGCAGCTTCGCCTGAAATTGATAAAGCCCATAAATTTATGTGCAAAAGCTTGTTGTACATCAATAAAATTCGTGTTGAAAGACTGCCTTTAAAATCGATGTAGGTGTGATTTTCTAAAGTGTTTAAAACTTGGAAACGTGATTGTGCCAAAGGCAGGTATGATGGTAAAATGCTTGGAAGTATCGACATTGCAAAATCTGGACACACTCTTTAGAACCCATAGTGGTAAAATACTTTCTGATCATAACAATTCAATTTAATTCAGTTTATTTACACCCATGCCACATGGTCAATGGCGGTTACTAGTCAAATTCAAGATACCTGTATTCTCTCAGGCTACAACTGTAGCATATGAGGTGTGCTGTTCATTTATACAGTTGACGGTAGAGATATATGTACATGATACGTGATATAGAGATACACAATAAGTTATAGTTAAATATTATTTTCTCGACAATATATTATTATTATTATTATTATTATTATTATTATTATTATTATTATTATTATTATTATTATTATTATTATTATTATTATTACAGGATTGGCAATGATCTAAAACATGCAAGATAGTAGCAGTTGTTGTATTGGTAGTAGTAGTAGTAGTAGTAGTAGTAGTAGTAGTAGTAGTAGTAGCCAGTACCCAATGGAAGCAGTAGCTAGTACCCAATAGAAGTAGCAGCTAGTAGTAGCAGTAGTAGTAGTAGTAGTACTAGTAGTAGTAGTAGTAGTAGTAGTAGTAGTAGTAGTAGTAGTAGTAGCAGCTAGTAGTAGTAGTAGTAGTAGTAGTAGTAGTAGTAGTAGTAGTAGTAGTAGTAGTAGTAGTAGTAGTAGTAGTAGTAGTAGAAGTAGTAGAAGTAGTGGCGGCGGCGGCGGCGGCGGCGGTGGTAGTAGTAGTAGTAGTAGTAGTAGTAGTAGTAGTAGTAGTAGTAGTAGTAGTAGTAGTAGTAGTAGTAGTAGTAGTAGTAGTATAGCAATTCAGATGTTGTTGTTGTTATTGTTGTCGCTGCTTTTGTCGTCGTCGTCGGCATCGCCGGCGTCGTTTGCTTGCTTGATTACATACTTTTATCTTGTTTTTAGCACTGAACAATTATCTGTTCTTTTTCTTGAAATGAAATAAAAGTTTACATAATCGATTTAAAACAGGTTCGTTGCATAATTGGAATAGACCTTTAATTTTGTCTTCTGTATAATTTATTTCTGCAATAGTAAACAGTGGAAAGTTATGCTATTGATGTGAACATATAATCGACTAGTGATCTATGCATAATTTACATCATTGACGACACTGGCTTTGAGGTGAGATTGATTGCCAATAGTAGCCTATTGTGGCACGGTAGTGACGAGTAGACCAAAATTAATGATCTTCCTGAATTTGCTGTACGCTGGAGAGGAAATCTAATTATGTAAAAGTCGTTGCCCTATGTATGCCTACTGCATTGCACACACAATGTAGGCTAATACTATGGCTGTATAGAACTGGGTATAGGGTACACCTTATGGACTTACCGTCATGGATTATTAAAATGATAACAAGCGCTCATTTAATATAGGGAGGTTGTCATATGATGTGTTTTCTTGTGGTCACATGGTGCTGCTAGTTTGATTGTCTTGCTGCTGCAAGCCACTAGACAATAATTTCAATGCGCAAAAACTGTTAACTTGCTGAATCTTTGGAAAACTATTTGACTGAAAGATGTTTGTGGCTTCAACCACTCTCAGTCAAATTGTTTTCAAAATATTTACCGGTTCTAAAGATATAACCCTTGGAATATGTTGTCAGCAAAAGTTCAGCAGACCGTTAAGATGGCTTGTCTTACGACGACTACCATTCGTCATAAAGAACCACAACAGTCTGCCCGCACCGACCCACCATTCGCCAAACAAGTGTATGCTACGTTATAGACCGGCTTAGATACATATGGTATGTTGCAGGTCACTGAAGCATTTTATCTGAAACATGTAAACGGTGCTTCTGTTTACGGTGACTATCAAATCGAAGCTACAATTAGGCCGATTATCAGGAATAAATATGCGATACCGTATAACCGTGAAATTGCAGATTGTTGATGCTATGTAATGATCTGAGTAGCAATTTGATGTCATTATATAATAGAATTATTTACTTTTGCGCCACACATGGTCCGATAAGCGACCCATAGACCAAAGTCTTCATAAAATAGGTATACGGAAAACAATTAACCGTCTGCCGATATTATATTCATTGACTTCAGCATAGGACGACCATCTTCATGGGTGGGACGTGGGTGAGTGGTGTGCGCGCGCATGGCTGTGTGGTGGTGGTGGTGGTGGTGGTGGTGGTGGTGGTGGTGGTGGTGGTGGTGGTGGTGGTGGTGGTGGTGGTGGTGGTGGTGGCGGTGTGTGTGTGTGTCTGCGTGCGTGCGTGCGTGAGTGCGTGTGGGTGGGTAGGTGGGTGGACATGGGTGGGAGTGGAGGGGTGAGTGTGGTGGGAGGTGGGGTGGGAGGGGGAGGGGGTGGGAGGCACAGATACATAAATTGTGTAAGAATTTGATGCTCTGGTGTCTAACCAATTATATTCTTTAAGCATACATACTAATGTCTCTTGAAATCTGTGCTTGGACACAGGACAAGCATACATACTTGTGTCTCTCTGCATCTCAGATACAACTAACCTCGCTGGTCTCAAGTTAACCTTTAAAACACCTTTGCAGTGGTCTTCAAACATGGCTATTTGAAAGGCCTAGAGAAGAGTGGTAAATTGTTAAAGATACTCTTCTCTTGGTCTGCAGATAGACAACGGCGCTTTAATGATCAAGCGGGCGAAATAAAAATCATTGGTAAATTTGGAAAAGTAGTCTTCTAAAATCAAAATATCTTAACAAATACTGACCATCAACATGTTTAAATTGATATATCAAGTAGTATTTTGAGCGCTTGTTGACATAAGAGGGGTTACTGTGCCCGATTCTGGATGGTATACAGATTGGATTATTGGTACGCAATATTTGGAGGGTCGTACTGAGGGGATGGAAGGTCAATGCAAAATATAGAGGGACTATTCACACTGCAAGAGCGTTGGCCATGCTGGAGATATGTACGACAGTATGCCGAGGAATTTCAACGCCACATAGTGTATCCTATACATACGAGGTCCGACTATGTACAGCGTGTGTGTTTGCGTTATCGCCAATACCATAGTCGATATAGATCCTCCGATATGTCGCATAGACATTACTTTTCGAAGATACTGGCTAAATAATGGCATGTGGTAGTAAAGTTATTACGGAGTACAATTTGAAGATAATAACAAGGCGACTCCTTTCATCTAGATTCGGTGTGGGCATTGAGATAAATATTTCTTCTCAAACTATCTATCAGAAAGATCTTCAAAATTCAACACCATGGTATTGAAGATGTGTTGACGATACTACGCGGCTAAACATCGCGTTTCAATTCTTCAATCCTTGTTGATTTTTGGCGTTGTAACATGACAAAACCTGTCTTTTATAAACACATATGCTTTATATTGGGCATTGGCGCTGGATAAAATGGCTGTTGGGGCGGGGCACGTTATAGGTGGGCCTGGGATTAGCGGCTCATATAAAATGCATTGGGTCAGCGATTTTATTATGATTGCACATGTCTTTATAAATTCAGATGTTCTTTTTTCGGAGGTGTTCTTGTCAGGAATAATGAAGAAGAAAATTTGGTGTGTTAAATATAGGCCTATTCTGGGGCCAGACGAGCGCTAGATGATTTACGGCGGGTGATCTTACGACGATCATACGATCGCTCGTCTTAAAGAACCACCGCCATGTGGTTCCCAAAGCAGATGTGCGCTATAGCCAGCTTTTTAATGTATAAATGAGTTACTGTTTACACCTTTCTGAATAAGTGTTCACTGACCTGGATGACCTTAACGCTTTTACGACAAACAATTATCAAACATATTGCGTGATACCAGTTTCCGTTTACTCCATAATTAATGGTCAAATTTTAAAATGTGGTTATTTCTGACGGCACCTTTTTCAAAATCTTGTTTTTCTTAAATGAAGCATTTTCTATGGACCCTGCTCGCAGAAGGAAAAGTCTTCAGACGAACTTTTAATACCGTTTAAATACCTGCGAACAGTGACATAGATACGATAGGCAGTTATTTGAAGGAAAAAAATGAATAACTTAAACAATTTTATAGTTACGGATCACAGATGACATTACATGTGTTGTGATAAAATCATTAGCTGGCGTTATTAAGTTGTCAGGTGTAATTCATCCTCAGCACTTTGAAGTGACACGGGTAAAATAGACCACATCACAATTGCCATGACGACGGTAACAGGTTGTGATTTTTCACCCGTAGGCTATTATATATATATATATATATATATATATATATATATATATATATATATATATATATATATATATATATATATATATATATATATATATATATATATATATACACCTGTGCAAAAGTTAAGCACCAGCAAAAACAATAGACCGTAGAAACATGATGGTACAACTAGGCTGCCATACTTTTTGTCCCCGCGTTAGCTGACATAATTCCAAGTAAGAAATGCACATGCATGCATGACTTCACGCCGCTTGATGTCCGTGCGTGGCGGGAAACAGCACACGTGTTCAGTTATGTAAAAGTCCAGTTTGAGGTGTAGAAAATTACATACAGATTTAGGCGACAAGATTAGGAATTTTGTGTTCATGACCGTGGTTTATTTGTACAGAGAGAATTAGCTCTTGATTGTGAACCGCTATGGCAAGACGAAGGTTAAGTGATCGTGTGAAATGGCAAATCATAGGCATGCATACCACTGGTATGTCATGCAGAGAGATTGGCAGACAGCTGAACATTAACCATACTGTAATCAGTCGTTTGATTGCAAAACATGGGCAAACTAACGAGGTGAAGGACAGGCCTAGATCTGGAAGACCGAAGAAGACTACTGCCCGTGATGATCGAGCCCTAGTACGCCTTGTTAGGAGATCTCCATTCACCAACAGCAGAGTGCTCAGCCAGCAATGGGAAACGCGCAATGGAGTGTCAATGTCTACCGTCAAAAGGAGACTGTATGCTGCTGGCATGAAAGCTAGGAGACCTGTCAGACGTCCTCTCCTCACTGCACACCACAAAGAGGAGCGTCTGAGGTGGTGCAACGAAAGAAGACACTGGAACATGAGATCCTGGAGACAGGTTCACTGGTCCGATGAAAGTCGGTTCCTGCTTCATGCCACAGATGGTCGAACTCGTGTATGGAGGTCCAGACGCACGGCGTACGACCAACGTAACATCATGGAAGAAGTTCCATTTGGTGGAGGTTCCGTTATGATATGGGGGTGCATCTCATTTGATTGTAAGCTGGATCTGTTGACTGTACCTAGAACACTAAATGGACAAAGATATCAAGATTCCATACTGGATAGAGTTGTGGTCCCTCATTTTGTAAATCATGCACCTGGAACCCACCCTATATTCATGGATGACAACGCCCGACCCTATCGTGCTAGAGCTGTGCATGAATACCTCCGCCAGAATGCCATCGAAACCCTACCATGGCCAGCAAGGAGCCCTGACATGAACCCTATTGAGCATATCTGGGACATTCTGGGAAACATGGTGAGAAGGAGGGATCCTCCTGTGCAGAACCTACAGGAATTAACAGACGCACTCCATCTTGAATGGCAACGAATACCACAATGGCGTATCAGTCGGTTGGTGACCAGCATGAGACGTCGTGTCCAGGCCGTCATCCAGGCACAAGGTGGATATACCCGGTATTAATAATGACAGTCTCAAACTCGTGCACAGATGTTAAACTTCGTTTTCAGACACCATTAATGACAATCTAGCCACGTGTGTCAACTGTAGGGAAATAGTTGTCAGTTGTGTCAACGTAACCATATTCAGGCCTCGTTTTCAAGTTCAAACAAAAACATACAGTGTTTCCCCACCATCATAATCAGCATTCCTCTAGTTGCATTATTACCTCTTGCACTAAGATGGATGGGTACATAAATGTTTATGCTATTGCTTTCTTCATAGCACATGAATATACCCTCGCATGTGCGTAAAAATAGGGTGGTGCTTAACTTTTGCACAGGTGTATATATGTTGATGTACACTGATTACGATAAACGTTCGTATACGGCATAACATCGTGTAAGAGGTGTGTGTGCGTGTGTGCATGTCCGCGTTTTGTTTCCGAAAAGAAACTACATTGTTATACCCGTTTTAAAAAAACGTCGGGGATATTGTAATCGTCTGTCCGCCTGTCCGTCCGTCACGCTATCTCCTCCCAAACTATTGGGTGGAATTAAATCAAATTTGGTATGTGGGTTACCCATATGATTTCGCTGTGCGCGATAATATTTAGATTTGGCTCTACCGCCCCCCCGCCCCCAGTTGGCGTGGCAGGGGTCAAAAGGTCAAATCAGTTGTAACGCAACTCCTCTGAAATCGTTAGACGGAACTCAACCAAATTTGATATCTGAGTTACCCATATGATTGTGGAGGGCAAGAGGCCATTTAGAGTTGGCTCCGCCCCCACCCCCACCCCCAGGTTGGGGAGGGGTCAAAAGGTCAAATTTTAACCTGCAGAAATTGATTGTAACTGCATCTCCTCCGAAACCGTTTGACAGAATTCAACCAACTATAGTCTATGGGATACCCATATCAACCTGGAGTACATGAGCACATTTATATTTGGCCCCGCCTCCAGGGGTGGGTGACGGGAAGGTGTCAAAAGGTAAAAGATTGATTGTAATGCCACTCCTCTGACACTGTTGGAAGGAATTCAACCAAATTTAGTATGTCAGTTACCCATATCAATGTGGAGTATATGAGCCCATTTACATTTGGCCCCGCCCCCAGGGCTGGGGGATGGGGTCAAAAGGTCATGAAATTGATTGTAACGCAACTCATCTGAAATCGTTAGACGGAACTCAACCAAATTTGATATCTGAGTTACTCCCATGATTGCAGAGTGCAAGAGGACATTTAGATTTGGCTCCGCCCCCAGCGGGCTGGAAACGGGTCGAAAGTTCAACCTTTAACCTGCAGAAATTGATTGTAATGCATCTCCTCCGAAACCATTGGACGGAATTCAACCAAATTTGGTATGTGAGTTACCCATATCAATGTGGAGTGGATGCGCACATTTACATTTGGCCCCACCCCCAGCGGTGGGGTGGGGGTCAAAAGGTCATGAAATTGATTGTAATGGAACTCCTCTGACACCGTTGGATATGTGAGTTACCCATATGATCGCGGCGTGAAGAATGACATTTACATTTGGCTCCACCCCCGGGGTGGGTTGTGGGGTGTGTCAAAAGTTTAAAGCGGTGGACGTGGGGATTTGCGATGACACGTCATCGACCGATCAATCTAGTTTCCAACTGTTGTAGGCCTATACCTGCTCTCGCAAAAGTTGTTACCCAGTTAACGCCCGAAGCTCTAATTTTCTTAATTTCAGGACCATTGTTTTTAGGAAAACTGTTGAATATTCTGAAACTAATTTGACTACTTATCACAGTCAAATCAGTTTCAAAATATTCAACGGTCCTGACATGATATATAATTTGCCATTTATGTAATGGATGTAACTGGGTAAACATTTTGCCTTAGGAAATGTGCTCGATTGACCAACACTCTTGTGGGACCAAAAGACGGTGGTTCTCTAGGCCAGGTAATGGATAGATTCAATCTGTTGGGCAAGTATATGACGTCATACCCAGTTACGTCACATGTAGGCCGACGTCACAATCAAAATGCGTAGCGAATGGCGTATCTAGGCCCGTCACGAACATTGAATAGTCCGTCAAGTGTACGAATTGTACTATGCTTTACTATATAATAAACATTCTGTTGCAGCAAAAGAAACGAGTCAGATTAGTTTCAAAATATTGAACACGTTACCTATATAGTTACCTTGAAATTGGGATTCTGGGAATTCAGGATACAAAGTATGTAAATTGACCTCTACACGCTCAAAGCATTGACGGAGCTTTTGGCCTAGAGGTTGGCCCTATTGTTATATTTATATTTACAAACCCACCCAACGCTGTAGCTTCAGCGCACCCATTTTGACGACATCCTTTGATGCATATTGTGAAAATAATTT
>CM067359.1:160068013-160214431 GCA_034401795.1 Chaetoderma sp. LZ-2023a
CACCAACGTCCATTGATTTCCAGAGCAGTAACAAAGAATTAGTCATAATGGAGGGATCCGATCTGTCACCCAATCACCTGACGTAATAATCAAATAATCACATATCTACGTCACGAAATGAGAAAAGTCCGTCAGTAAAGTGTACAAATTGTATTTATTTGATCGATTTACAGTTTATTAATCTTTTTATTGAATATTTTGAAACTAATTTGACTTGTATATAGGCAGCAACAGCTCTCTGCCAAATTAATTTCAAAATATTCAACATCCTACCTGTATATATACGCGTGTAGTTTGAGACTCTATCTTTGATTTTTCTCAAGGTGCGTGGTCAATATGTTCTAAGTATTTAGCTAAGCGTATCAAGAAACATGTTCATCAACAAATTTATACATAGTGTCTAGATTAACCCTTACCACTCTGGTGTTAGTATTCTATTCTTCACTGTTAATAGCAAAGAAACAGAGTGGTAAGGGTTAATTAATTGTAAGCAAATTGCACAGAAACAGAATATTGCAGATATGTGTGTAAGAGGTCTTGTTAAACACGTTAAAATTCAGAGAAGAATTCTGATGAATTCATTATCGATGTAAAATGGTGTGTTATATATTTTGAAACCAATTTGACTGGATTATGTTACAGCTCAAGGCAACAGGAGTCACATTAGTTTCAAAATATTCAACAGCGTGCCTGCGTAGTGAATATATAGAATTTGTAATTGAGGTTCCAGCTTGGGTATGTATTAACAACACCACCATACATTTTTTACCCATCCACAGATATTGGTACGTTTTGGTAGATGACGGCTTGCTCTACTGCTACCTCACTCCTGATGACAGAGTAACCGTAGATCTAATTGGTCTACAAGACTATTTCGTCACAAGGGAGCAAATCGTAGCCAATGGAAGCATAGATAAGAAGTTCGTTTTCCAGTTGCAACACGAGGTAAGAAACCGGTAGTTTTAAAATAGTATGACCGTCTACTAGAAGCGCGAAACTAACATCGAATTCCTCCTGATAGTCGATCTGTGTTTTGTTACTAAAATAGATTTCAACATATCTAAAAGTGGGCTGACCTTAGCTAGAAATAGGCTAGAAATGGGCGGGACATGGCTAGAAATGGGCGGGGCATGGCTAGAAATGACCCCCTCTATCTACTTCTTCTTTTCGTTCGCTGATCATACCGCCAGTCCTGTAAGTGACTATCGACATGATCATAAGCGTTAAGTGAGTGGATCCATGGTTTATTAGAGTGCGCCGTGCGGCCTGGAACCTCCGTCTTCAGCACTCTGTTTCACAGGTTTCTGCCATGGTTACCTCACCCTTACCTCTTTTAGTCGCCTCTTACGACACGCAGAGGATACGGAAGGTGTATTCTAAGCCCCACCTACAGGGCATACCCCCTCTATCTATTACGCGCACCTTACCTGTGTAGTGAACACGGGCGAGTACTGCCTGTATATATTTAAAGGAAATATACTAACCATTCAGGTGATAGAATTTGCCAGCCATATTCCACCCCTGACATCTTAGCTTTGTATCATGCCGGCAACGAAAGAGATGCAGGCTTTAGTAGCAAAATATTGTGACATTTCTACAGCCTACGAAGGCAGGCATACAGGCAAGCTATTGGATATTTTGAAACTAATTTGACTAGAAGCTGTTGGTGCCATAGGCAGCGACAACTACCAGTCAAATTAGTTTCAACATATTCAACGGGATGTGTAATGCAGAATAAAGAGTGTAATGCATTGGCACTTACATGACATCACACATTATCGCTTGAGGAGACAAAATGGCGGCGGCGACGCTTCAACATTTACGCGATATTACAAAGCAGATAATTGTGATACGGAAAAGGGAATGTGACAGGATATGAACAATATGTATGATTACTGTATTCTGCGGCTGTAGTAGTAGAAACATTCTACAGCTGCAATCAGTCCTTCTTCGCTTTTGCCCACTGTGTCTTGTCCTCAGCCGAATTCCATAGCTTCCTCAGGTCTATTCTTGACTAGAGTGTACCGAGTCCTGCTTTCTTGCGGTCACCTAGTAGCACGCTTAACAGATTTATGCATAATAAAGAAAATACGAAAATACGAAACAGATTTATGCATTGACGTCCTCTCCTGGCTTTGTATTTGCTGGCTCCGAGTATGGCAAATTCCAAGGCTCTCTGTGCTGGTGTCTCTTCTGGCATCCTTAGCACATGGCCAAAGATGAGCCATCTTTGCAGGGCGACTTTTACAGATAGCGGCGACGTATTGCACATCTTGTATAGTGCATCGTTGGAAATTATGCTGTCTGGCCATCGGTGTCCAGTGATGGTGCGTATAGGTGTTTGCGGTGGCAGGCATCAAGTTTATCTAGAGCTGCCTTTGGAGCTGCCCAGCTGTTACAGTTTGACAGCATCAAGGATACACAGGTTGCATTGTATAACCGTAGCCTTTATATCAAGGGCATCTTTGATCTACGAATCCATAGCTTCCAGAAGGACTGGAACGCCATGTTCCCCATGACGCAGCGTGCATTAATATCAGCAGTACTGCAAAGCAGTAAGCCCAGGATTTTACTTTTCCTCCATGGTTCGCCGCCACGAAGTGGGTCGTCATTTTCTTTAGTTTCATGCTTTGTAGATAGGCATATGTGGATGAACGATATGGAATATATAAAACATACAATATCGGTGCAATATAAGGCTTGAGATGAGATTAGCCTTCCTTTAGAAAAAATGTAAATTATTTTGCAACTGATGAAAAGTACACCTAAAGTAATGTTTTACACAGAGCTAGGAAAATACCCATTAGATATAGCTATACGATGTAATATGATTCGTTTCTGGGCTAACATTGTAAACGAAAGATATCGAATGTTATCATCTATAGTTTATTATACGTGCATCTATTACAGCGAAGAGAAAAATTTAACATTTAGATGCATAGAAAAATAAAGGTAATACTTAACTCAATAGGGTGCATTAATTGGCACTGAAAACATAAACAGAATACGTATAACTCAGAAGATAAAGACTGTTTTACAAACCCAATTCAAAGAAAAAATGTATAGAAGAGATGAGCGAGTCAAGCCGACTGTCATTTTATAAGGAGATAAAGATCGATTTCATATTCGAAAATTATTTTACAATTTTGTCCTATCGAGAGGTCTTTGCCATTTTGGAACCCCGAATCACACATTAACCATTGAAACTGTGAGGTGGGTGGGAATAGAAGAAGTGAACGGCTATATGAAAATGGCAACTATTTAGACGACGAACTGCGTTTTCTGTTTAACTGTGTGAAATACAATGCTGAAAGAAAAGGATATACTACTGAGTATTATGTTACGAATAATCTACTCGAAAAAACAAAACGAATCCTCTCGATATATAACAAGCCTGTACTAACAAATCTATGTAAATATCTTCTGAACTCACAGAAAAACTAAATAATAACTGTTGATACATATGTACTAACTGTCGCTCTGTTCGCCACATTAACACATTGTATAACCTTTACCCACATGTGCTATTTACATGGCCTGAGTGCAATAACGTTAAAAAAAGAAGGAAAAAAGGATGTATTTCTTTGATCAGATTGGTATTCCTGCTATAACGGTCACCCCCCCCCCCCCCCCCCCCCCATCCTATGGGTAGAGGGAGGCCGTTTATCTAGTGGCAACAGATTCGGTATGGCATGGGTAGTTTTACTGCACCACAGTTGTCATTATCTTCCATAGGACCCACATTTTGACCGATTGTGGCAGTGGGGAATCCAACATACTTTTGCTTTTGCTACGTGGGCGATTCACGACCTGGCGTCTGGGCAACACTTTGCTTGTTACTTCGTCTGTGGAGATTCATTCTGTCTTGTTCCCACTTTTTCGTTGCAGCTTATCTTGTTCCATTGATTAACTTATATAATCTTCTATTTGTTATGTTTTTCCGTTTATCTTGTCCAGAACAGTATTGTAGTTAGTTTAATATGCCCCCCCCCCACACACTAAGGACCGTATGAAAGATTTTGAGCAACTCACTCACCCTGGTAGACGAGCAGTCAATAGAGACGTCTCCCAGATCTCGTGCGGAATGAATCTTCATTGAGGATGAAATACTCAGACTAATGAATGATGGCAGAATATGAAGGAACAGCATTTGCCACCCTGCGGAGCGTGGCGAAAATGAGACAAAGTTAGCTAGATGGGGCCAGAGATGATGGAGAGATAGCTGATCAGTTGTATTGGAAGACGTGATCCGTATTTAGCAGTTATTGGTTTCCTTGGCCTATATATCGAGTCGATAATTTCCATGCCACATTCAGGCCATATCTATGCAGGGTTTATTTCAGTCCAAAGTGGTTAACTTCCCCAGTTTTTACATTGATCTCCTGTTTCTAATCACGATTGGAGAGAGGCAACGAGGAAGGTGATTGATTGCCCATGTTTCCAATAGCGGTGAGATTGTCCACTACTGAGGCGGAAATCAGTTAAAGGAGTCAGAGCGCTGACCACTCCAGCAAGCTGTCTCTGGCCTGTATTAGCTTCATCCATGCTCTGCTATTTGGGTGGTGGGAGGAACCACCGCATATGGCGTCATTCCACCCCCTGTTCTGCCGCCAATAGTAATATCCGAGTTAGTACAATAAGGCGCTATGCACGCGTGTACTAAATTGTGGCGTGCCTGTAGAGTGGACTGCGATTACAACCATAATTATATTTCCTGTAGAACTATTTCCCCTTTCTTAACGATGGTGAGACGGCTGATGCAGTGTAGACGCTCTCAAAGACTGTTCTGAATTCTAATGAGATTTCTCATTTAACATAATGTGAGTGCCTATTCATTCTATGTAAAAATCGCAAATTAATAAAAGTATTTCTTTATAATAGCTATATGATTTGGAAGTAGGCTACGCCGCGTCATATAACCGGATGAACTATGGATATAGTATATGTTCTCGTGGGAGAGAGAGGGAATGCCTCAAGCGATAATTTTATTTTGAAAAGAATTTCACAGGAGAAAGATCCACTCGTGTTTCGTCAGTTACTAGTCGCTACCCTGTTAGATTGAAAACGATACACGCTACCGGTAATATATAGCTCATATATCTACATTTGTTGACACATTTCCTCTCAGTTAGAGTAGACGAGGGGCCACTTGAGGAAAAAACCTCTATATATTAGCGTGGAAATGGCATACTATACTTATGTAGGACTATATCCCGTAATCTCTTATCTTTTTCACCCTACACACCAGATCTGCCAAATTCACTACAATCTAATATACATTACTTTCACTATTTTGACAGCAATTTGACTGGAAACTGTTGCTGCCATCAGCAGCAACAGCTTCCAGTCAAATTACTGTCAAAATATGCAACATCGTTCCTGGATTCGTATTGATTTGACTGTTAGATACCCAGATTTAAGCAATATATCGCTTCCACTTTTAACGATACGGGTCATAGTGGTGTAATGGCCCCACTTGACACGAAACTATTGAAAGTTGCCCACCCTTAGAATACCGAATCGATATTATCTCATTCGCGCTGAATTTAAAAACTTAAATTTCCAACAATTTGTGCGTCAAATACCGGATATAATCATCGATTTAGTTTATTTAGCTAAAGAGTAAAGTATATCTTATCGCGTGGGGATTACATAGACCGATTCCACGTCAATGGCGTAATAACTTTCGGCCAATCCGGCTTCTGTTGTCTCTATACGTGAGCGAACACGCGCATAGTAACGTGTGTATAGGCACACGCGATAAGGTCCGGATTTATTTCTTATATAGGGGGCCTATGCCATTTACAAACTATTATTGGTTTTCGATAGAGTGCGGTTGCGTGGTTCGTTTACGCGATGATTGCCTATATTTTACTGTGGTGTATTTATCGTAAACAAAATATGTGGAGTTGTGGACAATGTTACGCTGTTCAAATATCCGCGTACACGTGACGTCACTGGGTCAGATATGGATATCCTCGATGTCATGACGTCACATAAATACTTGTAATGCTATATAAGCGAAAAAAGTCAGTCCACAGGTTTGGCATAGGCCTACCAATATAATCCAATGATACGTGTGTGTAAAAGGATAGGTAGTTAAGCCTCCCGCGTCTTAATCGCAGACTTTAAGTAGCAACAATGAGTGGTCGCTTTAACAGGTAGGCTTTTGCGGTATGCGTTTCTGTTAGGAAGTTAGCCCTTGAAATTCCGGCGCTTCAAATTCAAAACGACTATCCAGATAGCTGATATTTTGAGACTAATTTTACTGGAAGCTGTTGCTGCCGCAACAGCTCCCAGTATAATTAGTTCCAAAACCGTAAATAACATTTTCCTTACGTAAAAGAGAATGTCGTGTCTGTAACTAAGGGTGAAATGGTTAATTCTGTTAGCAGGAATTGGTGTAGTGATGCCATCGTCTCTAGTATCGTGTTAGAAACGATAGGGTGTTGTTTATTTAAATGTGTGTGCAGAAATAGCCTTTTAGCTTGTTCATAGTCGGAAGAACTCAAGCATACATGGGCGCGCAGGAAATTCTCCGAGGGGCTGGTGGGGTTGGCAAACATGTGGGTGGTTCGGAGATGGGCGTCCCCTTCCAAAAGCGGGGTCCGAGGGTCCTTCCCCGGGAAAATATAGACACGGTCTGAGGCGACATCCTGGATTTCTGGAGGGTAAATATCTAAATATATATAATACGTAATGTGAGTGCAAAAAATATTTTATATCCTGATCCGGAGGGGTGGGCCAAGTGGCCCCCACCCACCCCTTGCGCCACCTCCATCCGGACGTCCATACTCAAGTAAATAATTTGAACACGTTGACTAGTCCGAGTCTGCTCTGCTCCTCAGCTAGCTGTGTGGCAGATATTGGGGGTGGGGTGTTGCATAACAGTCCCCCCCCTCGGGCCCGTCATGCATATCCATTGCCGTTTGGGTGCCGGAGTCGACTCGGAATAATACATGAATTGGCGTGCCTAGTGAGTGCGCCTGTAATACTACATAGGCTTTCAAAAATCTATACAAATTAGGTGCTCACTTTGAAAGATGTTATGTGTCAGCAGTTATAGAGGACTACCACACCGTTTATCTAGCACGTAAATACATGTCAAATGTGCAGCAAATCTCATAGCAGATTTTGTGAAATGTACTTTTCAACTTCAATCAAAATCTTTGATAAATAACATTCGTACGTTGACATAGCTATGAAAGATGTTGTGTATTGCAAGGGGTAAGTACTAGTATTTGCAGGCTATATACATTAGACTATACTTAGACATATCCGCATGCCTATATGTAGGCCCGGATTCACATAACAGGCTCTGATAACGGGCTCTGATAACGTTGATAAATTAATATTTAACTGTTCGTTTCCAGGCAGCAAAATGTTCTTTCGACACAACCGCTCTTTATAAACACATTTTTTACTTATAGTAGATGTACAATCAAAATTGTGTATAACGGGCACCCGTTTTTGGGCCCAAAAGACGGCGGTTCCTTAAGATGCGTGCTCTTACGACCACTTACCTTAATGAAGCGACAAATGTGTACACGTGTTGAAATCAAGTTGTATACTTTGAACCTTGAATTCCCAGAACCCCAATTTCCAGGTATTTATACAGGTAAGCTATTAAATATGTTGAAACTAATTTAACCGAGAGCCGTGGCAGATACAGCTTTCCATGTCAAATTAGTTTCAAAATATATAATGTAAAGTTTATTAACTTGTAAATTCAGCAACGACTTAAAATTTGAGCCCTTTTGTCGGACTTTTCGAGTAGGCCGTATCCTAATGGAGCTACGCCATTTTGATTGTGACGTCAGCTCACGGATTATGACTTCACATACTTAAAGGTGCGGAGACTAATTAAAAAACCTGCTTCTCTAAATATTCTCTTTCGCCCACTGAATACAATATAATATTAACCTCTTCGCACCGTAACATTTATGAAAAATTTGGATATGAAAAAATCATATTATGTATCTCTTGACCAATGGGACGGACGTGGACATTCACTATAGGTCCCCGTCTAGGGGCTGTCTGGGGACACACCTTTACATAGCTCCTAGATCCTCCCCTGAACAGACATATTACCAGGTATGTTGGTTCCACATCATAGACGTCTGGTTCCACATCATAGACGTCTGGTTCCACATCATAGACGTCTGGTGCCACATCATAGACGTCTGGTTCCACATCATAGACGCCTGGTTCCACATCATAGACGTCTGGTTCCACATCATAGACGTCTGGTGCCACATCATAGACGTCTGGTTCCACATCATAGATGTCTGGTTCCACATCATAGACGTCTGGTGCCACATCATAGACGTCTGGTTCCACATCATAGACGCCTGGTTCCACATCATAGACGTCTGGTTCCACATCATAGACGTCTGGTGCCACATCATAGACGTCTGGTTCCACATCATAGACGTCTGGTTCCACATCATAGACGTCTGGTTCCACATCATAGACGTCTGGTTCCACATCATAGACGTCTGGTTTCTCAGCATAGATGCCTGGTTCCACATCATAGACGTCTGGTTCCACATCATAGACGTCTGGTTCCACATCATAGACGTCTGGTTCCACATCATAGACGTCTGGTTTCTCAGCATAGATGCCTGGTTCCACACCATAGACGTCTGGTTCCACATCATAGACGTCTGGTTCCACATCATAGACGTCTAGTTCCACATCATAGACGTCTGGTTTCTCAGCATAGATGTCTGGTTCCACATCATAGACGTCTTGTTCCACATCATAGACGTCTGGTTCCACATCATAGACGTCTGGTTCCACATCATAGACGTCTGGTTTCTCAGTATAGACGTCTGGTTCCACATCATAGATGTCTGGTTCCACATCATAGAGGTCTGGTTCCACATCATAGACGTCTGGTTCCACATCATAGATGTCTGGTTCCACATCATAGGCGTCTGGTTCCACATCATAGACGTCTGGTTCCACATCATAGACGTCTGGTTTCTCAGCATAGACGTCTGGTTCCACATCATAGACGTCTGGTTCCACATCATGAACGTCTGGTTCCACATCATAGACGTCTGGTTTCTCAGCATAGACGTCTGGTTCCACATCATAGACGTCTGGTTCCACATCATGAACGTCTGGTTCCACATCATAGACGTCTGGTTCCACATCAGAGACATCTGGTTCCACATCATAGACGTCTGGTTCCGCATCATAGACGTCTGGTTTCTCATCCACCCTTCTTTAATCTAGCTCCAAATTCATTTTCTATTCCAGGTTTTTAACCCGGTTGTATTCGCCACGGATTGTATGGAAAACTATGTGATCTGGTTTGAGAAGATCAGAAGATATACCACGAAGGATCCACCTAAACCATTGCGTAAGTCTATGTAAAAAGTATTATCGATATAGCCCCTAATAAAGCAGGACAATGGTCCGGTACTTGGCCAATAACGGGTCGCGTTGATCCGGTATTGGCCCGGTAATGACCCAGTAACCCGTAAGGCCTACACGTGCTCCTATATTTCCTATATCTTTCTACATTTTTAGTAATTCCTATGTTTCCTATAATAGGGTCAAAAGTTCATATAGTTCCTCTATTCTTGTTTATTTTAAGTACTAATTACCGATATAAGCTGAGTGGTGGAGAGAGCAAAAACCTAAAAGTTTCACTCACAGACGCACATGCGGCCATCAAGATGGGAGGGCAGACGAATTGACCCAACTAGTAATATGCTTCCTCCGCATAGCCAACCTACTCATCAATATATTAAGAAAAATAATTACGACACTAACTCATGATAATGGAAGCATTTTAGGTGGGGAAATCCCTTATTTTCCTATATTATTGTCAGAAATTTCCTATATTTATCATAGATTTGTCAAAATTTACTTCTATATTTACTCCTATTTCGTTGCTGAGGGTGGCTTGTGGGCCCGCCGCTTGTGTTATCAGTGCCGGGTATGCCGCTGCCATATGCGGGTGACTAGACTCGTCATTTGTCTACATTCGCTTCTCATGAGATCATTTTCGATACGTGACCGACAAAAGTATCTCGTAGATATTGGCTAGGCATTGGCATCTACTAGAATGGACCTTTCCAGTTTATCCATCCATCACCTGACGTCATATGACGTCATAATCAACTACGTGACGTGTGGGATGACGTCATACTTAATTAAGGCATGAATAACTCGATTTAGTCCGTCTTTAACTCTTAATAGTCCGACATTTTGTACGAATTTTATGTCTTCGCTCTTTAATAAACATGCAGTTGAATATTGAAACTATGGCAGCAACAGCACCCAGTCTTATTAGTTTCAAAATATTCAACAGGTAACCTGTATAGTTTTCAGAGAGTGCAGCAATCGATTGATCCCTACACGGGCGAGGCGTGGGTGGAGCTTAGCTAGAGATGCGCGGGGCATAGCTAAAACGGGAACGGTCTTTTGGAAGATGAACAGAATTAACTCAGAAAATGACACCGGAACTACCATTTTGCCGCGGGTTTGGCAAACTAGTAACGGTCATGTCTACTGGTACTGATAACTTGAGGTGACAAATTTCAAATCGCTGGTCGGGTATTGATTTTTTACCATTGATAAAATGACTTACCTACCCCACCCACTCTCTCTTGCACGGCCCACTGTACAGGGACACTGGCGTTTCCAGTCAGATCTTAACGAGACATTCTTCCCAAACTCCGGGGTTCGTATTGCCATGTCAGTCTCTACCATGTGGCGTATCCGTGCTACGGAACCAACTTTCTCAAAACCTAGTCTTTTGGTTTGTCTCGTCGGTAGTATGGCAGGCGAGAATATGACAAATATTTAAACTAAAATCATTCAGGAGTCATGAGGTCACAGGTGCTAAATGAATTTAAATTTAAGATTTAACATTATGTGTTGAAATCAAGCTATACATGAACGAGCAGCTGTCCAGTTTTCAGTGGCATTTGACAGGTGCCAAATAAAAGATTTTAGTATGTCTTCAGCCTCAGTGCGAATCCTGCACGCCTCACAAATATCATATCTAAATTAACCCATACCTCTCTGATGTACTATTTTTACTGCGTCAATAGGAAACAAACTGGTGTACATTTTTCAACAATTTATGTGGAGGATGTTGCTGTCTACGAAATGTGTTGAAAAACGAACACCAGGTCATCTTTTAATTTAATTTAAAATTTTTAAATTATAACCTCAGAGTGTTATGGATTAAAGGACATTTTAATCTGGAACATTATGGCCTAAGGGTCAAATAATGTACTATGTTAGAAAATAGTTTTAACTTGTGTGCGTGAAAATGTGGAGTTTAAGTGGGCATTTATAAATCCGCTTAATTGAATTTTAAACGTACCTGCCAAAATTATTGTCTGAAAGAAAATGTGATGTAAGTGCAGCCCGCCTGTGTCTCTCAACCACCCTACCCTCCCTCGCTCTAGCTCCACTCACTCCTCTTTTTCTTTCTCCCCGAAAATAAAAGATGACCAATCATTACGTTCAAGGCGTATTTTCGGCACGAACCACGCCCCTATTTTTAAAACGCCTTTATCTAGTGTAACTTATCAAAACTTTGTCAATTTGATGTTCGGAAATTTCTGACAGTGATTGGAAATGTATATTTTATATTTGCTAAATTAATTCATACTAATTTCTACTCATATTGCCTAGATACAATATTAAAAGCCAGCTGATTGTTCTGAGAACACCAGGACAAAATAGATGCTGCCTGATTAGTCAGCAACAACGTTCAGTCAATTTGCTTTGAAAGTCTTCAGCACGTGTTCTTCATATGGATAGATCCGATCTGTCACTCAAGTATATCACGTCATAATCAATTACACCACATATAGGCTGACGTACAAATCAAAATGCGTAAAGAATGACGTATAGGCCTATATATCTCCGCCATGGACATTGACTAGTTTTACAAATGTACGAATTGTGTTTTTGCTATTTAATAAGCAGTCTGTTCAATATTTTGACACTAATTTGACTGGGCGTTGTGCGCTGTTGCTGCCATATGCAGCAACAGCACCCAGTCGACTTAGTTTCAAAATATTTAACAACTTACCTGTATAATTACCATGATACTAGTATTCTGGGAATTTAGGGTATGGTCGATCCCAATACGGACAAACTGTGGGCGGACCGTAGCTAGAAATGAGCGGGGCATAGCTAGAAATTAATCCCGTCATTGAAAATCATGCTCCCCCCACCCCTGAGAGAGAGAGAGAGAGAGAGAGAGAGAGAGGGAGAGAGGGAGGGAGGGAGGCGTATTTGTATATATACTTGCGCAAGGATGTGGTGATATAAACTTGTGTCAATGCTTCGCGCCTGTACGTGCGTATGTACACGTGTGTTTGTTATTTTTATGTACGCGTATTTCTGCGCAGCCAGTCAACTTGACACTTCTTAATAAATAATTTGCTATCGTGTTTGGTGGGTAAGGTTGTCAGAAATTATATTTTAAATCAGATTACGTCTGGTGAATTGAGGGAATTCAAAGAGATGTTGTTACGCAATAAGGATTAATCTATTCTGTTTCAACCACGGGTACATACATACAATCTGCTGAAAATACAGTAAAACCTGTTTTAAGAGACCACAAATAATTAGTCACTATAAACAGATAATCTCTAATACAAGTTACTTCCTAAGACTTTAGGAGCCAAACGATGGTGGTTCTCAACCACCTGTCTTAAAGAAACGCCACATTTTGGCTCCAAAAGACAAGTAGGTTCCTGTGTAGTTTTGAAAATAATCTTATTCCGCCATATTTCCTATTGGAGGTTTGTATGTTATTCCCGCCATGAAGTGTCGCTACACTATTATCGGTCGGTCGGTCGGTCGGCTCATAATTAGCTCACCTGTCCTGAAGGGTCAACTGAACGTATGGCATGGTGACTGTTCGTCGACCGTCGTCTGTCCATCCGTTGTCCGTCCGTCAGCTTTTTATTTAGACGACCTCTTTTCAAGAATGAGCCGATTTCAACTATATTTTGGAAGTAAGTATCCTTATGGCTTTGGGATCAAAATTTGTTCAAGGGAAGCTGATGTTTAATTTGAGCGAAGGTTTTCTTGGATTTTGTCCGATTAAAAATATATCTTTAAAAAAATCTTCTACAAAACCACTCGGGGTCGATTCAAAACTCAAGAAATATGATTTATGGTAAGACCTGAACCAAGTTTGGGAACTTGATTGACCAAATGGTTCAGCGGCCATCTTGGATTACCTATTTTTCGCGAAAATGACCTTTTCTCCAGAATCACTGAGCGGATTGGGTCGAAATTTGAGATTTATGATGAGGAACTAAGGTCCATTAAATTTTTGTTCAAGAGAATTTGGTACTTCAAAAAGCCTGGCTCGCGTGGACCAATAAAATGTCGCGTGTTTGGCGGCTATATTGGAATTTCTTATTTGATGTATTCTGATGGCGAAATTGTCTTTGTACATGTTTTTGTGTATGCTGATTTCATAATTACACTTGCGAATTTGTCGGATAAAACAGTTGGCGGCCATTTTGGCCCTTTCCCCCCCCCCACCCCCGCCAAAAACTTCTATACTAAAGCAGTTAAGAAATTAAAAATATCTTCTCGAGAACCGCTAGGCCGATTTCACCTATATTTGGCAGAAAGCACACGTCGGGAATAGAGATTCAGGTGTGTTCAAAGGAAGCCGGTCGACCAATTTGGCCGGCGGTGATCTTGGATTTTGGCTGATTATTAGAAACATCTTTAAAATCTTCTCCGAAACCGCTTAGGAGATTGATTCAAAATTCATACATCATCATCTAGGACAACAGCTGAACAGGTTTGTTCAAGAGAAGCTGTTTGGCCAAATACTTCGTCGATCATCTTGGATGACCCAGTTTTCGTGAAAACGACTGCTCCATGAACGATGAACGGATCGGGCCGATATTTGGGCGATATGATTTGTGACTAAATCCTATTAAAGTTTATTCAAGGGAAGTTGATAATAAATGTAGCGTGTTGGTCGCAATATTTAATATTTTTTTATTTGATGAATTTTGAAGCCGAAATTGGTTTTATATAAATTTTTAGGTATTCTAATTTCAAATTTGCCATTTCCGAAACTGTCGAATAAACGGGTTGACGTTCATCTAGGATCGTTTTCCCGCCAATTGCTCCCATACTAAAGAAATAGGAAATTTTAAATGCCGTCTTCTCGAGAACCACTGGTGCGATTTCAAGTATATTTAGCAGGGCGCATACTTACTCCATATAGATCCAGATTTGATCAAACAAAGTCCATCAGCCAATTTTCCTGGCGGTGGTCTTCGATTTTGGCCGACTTGTTGAAACGCCTTTAAAACCCTTCTTTTCCGAATCCGCTTGGGAGATCGATACAAAAGTCATGAAAGGTTATTAGCTGAACCAAGTTTGTTCAAGTGAACTTTATTGGCCTAATGGTTTAGTGCCTATTTTGGAGGACTTAGTTTTCGGTTGGAATTAGCGAGATATGATTATGCACTAAGGGCAATGAAAATTTGTTCAAGGGAAGTTGATACGTGAAGAAACATGGCCGCTGTGTTCTTGTTACAATTCTGGTCAATCCTTCTACTTATAGTTTATGTCGTTTCTATTTGAAGAGTCTTTACATCTGTGAGATTTTAGATTTTATATTTGATAACTATTTTAGGTCTCTGATCGACATTAATAGCCTCGCCTCAAGCGGTGATCTTAGGATAGTTTCGCCTTAGGATAGGCCAATACGGATTTACTTACGAGTCTATATAATTCACCTCCCATAGTCATTCAATTCAAGACAGATTAGCTAAAGCACTGACGTAACATAATGCCAATTTATTTATTTATATTTTATGATAAATACTTTCGACATGATCTTTTAATAAAGTTCTAATTATGGGGCTTATAGGCCTATATTACGTTGTTATCTTTTTATTGCTAAACTTCCATAAATTACGCCTGAATTTCCAATACGAATTACTTTGTACATTTAGCGTGTTAGTGGTCGTTCATTTTGAAAATGAAACTTACGCAAGATGTTGGTGTCTAAACGCTGCAACATCATTCATTAAACCGATGTTTTAGAATAAACACAAATCAATGCTTATGCCGCTAGCTACTCCGACACTTCTCTACACGTAGCAGTGGTACGGTTACAGTCATGTTTTGAGCGGATAGGTAGATTACGCGTATACGCGTGACGTATAACATCGCGATTAACCATTATACGGCGGAAATGCCAGTATCTACATTCCAAGACAACCAAACGCCTCGTTGCTGCGTTGCTGTGGACTATTTTGAAAATGATTTGACTGGGAGCCGCTGTTGCTTAAAGCAGCACAGGCGTACAGTGTATAAAATTCAAAAATTTTAACGTTATGATATATTAACGAAATTTATTCTATCTGACTGGTAGCGCTGAAAGAATTAACCATTTGAAACCTAAATTCACAGAATCCTAATTTCAAGGCAATCATACAGGTAAGCTGATGAATATCTTTAAACTGATTTGGTAGGAAGCTGTTGCTGCCATAGGCAGCAACAGCTCCCAGCTAAATTAGTTTCAAAATACTGAATAAAATAATTATTAAATGGTAAATGATTTTAGTGTTTGTGTCTTTAGGGTTGAAAGGGTTAAAGCTTGAAATATGAATAATTCTTGTTCAAGGACCGTTTATTCAAATACACCGGGAATATGAATATTATGTCATTCTATGACTACAGCTTGAATGAATAGCACATATTATGCTCCTGAAGGGACAGATGACGCGGAAGATGCTTAAAGATGAATTCCTTCATAATCGTTTAGCAAATTTAATACAATGTTTTTCGTTTTTGTATTTCAAATCAGCTGCGATGAATGAATCAGTGGGTACGCCCAAATCACCACCACTGCCACAACTAGACGCGAGTGCGGGCTCGTCACCAGACCGCGTTGGAATGGAAACGACGGCTATGTTTAACTTAGACGATACGACAACAAGAACAACAACCAGCCCTTCATCCAATACCAACACCAGGAGAGACAGTGGTAGTCATAGTAACCATAATGATATTAATGGGAATAAACAATTAAATGGTGACGTAGTTGAACGCCGTAAGGATAGGAGAAACTCTAATGATAAAACAAGCGGGGAAGTAACCCATTCCTCAAATAGTGCTAACAGTGTATGTATTCGGAATGTACACGGGCCATCAGGAATGGCCAATGGTGACGTGGTACAACGCGACAATGGGAAGTTGTCCGATTCCAGTGCATTGCAGAATGGAAAAGAGGCCCTGTCGTCCAGTAGGGAGGCGTTGTTACAGGAGGTTCTTAAATTGAAGCATAATTTACAGATGAAACAGAGACAGAAGGTTGGTACTCTCAAATTGTTACTACTAGTTACACGTACGCAAGCACGTACGCGAGCTTATGCCGCCCCTTCTACGTTGTCAAGTTGGCAACAGCTGTATTTGACTGGGACTTTTTCGTAGAGTAAATTTACTCGCGAAGTTGCCAAAATGTGCTCTACGCAAATCTACCAGTCGAATACGAAAAACCTAGCAGTATGGAAGGTGCAGAAACCGACTAAATCGCCTAAATCTTACTATCTTGAAAATAATATCCACCTTTCAGCGCTGTTTTCAGACATAGTGAATGCTGAATAATAGTGGAATTCAGCTCCTAAGTCCCGCATCTTCAAATTTTGCATCACGTGACATACTTCACAAACATGGCACACGTTTTGGCCCTGGCTTGTCTCGGGCTCTATTTCCCCCGGGAAATAGCAGTCCAATAAAATATATAGCCTACTCTATAGAGTCAATTTTCTGTACCTTTTCGCCCAGTCAAATACAGCTATTGCCAACCTTTTCACTGGGCCGATTTCGATTAGGCCATATATTCCATGTCTTTTTCAACCTACTTAAAAGCCTATAGAGGGATCATTTCTATTTATGCCACGCCCATTTATAGTTAGGCTCCGCCCATTTTTTTCAAACGTGTTGTAATAGATTTATACTTAGAACCCGGCATTCCCAAATTCATAGTTTCAAGATGACTATAGGGGAAAGAAAGCTTTTGAATATTTTGAAACTAATTTGACCACAACGGCTCCTAGTTAAATTAGGTTCAAAATTTTCAACAGCATATTTATTAAATCAATCAAAAACATACAATTCATACATTTGATTGAGTTTTCGATGTTCATGACGGAGATAGATACATCATTATGATTGTGACGTCAGCAACTAGTGACGTAATTGATTATTATGTCAGCTACCTGAGTAGCGGATCGGATCCCGCCATTCGTCATGTTAATGTGCCACAGTCTAGGATTGTGCGCTATTTTTCTAAATGTCTTTAATCTCCGGAATATTTTCTCCGGAGCTGTTTCCGGAATCGACTCAAGAAACGCCATTTAATGCAAGAGTTGAATCACGTTTGTTCAAGAGAACCTGATTGGTTGATTTGCCTGGCAAACATCTTAGATGCCATCGTTTAGCAAAAAGCAAGTTCTCCCTCGGACCGCTGAAGGCATCGAACAGAAACTTTGTAGCTATAATTAAGGACTGAGGGTCATTCACGTTTCTTCAAGGAAATTCGGTGCGCCAGCGACCAATCAAAATCGAGATTTTCTTAGTTATTGAATTTTGACGCGCTAATTTTAAGAATGTGATACCTTTGGATCAGATTGATCTACCAAATCAAGGAATCCAGTTTTAGCCATGCCGCGCACATTTCTAGCTAACCTCCACCCATGCTTTGGCCGCGTTAGAATCAATCGATCCCCAGTACACTCTCTGAATCTCAACTTCCAGAAAACTACACAGGTAAGCTGTTGAATATTTTGATACTAATTTGACTGGGTGTTGTTGCTGATGGCAGCAACAGCGCCAGGTAAAATTTGTTTCAAAATATTCAGCTGCATG
Organism: Chaetoderma sp. LZ-2023a; assembly: GCA_034401795.1. NCBI lineage: Eukaryota > Metazoa > Mollusca > Caudofoveata > Chaetodermatida > Chaetodermatidae > Chaetoderma > Chaetoderma sp. LZ-2023a. Next base: position 160,085,912 of record CM067359.1, read on the forward strand.
TTTATTAAATAGTAAATACATACAATTCGTACAACAACGCTTAGCCCGTCATAAGTTAAGCGTTCTGGACGAACTCAGTTACGTCATTCATGACGTAATTGATTGTGACGTCAGCATACACGGCAGGTCGCAATAAGGTCAAAAGTATCTATTTTGGAACAATGTTGCTGAAAGTTGTTGCTGTTACGTTTTAGTTTTTGGTATAGGTCTAGGTCTTCGGGACCCCACGTACAAACATTTTGACCACCAAATGGACCTTAGCTATGCCCCGCCCAAAACTAGCTAAGCTCCACCTACACCTCGCCGTGTTGGGATTGATCGATCCCAAAATGCCCTAGCTATCAATTTCCTGAAAACTATACAGGGAAGCTGTTGAATATTTTGTAACTAATTTGACTGGGTGCTGTTGCTGCCTATGGCAGCAACAGCGCCCAGTCAAATTAGTTTCAAAATATTAAACAGAATATTTATTAAATAGTAAAAGCAAACAATTTGGACAACAACGTATAGACCGTCTTCAAACATGCGTTCGTGACGTACTTATCGACGTCATTCCTGACGTCATTCATTATGATGTCATTGTACACATCACGCAGTTCATTATGACGTCATATGAAAGGTGGGTACTCTGGAAAGGTGAATTGGCACGTGTCTTCGGGACTTCACTGACATACATCAACCCAACGTTGGTTGGTCCAGGAGAATCAGTGTTATTGAAGAATGTGTAAAACGTATATTTTGAAAACAATGCTGCTAAAGCTTTTGCTGTTGCCCTTTATCTTTTGATCCCAAAATTGGCCTATGCCTTCGGGATGACGACGACGACGGCGGCGGCGACGACGACGACGACGAGCACTCCATGCTTACATTAACCATTGCGTCTAGCGACACGGGTAAGAACCAGCTCTCCATGCTCGCATTAACTCCTGCGTCTAGCGACGTCGGTAAAATACCCAAAACTCACAGAAACAACTTCCCCTCCGGAATCGCTGAAAGGAGCAGGGCGAAATAATTATATACCAAAGGTCATTCAAGTTTGTTCAAGGGAAGTTGATGTATGGAAAATCTGACCACAGTTAGCCAATAGAGGGGTCAATTTTTAGCTAAGATCCGCCCATTTCTAGCTAGGCTCCGCCCACGTTAATCGCGTGTTGCGATAGATTTATATCCTTTGAACACTGAGTTACTAGAAACACAATGCCAAGGAACTGTGTTTATTAAATTGTAAAATCATCGAAAGCACACAATTCGTTGTCCTACACTTGACGGACTTTCCCAGCTCCATGACGGAGTTATAATATGTCATTATAATTATGACGTCATCATGCATACGACGTAAGTGTGCTCATATCGAAAAATATGGAACGGGCTAGAAGGCTTGTTTATATGATAAATTTGATTGATAGATCAGATACTTTCATTGAAAGTCAGATGTTATAGTTAATGGCAAAATATAGCTTTTGGTTTTTGTTGAATAAGAGTTTGATGTTTTCAATTGATTAACTCTGACTTAAGTGCTCGTGGTTTCAGTCAAAGTTCTTCAAATTTGGACCTTGGATGTTTGTCTTTGCATTTCCGGCTAAAGTTGTCTAAAATATATCTCAAGTTGCTGATTTCGTATGGGTGTTGTGGCTGAGCGATAAATGCATCCTGGGCCTTTTGTTTTCTTCGTGGCTGAACCAATTTACCACACACGTTAAGGAGAGAATGTTTATTTCCATAAACAACGTCTCTCCATATTTTGTCTTTATCGAACAAGGTCAAATTGGCACAATAACCGAGTCGTTGATATATTTTACAATCGAATTGTCGCGTGTTTGTTTTGAAAACAATGTTGCTGAAAGCTGTTGATATTGGATTTTATCTTTTGAGCCCAAAATTGGCACACATCTACGGTACATACACACGCAAGCTTTCTCCCAGCACTGGAGACGACCCCCCCCCCCCCCCCCAGTAGAACCAAAGTCATTAAAATGCGGTGGGATGGCCATTTTGAAAACAACGTTCCTGAAAGCTGTAGTTGTTGCGTTTTAGTTTTTGTTAGCTCTTGCCCCACTGACAAGCTTCCACGCATGTTTGGAGAAGATCCCCCCCCCCTCCCCCGTAGAACCAGAGTGATTAAAATGTCTTAACAACAAGAAGATGACCAACGACAACAACAACAACATTAGGAAGCAGAAGTATTTCCCTTGTGTCTAGCGACGCTGGTAAAATGAGAATGAAAAGGTGATCGAAGATCGGAAATCGCTGACAACTCTAAAACTGGTCATTTGGTTTATATCATATGGTTGTTTTTGTACTTACAGAGGCCGAGTCTGAAGAGTAGGATGAGCAACGGATCTGACGAAAGCGGAGAAGCGCGCAGGCAGGAAGACAATAAACTAGTGCACGACATCACGTTACTAAGACAACGCAGACTCTCCACACAACTCAAGGTAAATTCTAAATCAATATATTCACTGATTGCACAATTCAATGTGGCTGATGTTGGCCAAACGACTTTCATTGTGCGCAAATAAGTGGGCAATACTGAGACACAATGGAGGAATCCAGTTTTAGCTATGCCCCGCCAACTTCTAACTAAGCTCCACCCACGCGTGCCAGTATTGGGATCGATCGATCCCTACACTCCCTGAATCTCAATTTCTATAAAACTATACAGGTAAGCTGTTGAATATATTGAAACGAAATTGACTGGGTGCCGTTGCTGCCTATGGCACCCTAGTCAAATTAGTTTCGAAATATTCAACAGAATGTTGATTAATTAGTAAAGACATACAATTTTTACAACAACGCTTAGTCCGTCATCAATTAAGCGTTCGTGATGAACTTATCCACGTCATTCATGAGGTAATTGATTATGACACTATCTTACACGTCAACTAGTCGATTATGTCCACTATAGACAGGTTTGGCTATCAAAATGCAACAATGTTGTGGCCACAGAAATACATAGATACTATATATGTATTTCTATGATCAAGGGACGAAACTCTTTATTGTCGTCGATTTAGAGAATCAATTTGTAACAAATTACCCCCCTTTGAATTTAGTTAATAAAAGGCCGAACTCTACACAATTTTAGTTTCTTGTCTTATATCAAGTGTCCTGAAAGACCAAGTGAGCCTATGCCGTATTAACCGCCCGTTGTCCGTCGTTCCAGGCGTCTGTCCATCCATTGTCCATCCGTCCGTCTGTCAACCTTTTCTTTAAACGACGTCTCAAGATCCACTTGGCTGATGTCAATTATATTTAGTAGGAAGCATCCTTAGCGCATAGATATCAAAGTTTGTTCAAATGAAATCGTTCGGCCAATTTTGGCTGACAGCTATCTTAGATTCTGACCGATTTTTAGAAATGTCTTTAAAAAGTCGTGAAACATCATCTAGGTAAAGCGTTGAACCAAGTTTGTTTGAGAGAACTTGATTTGCCAACTGCCTTGGTGGCTATCTTGATTAACCTAGTCTGAAAACGACTCCTCCAGAGCCGCTGAACGTTTCGGGTCGAAATTTGGGAGATATGATTAGGCACTAAGCCCCATTAAAGCGTGTTCAAAGGAAGTCGATACTTAAAAAAAACATGACGAGGCTGGCCCAATCAAAATATAGCATGTTCGGCGTCCATATCGAATTTTTTATCTGAACTTTGAAGCCGTAATTTGTTTCATATAGGCTTTTGTGTATGCTGATTAAAATATACACCTTTCAAAACTGTCAGATAAACAGTTTGGCGGCCATTATTTTCCTGCCAAAAACTCGCATACTAAAGCAATAGGAAATTTTAAATGCCTTCTCGAGAACCACTGGCCGATTTCAATTATATTTGGCAGGACGCATCCTTTCGCATAGAGTTCCAAGTTTGTTAACACGAAGCCGGTCGCTTAATTTGACCAGTTGGCCTTGTGGGATTTTGCCCGATATTTAACAACATCTTAAAAATATCCGAGACAGCTTGGGAGATCGATTCAAAACTCATGAAACATCATCTAGACCATCTTGGATTTTCCCCGCCAAAACTCCCATAGTAAGGCCATGGGAATTTTAAAATGTCTCAACCGATTTTAATCAAATTTAGTAGGACGTATCATTGTGTTTTCTTACATTTCTGACCACAACCTTGTGGTTCTATTTATAGGCGGATGACCTTTCTAGTTGAAATGCCTATGTTTTATGCATAATATACCCCCCTTGGGCCTCTTGTTCAGGCTATTTAACAAACATACAATTTATATATTGATTTATGTATATAGCATATGAGGGTCAACGTCAAATAATTTCTGTTTTCTCTGGTCAAAGTATGGGAGTCCAATGTGTGCATGACGCAATTTTGTTGTAGTGGAAGGTAGCGTTTTCCCGCCAGGATCTGCATTATATTTATTTTTAATTGATAATACCGATGATGGCAATTGATAAATCTAGTTTTAGCTATTCCCCGCCTATCTTTACCTAAGCTCCACCTACACTTCGCCGTGTTGAGATCGATCGATCCCTGAACTGTCTGAGTCTAACTATTAATTTCCAGAAAACTATACAGGTAAGCTGTTGAACATTTTGAAACTAATTTGAGTGGGTGCTGTTGCTGCCTTATGGCAGCAACAACGCACAGCCAAATTGGTTTCAAAATATTAAACAACATGTTTATTGAATAGTAAAGACACAATTCGTACAACAAGGTTTAGTACGTCACCAATTATGCGTTTGTGACGAATTTATCTACGTCATTCATGACGTCATTGATTATGACGTCATCTTTCACGTCACGTAGTTGATTATGACGTCATATGATGGATGGATAAACTGGAAAGGTACATTATGGTTGTTGTCAAACGGTCAAATATCTAGGTCACTGGTTAACTAAATGCATCCAGAAATATACATTTTATACCATACATCTGGAATGCAAGTAGGTAGAATAACCAAATTTGGCACATCCATTCATATTATAGGGAGCTAGAAGTTCCATGAAATTCAACTCAAAGTAACATATACACCTGTGCAAAAGTTAAGCACCACCCTATTTTTACGCACATGCGAGGGTATATTCATGTGCTATGAAGAAAGCAATAGCATAAACATTTATGTACCCATCCATCTTAGTGCAAGAGGTAATAATGCAACTAGAGGAATGCTGATTATGATGGTGGGGAAACACTGTATGTTTTTGTTTGAACTTGAAAACGAGGCCTGAATATGGTTACGTTGACACAACTGACAACTATTGCCCTACAGTTGACACACGTGGCTAGATTGTCATTAATGGTGTCTGAAAACGAAGTTTAACATCTGTGCACGAGTTTGAGACTGTCATTATTAATACTGGGTATATCCACCTTGTGCCTGGATGACGGCCTGGACATGACGTCTCATGCTGGTCACCAACCGACTGATACGCCATTGTGGTATTCGTTGCCATTCAAGATGGAGTGCGTCTGTTAATTCCTGTAGGTTCTGCACAGGAGGATCCCTCCTTCTCACCATGTTTCCCAGAATGTCCCAGATATGCTCAATAGGGTTCCTGTCAGGGCTCCTTGCTGGCCATGGTAGGGTTTCGATGGCATTCTGGCGGAGGTATTCATGCACAGCTCTAGCACGATGTGGTCGGGCGTTGTCATCCATGAATATAGGGTGGGTTCCAGGTGCATGATTTACAAAATGAGGGACCACAACTCTATCCAGTATGGAATCTTGATATCTTTGTCCATTTAGTGTTCCAGGTACAGTCAACAGATCCAGCTTACAATCAAATGAGATGCACCCCCATATCATAACGGAACCTCCACCAAATGGAACTTCTTCCATGATGTTACGTTGGTCGTACGCCGGGCGTCTGGACCTCCATACACGAGTTCGACCATCTGTGGCATGAAGCAGGAACCGACTTTCATCGGACCAGTGTACCCGTCTCCAGGATCTCATGTTCCAGTGTCTTCTTTTGTTGCACCACCTCAGACGCTCCTCTTTCTGGTGTGCAGTGAGGAGAGGACGTCTGACAGGTCTCCTAGCTTTCATGCCAGCAGCATACAGTCTCCTTTTGACGGTAGACATTGACACTCTATTGCGCGTTTCCCATTGCTGGCTGAGCACTCTGCTGTTGGTGAATGGAGATCTCCTAACAAGGCGTACTAGGGCTCGATCATCACGGGCAGTAGTCTTCTTCGGTCTTCCAGATCTAGGCCTGTCCTTCACCTCGTTAGTTTGCCCATGTTTTGCAATCAAACGACTGATTACAGTATGGTTAATGTTCAGCTGTCTGCCAATCTCTCTGCATGACATACCAGTGGTATGCATGCCTATGATTTGCCATTTCACACGATCACTTAACCTTCGTCTTGCCATAGCGGTTCACAATCAAGAGCTAATTCTCTCTGTACAAATAAACCACGGTCATGAACACAAAATTCCTAATCTTGTCGCCTAAATCTGTATGTAATGTTCTACACCTCAAACTGGACTTTTACATAACTGAACACGTGTGCTGTTTCCCGCCACGCACGGACATCAAGCGGCGTGAAGTCATGCATGCATGTGCATTTCGTACTTGGAATTATGTCAGCTAACGCGGGGACAAAAAGTATGGCAGCCTAGTTGTACCATCATGTTTCTACGTTCTATTGTTTTTGCTGGTGCTTAACTTTTGCACAGTTGTATATATCTAGTTCACGGAGTCGCGATGTATAAACCAGAATACACCTTTTTGGACATATCTCTGGAACGCGAGAAGGTGGAATAACCGGATTTGGCACAAGCGTTCTTATTACGACTGAACGCGATAGCTTTAACACATTTGAGTGGGAGGTCAATGGATCAACTATCTAGGTCACGGGTTCACTAAGTAACTTGTCAAAACAGAGTCAGTACATCTCTCGAGCGACGTCGTCGTCGTCGTCGTCGTCGTCGTCGTCGTCGTCGTCGTCGTCGTCGTCGTCGTCGACGTCGTCGTCGTCGTCGTTGTAGTTTTGTGTTAGAGTATGCGCGCGGGTGCGTGAGTGCATACCTTCCTGCGCGCGTGCGTGCGCGCGAGCGTGCGTGCGTGCGTGCGTGTATAGGTTATTGGCTTTGGTGTACAGCATGTTTGCGTGAGTATGTTTAAGTTATTGCTAATGGATGAACCCACTTTTAGCTATGATTGAACCCCGAACTCCCTGAACTAAAGCTGGCCGATTTCCCGATAATATCGAGAATATCGGGATATTATCGTTATTCACATCGTCTGATTTCCGTATATCAGCAATATCGTGATTATCATATCGTGTATCTCAATTTCCAGAAACATCCATGTTGAATATTACGAAACTAATTTGACTGGGTGCCGTGGCTTCCTATGGCATCAACAGCGCCCAGTCAAATTAGTTTCAAAATATTAAATAGAATGTTAATTAAATAGTAAATTTACAACTTTTAAAAGTTCACGAGAGACTTGGCTACGTCATTCATTACAATCATTACGTATTTGATTGTGACGTCAGGCTACATATGACGTAGTTGATTATGACGTCATATTCGTGAGCCACAGATTGGATTCATCGATTGTGATTAAAAGAATCATTCTTTGTATTTTTCTTTCAGTTCGATAAGCTTCAACAGCACTTAATGCCATTGAATATTGGGCCGAAAAAGAAATCACTTTTCAAATTCGGGAGTAGTAAACCAAAACTGGCACATTCCGCGACGACACCTGACGTCAGGAGCCCGCATATCGAGGAGCAGTTAAAAGTGTTAACAATGGAAATGCAGTGCATTGATAAAGACTTAGATATTAAAAAACATCAAGGACGCGAATCGTTAATACAACGAATAGCGTCAGATGACTCTATACCCGACTCTCGAAAGAAAATGGACTCGGGTACTCGACCGATGTCACCCCTACGATCGACCACACCAACGATTCTCCTACAAGACCGGGATATTAGTCTAAGTTCTATCAATTCTAGTTTCGAGACGTTGTCGTCGAGAGGTGTTGTAATATCAAATGGACAAGGTGCTAATGATAAACGGGAGAACTTTATTCTGACCAGTAAATCGGTCAGTCGGCGGCTAGATTCATGTTCTAGTACGAGTAGTGACAGCTTGAATTCTTCTTCAGACTTTCCACAGGGTATAGGATCAGCAAGGCGAGTCCGCGGGAAGAAACGAGAGATCGATCCCAAATTAATGGCCGAAATTGAGGTAACGGTAATACGTATAGTCACATGGTTCGTGATGTCTGTTTAGATTATAATGTCTAAGGGCTAGTTAGTTTAATTCTCAAATTTGTTAAAAAAAATCTAATTGCAGACCAAGAAAAGCTTAGTTTTGAAAATTTACCATTAGAATGACTGGCTCGATTCTCGAGCCAGTCATTGCAATGGTAAATTGTCAAAAGTCTGCAAACGGACATTTTTCAAGACTACTGCAAAGGGCGTTTTGGGCTAAGCTAAGCAGGCCCATAGGCATGGATAAATACTTTCTAGTTTTTTTTTGTCCACGCATCAAATGAACATCTTGTTTTTTAAATCATTTTTATATCCCGACGAAAATTGGTGGAGTATTTTGTGATGGCGCCGTCTTGATGGTCAGGTGGGTGGATGGGTGGGTGGCGGGCGGGTGTGCGGGTGGCAGAGTAGCTTCCGGACAATAACTCTGTTAGCGTTTATTGGATCAGGTTAAAAATTTATAGGGTGGTTGGACTAGTTCTGGGGAAGAAACCTTTCGAAATTGATGATGATCCAAAGTCCAAGATGGCCGCCAGCTTCCAGTGACCATCTTGAAAATTGGTTCCGCTTGATACGTTCATTACCAGATCAGATCGCTATAACGCCGAAATCCAAGAGGGACGCCAGCCACTGGTGGCCATCTTGAAAATTGGTTTCTGGATGATAACTCCGGTATTGTTTATCGGATCGCTTTGAAACTTCACACAGTGGTTGGACTGGGTTTGGAGAAGAAATCGATCAATAATGATGATGATCTTAAATCCAAGATAGTGGCAAGTTACTGGCGGCCATCTTGAAAATTGGTTTCTGAACGATAACTCCATTTCTGTTTAGCGGATCGCTTTGAAATTTCATAGGATGACTGGCCTAGGTCTGAGGAAGAAATTGATAGAAATCGAAGATGATCAGAATTCCAATATGGCAACGAGTCATTGGCGGCCGTCTTGAAAATTGGTTTCCAAACGATAAGTCCATGACCATTCAGCGAATCGCTTTGAAACTTCATAGGATGCCTGGTCTAGACCTGTCTGAGGAAGAAATCGCTATTTAAAAAAATTATATGGCTCATTTATATAGCTCTTATAAAAAATTGCTCTAAGCGCTTTACACTAGTTAGTTATTAAAAAAATGTATGTAATTTTAAACAATCAGTCATTAAAAAACTATCTGTAAGCAAACAAGCAGTCATTGGTAAAACCCCAGATAATTAGTAAAAGAACGCTATGGGCAAAATGTTAAAAAATAAAACTAGATTTTATATGATTAAAATGGAAGTAAAATAGTGCTATAGCAATATAGCTAAAAGAATTAACAATTATACTGAAGTTTAAAAAGATGCGTTTTTTAGTGTTTTCTTAAAACCGTTAACATGTGTCATTGTTCTGAGAGCTATTGGCAAATCATTCCACCAGACGGGTGCCATTTTGCTAAATGCCCTGTCACCAAAGCTGGAGAGGCGGGTTCTGGGAACTTTAAGTTGCTGTTTTGCGACTGAGCGTGGGCTTCACTTGGTTCGTAGAGGCGTGTCATTTATGTAATGTATTCTGGAGCCAGACCCATCAGCGCTTTATAAACTAAAAGGCAAACCTTAAATTGAAAACATCTACGAACTGGTAACCAATATTTCACCAAAATGCCTGAAAATAAATTGTTAAACCAGTATACTTTTAGAGGCTTAAATTGTGTGCCTAGATGTAAAGAAACGAAACAAATCTTGACATATGATGATTTCATTACGTATAAATTAATATAAATTTTTAAGTTGTGAATTTGAATTAGGGGACCGTGCCTCTATTTCTATTTCATAACTAAAATACGAAATTTATTTAGACCGATTGAAATCATCATATGTTAAGATTTATTTCGTTTCATTCGATCGAGTCACATAATTTAAGCATCTAAAGTTATAAAATTTTAACAATTTTATTTTCAAGCATTTTTGTGTGAATATGCTCCTTTAAATGTGCATATTCACACCAGCATGCTTGAAAATAAAATTGTTAAAATTGTATAACTTTAGATGCTTAAATTATGTGACTCGATGGAATGAAACGAAATAAATCTTAACATATGATGATTTCATTCCATATAAGAGCCTCACGGGCCTCTATTTCAATTTCGCAACATAAAAAATTGTATTAATTTATATGGAATGAAATCATCATATGTTAAGATTTATTTCGTTTCATTGCATATAGGCTCACAGTTTAAGCCTCTAAAAGTATATAATTTAAACAATTTTAGTTTCAGTAATATTGCTGTGAATATGCACATTTATTCTAATTAATTGTGGATATATTTCATATCTTATCTAACTTTCAGGAGTTTGAGGCAATGACACGAGAGGCGCTAGGGAAAGCTTCATAGCACGCGGCAGAATGGCGGCATATGGAGACATTAATAAATATAAATCAGAATTTTTATAATTTTATTGAAACTTAAAACCTACATAAGAAATATTGTAAAAAGTTATACATTCTGTACATATAAAGGGAGATAGAGGAGTATGTATATTAACAATAAATTCTCTAAAAAGATTTCGTCCATGATTTTGTAACATTTGTTGCATCGTTTAGTGTTGCCAAATCAGAAGCCGTTTAAGTATGTATACTTAGATTCTAATCACAGGAGTTGACATATAGGAACCGTACGCGCGTCCGACCGACCACCCACCCGGCTTTCCCTCACGCATGCACGCAAACACGAACAACGCATGCACGCACGGACGCATGCACGCACGCCCTCTCGCTCCACTCACACGCGCGCACTCACGCACGCACGCTCGCTCGCTCCCTCGCACACATGCACACACGCACGATATAAAAGAAATCGTTTAAACTAATCAGCCGATTCAATTTGGTCTTAAATAGCGGTTTCACAATTCACTTTTCCAGTTTACCCATCCCTCATATGACGTCATAATCATCTAAGTGACGTGTTTGCTGATGACATAATCATGGCGTCATAAATGATTCGAAATAGTCCGTCTTTAACGCTTAATCGCCCTACACGTTGTATGAATTGTATGTCTGCTATTTAATAAACATTCTGTTGAATATGTTGAAACTAATTTGGCCGGGCCATAGGCAGCAACAGCAGACAGTCGAATTAGTTTCAAAATATTCAACAGCTTACCTGCATAGTTTTCTGAAAATGCTAGTCAGGGAGGTCAGAGATCGATCGATCTCAACATGAGCGTAGCTAAAACTGGAACGGTTAATTTTTCCTGACGTCTTATTTTAGTTACAAAAATAAGAATCAGAGATTACGGACATTTGCCCTCAGACATTTGTCACATTTTACACACAATTCGGATATTCAGGATATTATAGAATTTTCCGATAATGTATTAGCTAACATGACATGAAAGACCAAGTGAATTTATATCATGACGACCATCCGTCGTCTGTTTGTTCGTCGTCTGTCGTCCGTCCATCCGTCCATCGTCAGTCAACTTTTGCTTTAAACGACTTCTTCTCAAGAATCTCGGGGCCGATTTCAATCATATTTGGTAGGAAGAATCTATAGGGCATAGAGTTCAAACGAAGCCAATCTGCCAATTTGGCCGGCGGCTATCTAGGATTTTGCCCGATTTTTAAAAACGTTTTTAAAAATCTCCGAAACTACTTGGGCATCGAGTCAGAACTCAGGAAATATGATCTAGGACAAGAGGTGACTCGAGACGGTATGCAATGGGAATGAGGAAGACCAATGTCATCATATATCCGGCTAATGCCACCTTCACAGCGACACATGGCGTCTGCTATAAGACTGAGGAATTGAGCCTATCAGAAGCGACCACCCCCCATGTATTCCTGATGAGCGCTTCTGGTAAACCTAATGAACGTAGAATTGAGAACAACACTGCCTAGGCCCGGGGAGCTGCGTATAGTCTCTTTGGAGCTGGTTTCCATGAAAAGAATGGACTGAATCCTGTCGTGAATCGAATATATATATTCTATATTCATCCTTCCACGATTCACTTGTGAAGCTGAACTATGGAAGCTAACCGATAAAGAAACAGAACCTATGGAAATGTTTGCAAGATTCCATTTGCGCCAATTACAGAGCCTTGCTTCGAGTACAGCTAATCGAGCAGTGTATGACTTACTCAGTACTCTTCCAGTAGTGGCCGCGAGGCACAAGAAAGATTTTATTCTGCTAAGAAACCTGGTCGCTAACCCACCACGTCCCGAGTATACAATCGACAGCTTGCTATGAAATCCATGACCATCAATACATGGCCCTCCTATGTTCAGATGCTACTCCTGCAATACCAGCTGCCTTCAGCCCACAGCTTATTGGTGTAAGTATGTGCAAAACAGCATGGAAGCGTAGAGTCCATGAGGCAATCTGTAAGTTCTGGAAGAGAAAGGTGTGGCATACTGCATTATCCATGTCTTCACTGCCATTCATGTCAGCGGAGGTGTTTGAACTGCAAGGCATTCCTGCTGCCTTATGGTCTGAATCCGCGGATTCCCTGCATGAAACTGAGACGGCAACCATTAAGCCAAAACATCTAACCGGTGGATATCAACTCCACACTGTACTCGCGAGACGTAATACACGAGGCCAAGTCACACCAACGTGTCAGCTTGGCAACTGAAGTCAAGAAAATATGGCTCATTTCCTCACATCATGCGCAGCTAGGGCTTCACGATATACCGATATTATATCGAATACAGGTATCATAGCTATACCGTTAGTCATGCAGATATGATTTTGCCGATACAGATAATCTGCTAATAGATAACACGCAGGACAAAATTTGACAAAATATGATCCCAAAAAGCCTTATACAGGTATATAACACGCATTCACAGTTCAGAAAGATTGCAAAACATTTTTCCGACGAACGAAAATTGGTACCGTAAAACGCTCATTAGTAGCCGCTGCTTCTAATAGGACAAGGGCTTAAACTCTTTTCCAAACCTCTGAGAAATGGTGGCGACTTCTATTACGTATACCTGAAGAAAAAATTGGAAAAAATATACAAAAAAATAACACGAAGTTAGAACACATTCTAAAATCTTCATGGTAGAAATTCTTACCATCTTGCGCCTATGCTTAATGTGTACCTTATATCCATCAGCGCGGGAGTGAAATTATTAATTAGGACCACCTAAACATTGCGTATATTTTAATAAACATTGTTTATTTCATCAAAATTAATCCAAAGTTTGACATAAAATGGCGCCGCGAAAAAATAGAAATCACGCGATGTATTAGGCTAAGAACGAGTTTAGGTTGTTACCCGAGTAGAGCGAAGAGGCTAATAGTATAGTACCCAGTTAGAGACTTGCGATGAGATGACGGCATAAAGTCGCCCTATAGCTGATTAATATGGCGATTAATACACGGTAGAATGTAATGTAACCAAGTCGGCCGGGACGAAATCGCCCAAGTTAACAAAAATCTCGCCAGTAAATATACTGCCGAATACATTTACTGATTAGGTAATAGTGAATTTATTGCTCAAATTGTTTTAACACATTATCTTCTGTAGTATATATTTATTATTAATTTGCGATATTGGCATTTGCGACATTGCAAAATCTGTTTTTATTTGGGAGGTCTCATAGTCCAGATACATTTCAGTGGAATGCCTCCAATCACCAAAGAGCTTTAATTTGGTCGCCCAACTTAAGAAGGGATCTAACCTCGTTTTATTTCTTACATTGTTTGGGGTCATGTTATGTTGGTTTACGATAATACATGTACAATGACTTGTCAGTTTGAGTTTTATCTAATCATTTAAGAATCATACACGTAAGATTTACAAATGTTACATAGAATACAATTATTACACACAATGTAGCCCACAATACTGGTTATTGCAATACGGCAGGCAAGAGGAAAGAGCGGGTTTTATTTGATGGTATCGCATTTTGGGCTGAATTGTACATCATGGAGGCCGTTCTGGCCCAAAATTATGAGCCCAAAAATTTGATAAAAGTTTATACTAATGCATAATACGCACCCCCACCCCCTTCTGGCTTTGAGCAAAATGAGCAAAAAACTGCGCAATATAGACATGAAATTATGGTATATATCAATGCAGATAGTCAGGAAAATTTGTAAAACGTTTGTTTACATTCATATCCAGCGTGTTTGACTCATAACGTTGATATTTGTCAGTCAAATATCAACAGCTTTAGGTGTTCGCAGTTTAACTGGGCGAGTTTATATGGGACGAGATGGTCACTGGTTTCCGGTATCTCGCGATCTCCACGCGAAAATAGTTGTAATTTCGTGGCAAATTCAAATCATTTGTCACGGCGATTTGGGAGACTTTCATCTGTTTTGGGATATGATTTAACTCAAGACACTTAAAATTTAACGTTTAATATCAGGATTGATCGTTGACCTCGATTTCATTGTGATTCATCCCCTTGATATAGTGAAGAATATATTCAAGTTTAGACCTAATGAAGTGAACCAATCCCGAGATATACGACGATTCTTAGACATTCAAAGACATTTCGAGGTCAAGGTCATTCAGCCAAGTCAAAAATATAACCGGAAAGGTTGAGTTTTATGCCAAGGTCAGAGTGGCATTGATCTTTGACATCATGCCTTCACTATCATTGTGATCGATCACCTGGATATTGGGAAGCATTTGTCCAAGCTTAGTCCCAATAGGGTGAACCAATCTTGAGAAATAAGTCGATATGTTGCGCTAAACCAAGAACATAACCGTGAAAAATAGATTTTATACAAAGGACACTGTGACCTTGAGCTTTGACATCACAACTGCAACATTATTGTGCTCCGTCCACTTTACATAGGGAAGCACGTGTTTAAGTTTGTTCCAGTAGGGTGAACCAATCCTGAAATATAATACAATATGTTGAGCTAACCCAAAAATTTCACTGTAAAAATAGAGTTTTATACCAAGGTCATTGTGTCCTTGACCTTTGACATCACAAGCTCAGTATAAGTGTGCTCCATCCCACGGATATAGGGAAGCATATGTCTAAGTTAGTTCCAATAGGGTGAACCTGAGATATAAGACGATATGTTTATCTAAACCAAAAGCTAACCATTGAAATAGAGTTATATACCAAGATCTCAGTGGCCTTGACCCTTGACAGCACAACCTCAATATCATTGTGCTCCATCCCCGTGATATACGGAAGCATGTCTCTAAATTAGTCCAAATAGGGTGAAGCCCTGCCGAGATCTACGACGATATGTTAAGCTAAACCAAAAATTTAACTGAGATTGGATGGCGACAAACTGATAGACAAACAAAATATCAGTGCTACACTGATGGAATATTGGAGAAAATTGTATGCAGCTTTGCATGTCCAAGTGCAAATATAGATTTGTATCAAGATCACAATGGTCTTGACTTCAAAAGTCTGAAATTCTTTTGCTGCTTCTACTGGTTGAAGTAACTGTATGCCCATGCTTAGTTGCAATAACCCGGCCAATTTTGAAACAAGACATCAGTATTACAGTAACGGGAAACTGGCGAAAACTTTGGCAATTTGCATTTCCAAAAGAAAATATAGATTTGTATCAAGATCACAATGTCCTTGACCGCAAACATCTGAATGTGTTTATGTTTTTCACACGGGCTGTATAAACTGTATGACCATGCCACCCACTTACCCACCCGCCCACTAACCCACATACACAGAGAGACAGACAGACAGACAGACAGACAGACAGACAGACAGACAGACAGACAGGCAGGCAGGCAGACAGCCAGGCAGGTAGCCAGCCAGCCAGCCAGCCAGCCAGACAAACAGACAGACAGACAGATAGACAGATAACGGAACCTATCATTATATTGGCGAAAATTCTAATATTCGCCAATAACAAACAGACAAACGGAGAAATGAAACCAAGCGATGTATTGTCGAAAATAATACTTATCGCCAGTATTAAATAGTCAATATGACCTGATAAGCCCAAAACCTTAAAACTGATTGCTTACGATTCAGTAAATCGTTTCACCCATCCGTGCATATTGGTCAGATTGAACTCGTATTTGTCTTTCTTTTCAGAAGGCGCGTCCATAAAGGTTCCAACGGCTTCCATTGTATCCAAAATCTATTCAAAGGTTAAATAGGTATATTATATTATACGGAATACATTATTTTATAAACATTTTTTTAAATCTTCGTCTCCGAAAACGCTTCGGGGATCGATGTAATCTTCGTCAAACGTCATTTAGGCCAACAACTAAATCAAGTTTGTTCAACGGAATTTGATTGGCTAAATGGTTCGGCGGTCGTCTTAGATGACCTAGATTTTGCGAAAACGATTTCTCCAGAATGCTAAGTGGACTCAGCCAAAATTTGGTAGATATGATTAGGGACTAAGGGCGATTAAGGTTTGTTCAAGGGAAGTTGATACATAAAAAACCATGGCCGCCGTGGACCAATCAAAATGTATGGTCTTGAGGCCATATTAGATTTATTTTATTTGATGCATTTTGAAACCGAAATTGGGTTTATATAGGTTTTTGGTTATGCTGATTAAAGAGATGCCACTTCCGAAACTATAAAATAAATAATTTGGTGGCAATCTTGGATTTTTTCATGCCCAAAACTCCCATATAAAAGCAATAGGAGCACAGGATTTTAAACAAATTTGGTGGAAAACATGATTGGGCCATAGGGATCAATTTGTTTGGCTATTTGACCACGTATTTAGAAATCTTCTTGTCCGAAAGCGCTTAGGTGATTGATTGGAAACCCATGAGAAATTCTTTAGGGAAACAACTGTACCATGTTTGTTCGAGAGAACTTGATTGGCTAAATGCTTCGGCGGCCATCGTGGAAGTTTTCGCGAAAAGAACTTCATTTCAACGGATTGGACTGAATTTGGGAGATTGAATTTGGGACTAAGCGCCATATTAAAGTTTGTTTAAGTGAAATTAATAGGTAAAAGAACATGGTCGCCGAGGACCAATCAGAATATAGCATCCATGGCGGCCATATTGGATTATTTTATTTGACTGATTTTTAAGTCGAAATCGGTTTTATCTAGATTTTTGGGTATTTCAAATTTTCAACTTTCTAAACTGTCGGATAAACGGGATGGCGGTCATCTTGAGTTTTCACCCACCAAAATACTCCGATGGCAAATCAATGGGTAATTTAATATGTCCTCTTTAGAAAGACTACACCGATTTAAACTAAAATCGCTAGGTGCATCTTTTTGTTTTTATTGCAATTCTGGTCAAACCCTATAAGCGATGATCTTTCTAGTTGAAATACCTATTTTCGAGGTGAGCGATAGGGGCCCCTTGGGCCTCAAGACCAGTTTCGCACGTGACTTGATGCTATTCTTTAATTGACTAATCATGCAAATTACAGTCGGGTTGTGTTAAATATGTGTACATCCCAGCATGATGGTTACCGACTACAACGAACTACGGTTGAACATGCTCAGTCGGGCCAACGGGCGCAGGACGTGACTCGACTTGATACAACTGCCTGTCCACACCGACATGCTTATCTGCGACGAACCGTTGCGTTGTGTCGGGTCAAGCATCTTCGGATTGGCGCGGCTGCGGCATCAAGCTATCAATTGATGAATCCAATCTGTCATGCAAGTATATGACGTCATAATCAATTGCGTCATATGTAGTCGGACGTAAGAATAAAAGTGCGTAATGAATGACATGACTAGGTCCGTCATGAATCTTGAATAGTCGGCCAGGTGTACGAATTGATGTATTTAGGCCTACTATTTAATAAGCATTCGGTTGAATATTTTGAAACTGATTTGACTGGTCGCTGTAACTGCCATATATTCAACATGGTAACTTCATAATTAGCAGGAAATTGGGATCCTGCTAATTCAAATTGAACCCAATACGGGCAAAGAATGGGTGGAGCTTTTTTTTTTTAGAGATGAACAGGTCATAGGTAAACGTGTGTTCATTCCTGTTAGGTATCATAATATGGTAGTACTGCTATATATTCAGGTGGGTTATGTCCCAATCAACTATGTCGTTACACCAATACCTACCTTGTGTCGATCTACTCCGCTGTTAAGAAGCACACAGAAGCCGTCCTTCTCAAAGGCACTGATCATATTCTTCCCCATGATCTTCAAAGACTCATCTTTAGCAACTCTCAAATCTTTAGCCTTTTCGTCAGCGACGTTCAGTCCATAAGCTATCACGTCTAGATATGGCAATTCGTTTTCCATTCCGAGGTCAAAGAGGTCTAGGATTCCTATCGTATTTTTAGAAATAAAAAATCAAAGTATCTCTTTTGCAATTCAGTTATTGGTTAATGTTTCTTCATCTAGAATCATAACTACGAATTGTAAAGCTTCGATTCAACGTTAATGTTTTCAAGAGGAAAATGTAAAAAGTCTAAATAAGCACGAGGTTAAAGTAAGCTTGATGTTATTATCGTTGTTAGCTTAATATACATCTAATAAGATCGCATGAGAGCGCGCTCTGTTTACAGCTTTTATTTAACCTGAAAGACACAAAACACAAACTCCTTGGAGAGTTGTATAAATTCATGGTTGAGGATTTTAGATGTAATTTGACTGGGAGCTGTTGCTGCCTATGGCAGCAACAGTTTCCTGTCAAATTAGTTTTAAAAAACTCAACAACTTACCTGTATGATGGGTTTAAAATTGTGATTCTGCGATGTTGGTGATCAAAGTGTTAATACAACCATATTGTATCTAAATCTAACTTAATTGACGCACAGATAATGTCTTATGCAGCCAAAGTTCGGTGGTTCTTTAAGACATATGGTCGATAAACCACATGTCTCATAGAACCACAATATCTTTGGTTTCACAAGCTATCTGGTCTATGGAGCAAGCGGTGATGCTCCAACAGCAATTCCTCCCTCAATAATGTGCTGTCCACGTACGCTTACAATAGTGTATATACGTTATGTATCCCCGAGGACAGGGAGAGCAAATCGCCACGTTGAACACAGCACATTGACCTCGAGATGAATTTCTAACGTCTGAAAGTCTAGATGATTAGATGGTCCAGTGTCATTGTGACAAGGTGAAGGGCATAATTATATACTAAATACATTAACATTTACATGAGACATAGGCATACGTTAATATCACGGAGCTCGTGTAGTTTGCAAACGTCCTATATATAATATTTACAGACCTAGATTTTGGATTAAGGTTATACTAAAGGTACACGATATTGCCCTATGCGACATCGCGATATATCGATATATCGTAGCTAATAAAGTAAGCACATATACACGCACAGTAAAGAACTCATTAATGATTTTCTCTTGAACGTCTATGAAGATTTATGTGAATTTGTCGACATATTTTCTTAACAGGGTATATGCACTTACGGACGTCATATTATGATCACAACATTGCGTGTTCTCCGTCCTTTAAAGTAGAGGTTGTTCACTACTGGGACTATCAACAACATCGACAACAACGGTTTTCACGGGACTGTCGTATCACTTTGCCAAATATCCAGCGATGTCTACGGAGAAGACAGGTGTAATGAACTGCCATATCATAAACCGTGAAATAAGTGTCTCTTTTGATCGGCGATTATTACGCACAGCATCTGAGGTTTTATGAATTGTCTACACCTACAGAGACTGTTTGGCTCGACAATGCTGAGGAATTGCTTATAAAACTATTTTTAACAAGAAATTACAACATCTCACAAACTGCTTACCATCCATCTGTCTCTAGAACTTGCTTTCGTTGTTTAACACGTTAATGGCGAAGCCAGCCTCTGCAATAGTCTCAAGGAATGCCAATTTGCAGGCCAAGCGAAGACGATTTTAGAAAATCTACCACCGAGATGACTGGCTCGATAGTCAGGCCAGTCATTCCAGTGGTAAAATCTTCAAAAATAATCTTCTCAATGCCAGCAAATGCGCATTGAATAAGCAAGAACGTAAATCTTTCTGACAATAATGTATGCCAATAATGTCACGATCGTTAGTCATTCCATGGGAATCGTTAGTCAAGTTGTGACGCATCCTACCTCAGGGCAGGCACGTGTTGACCAATCACTGTATGCAATGGCACGATAGATACAATGCGCATGGCCAGATAAACACCGAGATGATCATTATGTGATGATGATGGTGGATGGATTGTACATTGGAATGTATGTTTTAGAAGCTTTGCCTCACTGGCTCATTCTGGCTTTAAAGGTGCAAGGCACTTGTAGAAGCAGATTTTACAGGGCAGAGCAGAATGTTTAGTGGTAGGTTTGTAACAACACAAACATGATAGATACTCGTTTTGGCTCCCCACATTCTTCTGAACTAAGCACACAAGCAGTTCACTGGCAGTCTCGCAGTAATGTAGTTAATGGACGATGATGCTTTATTGGTTGTTGTTGATTGGTGTCATGATCATGAGTCTGACTGATTGTGTTCTCAAGATGGTGAAGTGAAAACATCTTTCAGCTGCAATCCGTCCTTTTCTTTCAACGTCATCCACCGTGTCGTGTAAACTGCAAGGGACCCTTGAGGGTCTTTCTCATCTGTAGCGGTCCCATATTATGTTCTTTGATGCCTGATCCCAAAACAATTAGCAAGTTGAAATTGTGGCATCCTTTGCATGCCTGATACCTGTCGACACCTACCACAGAAAATTATAGTCCTTTCTGAGAAGGTGTATTCTCTGGCATTCGGAGACCATCTCCGAACTCCGTGTTACATAGTTTATGGAGTATTGCATTTCATATTATATAGTGTGGCCAGCGATGATTTGCAATGACTCGCAGATGTTTGCTGTGACATGCATCAAGTTTGTAGAAGAGTGCTTTTGGAGCTTCCAAGCTGTTACAATTGTCTAGCATGAAACTAGATTAGAAACGCCCAGCAGATGACAGAGTGAGAGAGAGAGAGAGAGAGAGAGAGAGAGAGAGAGAGAGAGAGAGAGAGAGAGAGAGAGAGAGAGCATGATGAATGACTGCCATGGAATAAGTTCACTTGGTCTTTCAGGCAAGGCGATCTAATAATATTAAATATACATGAGTCCTTTCACTTTTACATTTTGTCGTATATTATTATATAGAACGGACTTGATTAGTTGCATAACATGTACTTATAGTAAACATGGAAACGCATCAGCAGGCAAAACGACGAGTGAATACATAATTATCAGATTGCTTAAGCGATGATTCAAGAGTAATACTGTGTTATGGAATTCTACTATGAATTAATACGCCACAATATAACATCTGTCCTCCTTAAAATGATTTTGATACAAGTAAAATTTAAAACAAACATACCAAGTTTACTAATGAGTCATGACAATACATGTTTGTGAGTAAATGTCTCAGAGATTTTCCTGAATGATGCATGTAGGCTAGTGATCAGAAGGGGTCCTCATGTTCCTGGATTTTGTTGGTAAAATCCACGTTTAGACGTCTTTATATCTATAATAAACAAACAATCATGTCAACGGCGTGAACAAATGGTCCACAGTGTTCGTTAGGCGGCCATCTTAGATTTCGTAGGACACGACAACAAAAATCTGTAATTTTAAATACATCATGAACCAGACATCAGTCGAAGGCAAATTACCATACCTTTCCATTCAATAATGATGAAAAGGTTGTAAGAGTTATCTTTGTGGCTGTAACAATTATAATACCGCAAATCGAGGAAAAATATCAGTAAATCGGCTGCAAATATATATAAGTAGTAGGTGTAGTGTAAAAAACAACGCTGTTGGCCAATTTCCATCTAGTGAGTGATCAGACGCAAGTCAGCAAAAAGGAGTTCCCATGCGCCTATATATTTGCAGCCGATTTACTGATATTTTTCCTCGATTTGCGATATATATATATATATATATATATATATATATATATATATATATATATATATATATATATATATATATATATATATATATATATATATATATATGCTAATACGCATACAATTCTGACCAGCTGTTGCAAGGTCGCTTTCTGTAATGACTGCAGTCACTCCTCCTGCTTCTGAGGTCATTTGCCTTCTACTTAAGCATACTTCACTTTTTCTAATAATCGCTCTACCAATGGAGCAATTTAGTTTTATCTATGCCCCGTCCATCGTTAGCTAAGCTCTACACACACTTCACCTGTTTTGGAAACTATCAATTTCCAAAAAAACTATATAGGTAAGCAGTTGAAGATTTTGAAACTTATTTGACTATGGCAGCAATAGCGCCATGTCAAACTAGTCTAAAATATTCAACCGCATGTTTATTAGAAAGATATGCAATTCGTACAACAACTGATAGACCGTTATCACGTAAGTGTTCGTGACTAACATACGTCATTTGTGACGTAAATGATTATAGCGTCATCCTACTACACGTCACGTAGTTGATTATGACGTCATATGTCTGACTGAGAACCTGGAATCCTCCATTAAGATTCAAGACTCAAGATTATTTATTCAATAATTCCAAATAAACATTGTCAGTTCATAAATTCTTCAAAATTCTTTCTTTTGCAGATAACATATCTAGTGATAACGTAGATGGGATGGTGACAACGCGTTAGCATTCACAATAATCAAATTAATGTAGCTCGCTATATCAAATGGCGATCGAATATTAGGTCGCGCAATTATGCCTAAGTCTAATAAGAAGAGAGAAAGTGATTCATGAGAGTTGAAATCCCAAAGCGCCATCCTCAATCACGTGTCGTACATGCGCTTGGCATTAACCGTGGCCATTTCATATTATTTAGGGACATCGTAGTAGAACTAACTGAAAGGCTTAATGCGTTAATTACATGAACAATCATATTCGCATACATTTCCTGAGTTTTATTAGGACTGTTCATCATGCTCAGAGCATATCGTAGCTGATGATGTAACACATCTGCATGTGCTCAGTTCGTTTTTGTAGTCAGTAGAATGTGTGGCATGATGGACGGCTCTGAGTGTACAAAGGCAGGGAATCACCATGTGCTTGAGGCGTCACATGTCAGCAATAAGGAGGAGGTAAGACAGTGAAACATAGTTGTTATAAAGCTTCATTAAGTCCTTCACCTGCGTCGACAAAGACCACCTCTACCGTGTCAAATCTGATTCTTCAATCCCAATGATCGTCAGCTGTGGTTACCTCTGACTGGTACATGGGCTCTTCTGCAGTAATACTCCATGCATGCATGGTTAATCGGCCTAAATTAGTCAATTGTTTACTTCCTCACTGGTGTGCTCATGGTCGCAGAAACAAATCCACCAAGAACATACACTGGCTGTTTGCCAGCGCTTCCCACAATCCAGCAAATGAGCCAGGGATAGAAATCCTGCATGCTGGTATCGTGCATTTCTTGTACCACCATGTGGGAACTTGTGCGAACGTTGGTGTAGATAGTGACTGCAGAGTGAGTTTACAGTGCATCAATCTTGAGACACCCATCGTCTGCTCTATCATATTATGGAATAGTTGAGCTCGGGCCTAAGTGGTCTGAAAACAAGGTTCTATATCTTGAATCGTTAAGCCGGCTGCACTTTTGACAATATTTGCTATTGTGGACATTGATTAGAATGTTGTCGAGGCTATCCCAATCATAGTGGAAGAGATTAGCTCCCTGGCCAGTAATGATGTCAGGTGCATATACCTTATCATCGGTATTTTCCATGACTATCTCCAACTCCAAGCTCAAATCTAAGGAATCTCTACATTATTCAGGATGGTGGTAATCTGCTTTGTGCAGTACACATACTGGATGATGTTGAGAACAGAATATGCTTCGGAAGCTTCCACTTTCCACATGTAACAGCACGGCAAGGTTTTGAGCAATTTAGAGAACAAGTCGTCACATGTTCTTACACTTCTCATCAATCTCGAATCTGCCAGCCAGTACTAGAGTGAAGAACTTTGCCAACTCTTCAGGCAACATCAGACCTGACTCCCGCATCAGAAAAAGTTGGAGGACAGGACAACTCTTTCGACTACATTTGTGCTCTTTGGATTATTTCATGGATAGGAAGAGCCACATGAGCACGCCTATCTTTAGAGCCAAGCCTGCATACAAATACTATGGCATCGCGAACTGAGATGTTGTTATTATTTAAATGCGATTGAAAGCGGCGCTCTCCCTATCACTTGCCTGCGCCTAGTGAGACTCATATTCTCACCGATTTCATGATTTTACCGGCGATGCAGCAGCGTATGATTTCTATGTTATGGATTCGGATACGTATTTCGTGAAGGTTGTCAATGTGTCACGGGGATGTGGGATTCACGACCTCATTCTGCTCAGTGACATGCTTGTTGAGAATATCGACCACAGAGTTGAGTGCCTCATCATGAGTAGCAGCTTGGCAAGCTAGTTTTCGGTCCACGTCTACTCGCTCCTTTGCTCTGATATGACTTTGATACGCCTTCCGAATGACTCACGTTAGTAGTAGATGTTAGAGTGCTCCTATACAGCATGCGGATCCTTACCCAACACGTAGTAGTGATGACGAGTCTTTCTTAGAATAAACGCTTGATGCTCAATCTGTTGCCACACCGACTCTTTGTGGTTCCATGAAGCATGTCTTTCTTTCCACATCATCACTGAATATGCACCCAGGAGGAGCTAATCGTAATGAGCACAAGGCTACAGCAACAGCAGAAAGAGGAGTACAATGGTGTCTCTGAACTTGAGGCCTCAATGGATGTTTCAAAATCCTTCGACTCATTTAAGTCTACATGAACACACACGCACACACGCACGCACATACGCACACGCACACACATACACACGCACGCCACGCCACGAACGCACGCACGCACGCACGCACGCACGCACGCACGCACGCACGCACTTGCACATACGCACAATTAATGAAACCCCAGTTTCCCTTACTGGGTGAGTCAAATATATGGAACCGCCGAATCTGCTAAAGATCAATTGGCTCACATTGCTGTTTAAGTCAGTGTTGCTTTCTCCAAATATCTCACAGGTTGCATTTTTAGTATCCTGGAGGCGGCAACTAATTTTAGTGATCTAAGTGATGACTAATAATTATGAGAGTCTATTATGAGGTCTCTAAACCCTGAAAAGAGTCGCTGAATGTTAGATATTATTTCAAGCGGATGCTATGCAACATGTGATTGGATTTATGCTTTTCCACTACGTATATTATATTTTTTAGGTTTTTGCAAGTTAGTCGAAAATGACTTTAATTCTGAATTGGAAATAAAATATTGAATTCCCACATGTTGAATCATTGTTCTACACCTCACAGTCAAATTTGCAATACAGGCTCAGTAATGTGCATTATCAGGGATTTGGCCTGCGAACATCACAGCAGTTGAACAATAATTGGACATTTCATTGAATTTGACGTTAGTTCATGGCTTTTTTACTAAGCTAGCCACTTCGAAGCAATGTAGATATCCAATTTGTCACATTATATATATATATATATATATATATATATATATATATATATATATATATATATATATATATATATATATATATATATATATATATATATATATATATATATATGCAGTTGGGGCATATGCATTAATAATGCGTCACGTGTTGATGGTACCATTTCGCAGTGGCATGACCATGCCAATGGATGCAATACACCAACGTATTTGAAACATATGCCGTGATCTAAGGGCGCACATACCGTGGTATGTGGCATGGCTTTGCTGCATGAGAATCAGCTTGTCACCAGTATGAAGATGCTGCGCTGAATGAGTGAACATTTTTGTTTCACTGATGCACGCAACGTCGATGTTATAGTGGTCATAGTCCGATCCTAATGCTTGTCGCTTAGATGCAGCAGGTAAACCACGTATATTCCATGTTGGGATTGCAAACCCATGGGGGAAATTGTAACGACTGAGCGTGTTCAATACATTTTCATTGAGGAAGAGAACCTGGATTACATTAGTTTCCTAGCTATGTTAGTTTTTCCATCTAAATTGGTACTTGCGGATGAGACTAGCGTGAAGGTGTCATATTCTCCTCACGCTATTGATAATAATTATATATCTATGATCTGTGATTAGTTATAGTTAATAGATTCACATCTATACAATATATAAGAATCATATATATTACACTACCGTAGATGACGATATTTCTAAACTCTGTACTTCTTTTCCTGTCCGTATATATGATTCTGCAAACAGTAATTGATTAGAATAAATATAATAATAATAATAATAATAAATTCATAATTTTTCCAAATTATTGATGCAAATTAACTGTGTACCCCCACCCACCCTCTGCACTTATTTCTGTAACATCGGATTAATTTGTGCCTAGCAGCAGAACTATGCACACCCTTGTTTTGCAGTTTCAGTGACTTCATCGGGAAATTACTATATTATAGTTCAGGCCTTCTGATACCATTAAGAATCAAATTTGTTCGTCTTCTCTGGACCAGTAGAAAGATTAACATATAATGGAGTTCCAGGTACGTGGAAAGTGGCTAGAATACCAGAAGATGATTTTACGTTACTAACTAGCAAGCAAGCTTCATAAATGTGTACTCGCATTCCATTATCGCTGTCAGAGTGGTTGACAATGTTGATATTGGTCTTACGTTCATGAAGTGACGTTATTTAAAATGGCCGCTATAACCCTTTTATGGCAAATCTTAAAGAATGCATGAATCGAGAGTGACCTTATTTTATTCGATGTGTATTGAATATTAACCAATCATGATCGTGCAAGCGCTTTGTATCGGATGTAGAGTTCACAGAATATGCTGCCATTTTCTGATCACCTCTAACTTTATCTTCACGTCACTTCATAATCATGGAACATATAAAAACAGATATTCCCAGAATCCCATTTTCAAGATAATTATACAGGTAAGCTGTTGCATATTTGGAAACCAAATCCTTATCAAATGGTAAATCCATCAAAGACTTCGTTAACTTGATGGACATTTAAACGTACATTTAAACGGACATTTAAACGTGACGTAGATAGCTATATCATGCATTGTGCATTTTGGTTGCAATGTCAGCCTGCACGTGAGCAACAGATTGGATCTTTCCATTCTTACAGTACTTACAGTTGCCATTGTCTGTCACACATCTGCACATTTCAGTACAGAATGTCTAACTGTTCTTCTTGTACGAGCATGGTGATATAACATGTTTGTTCGTACTACTTCTACCTTTGACAAATTCCTCAATAGCTGGCGATCCAGCTAGCATCTCTGAAATGACTTGAATGTAATAGTATCTTTCTACTGTCAACCCATATAGCGCATTCCATTAGTAAATGTGTGACTGGCTTTGCTACAGTACCATGACTTCATCGATTACTAATGTGCTCTCTGGAATATAGCATGTCAGAGTGGCCATGTAGATGGCTGTTTTTTCTGCCTATGCCTTGAAATTTATGAAAGTACATTTATCTCACTTTTCCTATGTCAGATTTGAACATGGGTATTAACCTTTATAGAGAAACATTTCCAATCCGTCAAATATATATATGTATTGGTTTGGGATGACAACTTTGCCCATTTGCTGGAAGGAATCGGGAACATTCTGCCAAATTTACCCCCACCCCATTTGCTTCTAGATTCTATGTGAGGGCATGGAATCCTGACAGGCACTAAGTTTGCTCAATTGACTCGTATATAATTTAGTTTTGAGTGGGGTACCACGTTGCCAATCCATTCCTCTCAATATCACAAGTTGTGTTTGTTTTCCTATATGCGGGACAAAGGCGTCAACTACCATGTTGATATCAAGTATATACAGGTAAGCTGTTGAATATTTTGAAACTAATTTTGTTGGGTACTGTTGCTGCAAATGGCAGCAACAGCGCTCAGTTAAATTAGTTTCAAACTATTTAACAGCATGTTTATTAAATAGTACAGACATAATTCGTACAAGAATGCATAGTCCGTCACCAATTAGGAGTCTCGCGTTCATGACGTACTTATCTACGTCATTCATGACGTCATTGATTACGATGTCACGTCACGTAGTTGATTATGACGTCATATGAACACTGGAAAGATCCATTGCTTTGCACAACGCCCGACTACAAAATGGATGTCGTATAGAGATTCAGTTCCGCTAGCCACAGGAGGAATGAAATAAAACTTTAACAACTCACTGAAACTATACGATTGATAGCGAGTACTTTGAACCCTCGCGCTCCCTTCTTAATCCAATCAGCTCGTCAAGTGGTCTTGATATTAATACTTCGTGTATTTCGTGGCTGTCATGATGCTTCAAGTGGGAAACAAGCTTAGTCGCATCCAAATAGCGATTTGCAGAGCAGTCAGCGGAAATCTATTTATCCGTGAGTATCGCTTCTTGGAGATTTACCTCAGAGACAGACCTATCAGGAGAATGTTTAGTAAAAAGTAAATCCATCAAAGACATACAATTCGCATGCTTGGCTGAATTTTCTAGCTTTACGATATTTTCTTCATCCACGTGAACTCTCCTCTGTAGGGGTCAGTCGGTGCTGCAAAGACGGTTCAAAGTGACGGATACTGGTTTAGTCTAGTGATATAAGGAACGACACTGCCAATAAATGATTCGCTCAGATATGTGAATATAAATATGTACCATGGGTAAGCTATATAATTTTAATAAAATTCCAATTGATTTAATTTCAAGGACCAGACCAAGAAGTCAGTCAAGATCAAATTGGTGAAAGATAACATGGATTGGTGCACCCTTAACACACAATGATGTAGATTAAACAGCCAGAATGACCATCGGAATAAGAACACCATTGTGGATGAAATCCTAAGCAGATAAGATAGTCATCAACTAACAACGAATGTAAGACTCGCAGCACATGGAACAAGACGGCAGGACTGGCCCTGGTTGCTGGCTAAAATAGCGCTTCTGGATCCAGGTATCAGGAACGAGGTTAGACTCCGAATGACAAACTGGACATGCCACAATTGGATGCTTCAAGGCGACCTACAGGAAACCTGTGGCTTTATATACTGTAAGATTTCCCGGTGATGACAATAACAAATGACATAACTGATGTAGGTGATGAGGTCGTATCAGCAACTGGTTTTGCTATTAACAGTTCTGATTGGTGATTTAAAAACTGAATGACTGGGTCTTAGACTGGCATAATTACACTGAATTAATGACAGAAATACAGGTTGCTCTTGACAGAGACAAATGTGGGTATGTACTTGCTCGCTACTGCAGTTTTCATTCAGTTCAGCGGCTAAAATTTACATGGACTTAGAATCTCTAATGACATAAATACGTCTCTGTAGCAGTGTGCGTCGCAATAAAATTCAATCAGTGGTGAAAATCTGCAGGACGGGTCATAATCTAACAATACCAGATGAATCTACTTCTAGCAATGTGACTTGCCCACTTTTAGGTAAGCGCCGCCCATGCTTTGTTCGAAGGTCACATATGAAAGCCAATGAGAATAAACTGGAGAGGGGGAGCCGTGTTCGCCTTGATAGTATAAAAAAGATTAGCGGTGGTACCTTTTGAAGACGAACTTTATTTATTTTGACAAGCTTTGGCACATAAATGTGCTTCATCAGGTAGCGAGTGGAATATGAAAATGAGATATGTTATTGCCTATTGCCTCCCTTACCTTTCCATCGATCAATTCCACAACATCTCCTTTCTATTTCCTCTGACCTCCATGATGATTACTGCTCCCTTTAAATTCACTGTTACAGTTGCTTCATTGTTCAAACAATTTGCAGTCCTTAGAGGAAACCACAACGCCTATATCTCTGGGCTTGGCTAATCAAGCATCTTTTGTTGCAAAATACTCAGCTACCTGATGAAGCACATTTGTGTGCGAAAGCGTGTCAAAATAAATAAAGTTAGTCTGAAAAGGCTACTACCTCCAATCTTCTTTTTTCTAATGAGAATAAGGATATAGTTTCATTAAGATATTCACGTATTTTGTTGCTATGCTAGATCTATAATGCAGGAGAAATATGGCGTGAAGTATCCAGTTTCGGGGTGCCTAAGCAGAAATTGCTAATAATTTAATAAATACCATAGATAGTTAAAAGAATTGTCTTAATTTGCTAGTGACTTTATCCCTTATCCAGTGCCAAGTTAGAAGAAAATCCTCCAAAACGCCATTAGGCGATGACGTACTTCAAATCAAACAAAAATGATGGTATCCTGTTTCGGTGATACCGTGTACAGGCTCGCCCAAATGGACAATACAGCTACCATATGGAGCAAAAAATGCTGAACGTTAGACGTTGCCAGAAAGGGGAACTATTTTACTGTAATTCTTTTTTGTTTTTTCTTGGCTGATAGTGGTAGAGTTTCCTCAGACTGGAGCTAGTTGTGATGGCTTAAATGATTGAAGCATCAAACGGAAATATGCATAAGTTATTGAATAATACTATTCATATACTCATTGATTTTGATTAAAATGTGCTAAGAACAGACACTGCACTATTGACTTTTGAAGCACCCTGTCCAGTATGGATTTTGACATTTGTCACGTGGTATAAATAAAATAGACGACAGAGAATATTTGAAACAAAAGATTTACGTTTTTTTATTTAAAATACAATGATTTAAAGGCATAGGATAAAAAGTAATAAGAAAACTGGCCATTTTTTACATGCTAAAGCTGATTTAGCGCTCACTTAGCATCTTAATGTGCATTTTGAGGGGAAACGCCCTAAGCATTACCGAAAATTAACCTACTGTTTGACTATACCATTATGGCGTCATGAGACCTTGTGTTGTCACACAGCACATGCGTAACAAAAATTCACCGAATCTAGAGCCTCACCGAAACTGAATACTCCACAATAACCTTGTTATTCCAATATGGGTGCCCCAATCTACAACTGTACTAAACCGAATGGGCTTTTCCAGTTTAACCATCCATCATATACCATCATATTTAACTATGTGACATGTAGGATAACGTCACAGTGAATTTCAACATGATGTGAATGATGGTGTTGGTAAGTACTTTCACGTCTGTGATGTTTGCAGAGTAAAGGAAGTCTTTTGGCTCTGGATAACCGCTAAGGGCTTCGGGAAATGACTCTATTAAGATGGAAAGGCGCGATTTGTGGTCAATGCAACCATAGGCTCACGGGGCTAGGTGCTTTACTCATGTGCCAATTTCTTGAAGCATTTCTTTAGTCTACCACCTGATTGTGTGGATCAAAATGTGGCTAGCTTCGACTTAGTCTTATCAGCTAAACACTTCGTCCAGTGTATGTCATGGTAAGCTGTCTATGTCCCATACATTTTAGGTCTGTAACTACTTGGAGGGCTTTCCCTTTTAGAGAAGAGGAGAAATATACCCTCTTGGTGTTGTCAGTCCATCCATTTACGTCTGCTATGATAGAGAACTGACAGCAGTTGTTCATCCATGCCCTCTCACCGTGCTACTCTGGTGGGAGTACACACTTCTCCGTGCGAGGCTGTGGGCCTCTCGGATGTTGGTACATGTGATGGTTATACGTTGGGCAGTTCACGGGTAGGTTAGCCTGATAATCCGTAGATAGTGGTGCCTATGGATATAGGTCTCTGTATGTATGCATAGGTTATCCAGGAACTGCCAGTCATGGTAGTTGATATTGATGAGGTGGCACGGTGATGTGGTTATCATCAGCCATGACAGCAGACATCATCGTTGCTGTGTGCTGGAGGATGTGGTCAGTTCCCCTTTTGTCAGGCGAGCCACACACCACTTGCGTCCTACTCGGTCATGCGTCCGGGTTCCCTACAATGTTTTGCTAGCCATAAGTGGCAGCTGCATCTATGGATGCACGTGGGTAAGGGAGCCTGGTACAAATTGCGCCGAGCCCTTTGTGTAGTTTGAATTCTACCACCGAGTGTGACTCATCTTCTGCTCGGGGCATGTCTTGCAAAGGCGGCGGGGAGTACTTGTAACCTGGTCGTGGTTTCGCCTCTTAGTCCACTTTCTCTAGATGCTCTTTCAGTAATTTCAATCGATGGTTCGAAAGCTCTGCCCGAAAAGAATACATGTTGCCTCTGATTGTATAAGCCAGAAGGTGATATCGTGTGGCAGTCTATCTACGTTACAGCTTGCCAGTTGGAATGCTTTCTGTGCCTATGATAATGGTTTGTGATGTTAGCCTGTGTGCGTGGTTAATGCCTCAGAAACATAATGCCTATCTTACGTGTTAGGTTAAATTAGTAGATAGGACAGAGAATGAGTATGACAGCCACGTTATGGAAGGTTGAGTTACGCCAAAGGCTGCAACAAAAGACGCTGTAGTCTGTACAGCAAAAAGCTCCATTGGGTGGCACACACCATTATAGGGAGGAGCAGATACCAATACAGGCTGGAAAGCAAACACTCAAATGAAATGCATACTGTACATATCCTCCAAATAATGGTACAGTGGGTATTTGGGTGACATCGATTAGAGTCACCCCTAGAAACTTTATTATAGACCAGGTGTTTCAAACAGTGGATGAACAGAGATGGTCCATTTTAGTGCCCAACTAACTGCACCATCGTACTAGTGGGACACAGAAGTCACTTATTGTTAGGGACTAACTAGGCACGAACACGGATCATGCAACAGCGTGCGATACACATAGACATAAAATTACGAAAACATCATACAAACACATATATAAGACAGCGTTTTAAGAAGAAGGTGGCATAGAGCTGCAGCACATGCACCCAGTTACTTCGGTCCTCATAAGATTAGCATTTAGGTAGCGCCACTATGCAGGCTTAGGAAGGTTGCAGCTACTTCCACCTATCTTATCTTTTAGCCAAAGGCCAGCTTATAAACATTGGTGGGTAGCTATGGATTGTGTGCAGTTAGTTATCAGCTCATATTCTTCAAACATGGAGAAACCCCTGTGAGGAAGAGTGTCCATTTTTTTAAACCATACAAATATTACGAAGTTTAGTGCGTGCTGCCATCATAGGTTATCCCTGGCTATACTCAAGATGCAGAATATGGTCCCGTCCAGATTTAGTTCGGTGATCTGCTTAAAAGGATTCAGGAGGGGCCAGGTGACTCCTCCCTCACTTGCCCAGTGACTCCGATTCCTAGTTTTCCTCTACTGGGTGTGACTTTAAAATGCATGCCATGTTCAGCTTCTGCAGCGTGGAGAAAAGTTTTAGATTTTTATTGCATAACAGGGATTCTGCAAAACAGTTCCAAAATCTGGGGAGAGACAGTTACAAAGCTGTCAAAATACATCATGTAGGCCTTAATTTACGAAGTGGGGACATTAATATCCTTGGAGTCACATCTTTTAAAAGTGTGTAAATTTCTAAATGTTATCGATGCCAGACCGACAATATAGCATACACAATGCGTACGATGCTGGCCATGCGGGATGCAAGCTCTCGACTTAGATTTCCAATAAGTCCGTTAACATGGATAGCGACCTACCATACTCAGTACATATGTACGGTGGCATCAAGGCCACCTCTAGTGACGTCATCATACCCGTCCTAGGCCGACAGGCGAGGTTTTCATTAGCCGTCGCAGGCCAACGTTGTCGTATAGAGGACGCTTCAGTCCCACACAAACCGACTACACAATCACTGATAGATGCAGCTCTATTTCATTGATGTTGGTTAACGTCCTCCCTTAAACCCACCTCCTAAGTGGAGTGGTTAAATGCTAGATAATGGACTTTTCCATTTTAGCTATGCCCCGCCCATCACTAGCTAAGCTCCACCCACACCTCGCCGTGTTGGGATTGATCGATCCCCAAATGCTCTAGCTATCAATTTCCTGAAAAGTATACAGGGAAGCTGTTGAATATTTTGCAACTAATTTGACTGGGTGCTGTTGCTGCCTATGGCAGAAACAGCGCCCAGTCAAATTAGATAGGCAGCAACAGCACACAGTCAAATTAGTTACAAAATATTCAACAGAATATTTATTAAATAGTAAAAGCAAACAATTTGTACAACAACGCATATACAGTCTTCAAATATGCGTTCGTGACGTACTTATGGACGTCATTCATGACGTCATTCATTATGATGTCATTGTATACCTCACGCAGTTCATTATGACGTCATATGATGGGTGAGTACTCTGGAAAGGTGAATTATAGTCAACTACCCGTCTACCTGGCGCTTGCAAGCCCACGTTGAATTCGGACCAGCTACCATGACGCAGCTAGCAAATTGAACTACGAGAGTGGGTCGTGAGCTGCCACCTTAGTGGATGACTGGTTGGCTACGTGACAACCCCACACGCTTCCATCTTAAACACGTCCTATACTACATAGGTGTACTCAATGGTTCCTTATCTCTTTGTTTGTCGTTTCTTCTTGTGCACTTGTTATTGGACCCGTATTTATATCTGTACTTCACTGGGCGTGTCGCAGCCGTTGAGTAGTCGGTCTACTGCTGTTCCAGTGGGTGCAAGTTCTTGTTTGCTGCCGTTCAGGGGACGATTCATCCATTGCTAACAGGGATTCCGCTCTTTGACGGGTCACTATCAGTAATCTAGTAGTTAAGTAGAGATAGGCCACTGCTGCATTAAGCACAGACAGATGCTATAACCTAATCGTAGAATAGGTACGCACAAGCCTGCAAGCGGCGAGCTAGCAGCACGATGGACCACTAACAACACCATACAGAAACATCAAGTGACTAAAAACTGGAATAACCTGTTAATACTTTTAGCTAGAACATACTGGTTTTGGAGGGACATCTAGAAAAACCCATCCATCGCTTCTTTTTCTTCCCTTTCTCTGGATAAGGAGGATTCTTTTTTCTCTCTTCGAACAGCAAAAAGGTGACTCGCACAAAAATGTTAAGTTAGGAGTAATCAAAGCGCCGGGGTGTGGGGGAGGGGTAGGACCTATATTCTGTCCTTTCTTACGTTACTCTCTCCAGCCCCTCTCTCTGATCCCGCCCCCTGTAGCGAGACACCTAATCTAGGAAATCTAAACTACTTAGGTAAAAAAGCAGGCACAAGATCATCCATCACCGTAATAAGATCAACGTTATATTTTCGCTGAATCTAGGACACGATAATCA
The DNA here is from genome assembly GCA_034401795.1 of Chaetoderma sp. LZ-2023a. NCBI lineage: Eukaryota > Metazoa > Mollusca > Caudofoveata > Chaetodermatida > Chaetodermatidae > Chaetoderma > Chaetoderma sp. LZ-2023a. The sequence continues at coordinate 160,121,011 of CM067359.1, forward strand.
ATCCTCCCTAACGGTAAATTCTTCTTAATTTAAACCATGTTAATCCTGAAATCCGCTCCTGTCATGGCCAATCTAGTGATTCAGATACTATGGTGGAGTTTAACCATCTTGGGTGAATGTTCCCGTGAATGCGTGGCCTTACCCACTCGTATACTGTACTGATGGTCATTCCGTAGCTCCCAAGTGGACTACCCCGAGAGCCGAGTTAGCCCAGACATATTTCCTTGCAACCCCACCCCTCCCCATCCCCTGGGAGATAAACCGGGCTAGCGAGGGTCCGACCGCTACCATACACTGATGGCCTGAATAGTCAACTACATGACGTGAAGGATGACGTCATAATCAATTACAGCATGAATGACTCGATTCAGTCTGTCTTAACTTGTGCGAATTGTATGTCTTTGCTATTTAATCAACATGCCATAGCGAGCAACAACACTCAGAAAATTCAACGGCTTACCTGTATAGTTTTCTGGAAATTGATAGTCGGGGAGTTCAGAGATCGATCGATCACAACACGAACGTGGTGCTGATGGATCTTAGCTGGAGATGGGCGGAGCATAGCTAAAACTGGAACGGTCCATTAAACCATCGGTAATACTATTAGTTACACCAGTGCTTAGCCGTGGGTACAGGCTGTTACCACACGCACAAACGTTGCGCTCGGGGAAATACATTTTATATGTCCCAGAGTTGAGCGTAGCGACGGAAATATAAATGTTTGCGCGCATGGTAACAGCCTGTACCCACGGCTAAACACTGGTGTAACGAATTTGTTACCCCTCAAACGTTTGAGGGCGATATTTTATCATAGCGTGACATTTATATAAGCAATTCTTGAATTAGACATCTCGACACAAGTCAAAAGCAGTTAAATCTGGAACTGGCGCAGCATGGACCATTATATTGTAGACAGTAGAGACTAAAAGCGCTAATATCATCAAGCTCATGTGACGTTTCAGTGACAGATTTGTTGGTGTCATTAGCAGCTGTAGGACGTGGGTTTGCTGAAGCAGGGATGTCCTCATTGTTTGTAAACAGACTGTCACCACAACTGTCAACTGATCTAACGGATATGTATAAACCATTTCATATCGATTTGTTGATTAATGTAATTGACACGCTCGTCACACTTAAAGATAACGTATTGTTGGCAGATCAATATTCTCGGGTTGTGATGAAATATGCAACAGATTGATAGCAATTAATATCGCCGTTTTGATAGCTATGATAAATGTATCGCTCTGGCGGGTATTAAATTTGTTATATAAGCGGGATGCACGACCTTGCTGCAGCAACGGCACCCAGTCAAATTGGGTTCAAAATATGCAACAGTTTTCCCGTATAGTTGTTTTGAAATTGAGACACTTGATTATCAAAAATGCCGAATCTGGCGCATGTCTACCATTTTAGAGACAGGCATATTATTATAATGAGATTTATGGCTAGCTGCGCAGTAAAGCTGAAACACGCTTTTCGCGCGGGGCGGGAGTGGGGGTGATACCATGCGGTATTGCCCTCACGTGAGGGAAATACCAGATCATCCATCCCAGATCTTAACAAATCAAATAACAGCCCCGTAAGGGACATGCAAAAACAAAAAATTCATTTTTAACACGAGTTACTAAGTCGTGCGCACGAGTTAAGAAAACGAAATATTTTGCTTTTTCATGTCCTTAAGCTCGATACACACGGCACAACAAGTTTTATACAATAAGTTGGTTCCGACAGTACACACCGTAACACGAGCCAACAAGTTGCATACAACATTTGTGCAAAATCCAGAAGCTGCATAAAATAGTACATGTCAAATGTCAGAATTAGTAAACTATTATATGTCTCCTCGTTTATTGCGATTGAAGTAGTCTTGTATTTTCACATTAAATAAGCACTCGCACTCCTCGTATAGCTCAACAACATTATGGCGTCATAATAAACTACGTGGCATGTAGGATGACGTAATAATTAATTACAGAATAAATGACTCGATTAAATATAAACGCTTAGAATAGGTTGTACACGGGCGAAGTGTGGGTGGAGCTTAGCTAGAGATGGGCGGGGCATAGTTAAAACTAGAAAGGTCCATTGATTGGTCGCATAAAATGTTGGATGAAAACGTTGCGTGAAACCGATACACACGATACAACTTGTTGTATACATGTTGAACGAAAATAGAACACTGTTCTATTTGTTTCATCCACCTTTCACGGAGCTCCGTACATTTACTACTTTAGTATCAAGGTGAACTCTTGCTTATGTCCTATTACCAGGCCTAGATTATATTGGGGTTTACACCTAGAGTTATTGTATTCCAGTCTAAGCGCGATAACATAGACCAACATACAGCATTATAATTAGAAAGTAAATAGATAAAGAGAACGTCTACAAGTGTTGAGTTATAAAAACAAATTCAATACTTACTTATTGAACAGCATACATCCATAGCTCTGTGCATTGTTACCCGTTGTTTAGCGGCATAATATTCATGGTAACGCATTTCCCTTTGTTACAACAGTAGTCAATAAATCTATGCGCGATATCGGCGATATATCGATATATCGGCGTAAATATACGTCAGAGCTGTTTAGATGATCACCTCGCATTTGAGACTATATATTGATGGTTCCCTAAGTACGAACGGACATTGTGGGGCACACGTGGGCACGGTGCGTGATATCTTAACTTGTATACTGAGACCAGACGTACTTCCGGACCACTTTTCGTGACCCTTAGGATGACGGCTTAACTTTGATTTTATTTCTCTATCCACAGACGACCTCCCTTCCAGAACAAATAACGAACCAATTATTTATCAGCAACTGAGACGCCTATTACGCTGTTAACATATCAAACTGCGAAGCAAGTAATTAATCACTTAACTCATCTTGTGTCAAGTTAACCATTTAATGGTAAAACTGGCCAACGCAGTCGCTTCAGTGGTGTTGAGGAATGTCCATTTGCAGGCCAAGAAACGACTATTTTTTGAAAATTTACCACTAGAATGACGGTTACCGAGCCAGTCATTCCAGTGATAAATTTAAAAAAAATAGTTTCCTGTTGCTGCAATAGGATATGATTATGCACAAATTTGAATTTTCTTGACCATAAAATGTCCAAACATCCTTAATTTACAGGACAACTGAGACATTTTTGTAAATTCTGCAACTGGATTGCCTTCAATGAGAAACACTTTCTTCTGTTTTTCTATCAATCTTGACGGTTAAATAGTTAATTAATATGCCCATATAACTGGTATATTGAGCGCTTTGAGTGGATGTTCACACAGCACGGGTTAATGTCAACATTATAATGATAATTTCACGACAGGATGGCAAACTTTGACAACACACCGCTATCGTGATTATCGGTAAATTGCCATAATATTGTCACTTCCTAATCCACATTTGTTTTGCGGCGCGTGCGTCACGGGTGAAATCAATTGTTCCTGGGTAGATGTGGGCTAGGAGGCTTAACCGACCTAGTTACCGTGGTAATTTAGGCTAGGATAATAACCTGTCACATTAACTCTTATGATTTTACTACCTAGCTCGTGAACAAATAATTTAGTTGCATCCAGGTGCAAAGTCCCGTTTGCGATGAAAATTGTGAACAGGAGCCTGCTGAAATGTGTTTTTGAGGCAACAAAACCATTTTCAAAATTATCCTAGATTCTCATATTGTTTCTAAAGAGTTGTATCGTATTTATGAATAATACAGGAGAATAAGGGTTTAAAATCGTTATGGTTTCTGCAGTCAGCAGCATATTGGGGTTAAGCGAGTACGTCTGGTTGAAACTCGATTTTCTATGTCGCGTTGTGCTGCCCTAATAGGCATATTGATCATGTATTGTTTGAATGAACCGTTACAGTTTTAGCTATACCCCGTCCATCTCTAGCTAAGTGTTGGGATCGATCGATCCGTGAACTCCCTGACTATCAATTTCCAGAAAAATATACATGTAAGCTGTTGACTATTTTGAAAGATTTTAAGCCTCTAAAGGTATACAATATTAACAATTCTATTTTCAAGCATTCTGCTGTGAATATGCACCTCTAAATAGTAAAAGCATTCATACAACGACGCGTAGTCCGTCACCAATTATGCGTTCGTGACGACATTATCTTATATATATATATATATATATATATTCATGCTGATGACATAATCCACGGGTTATATCTCTAGACATGCTAAATATTTTGAAAACAATTTGACTGAAAAGCCACCAACAACATTCAGTCAAATTGTTTTCAAAATATTCAGCATATCAAGAGTTATTGCTCATTGAAATTAGTGCATGGCGCCTTCTTTGTCATTGACATAATGTTGTGAAATATACTAGTATATAAGTCTAGTCGTGAATTATGATGCTACTTTTCAAGGAAACACACATAAAATTCAAAGTAATTTTAATTCTGAAATCTTATTGTGCCGTGGTAACTTTAACAATGAAACACATTAACTATATACTAGAAAAGGTTAAATTTTAAATGAATTCCTAAACTATTGTTAGTTAAAGGGAATTTTTAAGCTATGGTCAAGGAAAAGATTAGAAGGCCAAAACAATGTTCAGTTACTACTGGTCACGAGTTCTTTTAGAGTGAATCAAATTTGTCTTTTTAACACCCATGAGTATCCACACTTGGGTAGAATGAGTGACAGAGATGAAGTAATAATGTAAGAATTAAATTAAATTAGAAATTTTAATTGAGGAATCTCGCATATTAGCCATATTGTTCACAATATACATCTATCTGACTAAACACTTAAACACTTGACTATGTCCAATCTGAATACAGTTGGTAGTACATAAATCATAAGTGTGTCAAGCACAAAATCAAATTACTATTTCAGAGGTAACAAGTAGAATCAAAATCATGATTCCATGACATTCTAGTTGAAAACAGAATATGACTGGTTACATCACAACAATATGTCTAACCTTTCCCCAAATCAGAGGATGTAGCCCTCAAATATGAGACAAATCTCAACATCGATTGATAAATAAATACATTCCAATATGTGTAAGACTTATCACGTCTTACATAAGTCAGAGGGATGTAGCCCTCAAATATGAGAAAAATCTCAAAATAGTTTGATAAATAAATACTATCCAATTGGTTGGTCACGTCTCAATCTAAATTAAATTTGATTTCTTTACACGGTTTGGGTTGAAGTCCTGAAATTATATATCACACCGAAATGAGTCCAACCGGCATAAGATTTCGTGGTAATTCTTCCATGCCTCCACACTAGGAGAATTCCGATTTCGTGTCAAATATTACATGGATAGTCCCGTACAATATCCGGAAATTCTGTCAAAACATCTTAACTCCTTAGACATCATCATGGGGAAGCACCCGAGAAAACACACAATAACATGATGGAGAAACTCCGTGGGAAACACCTAAAAAAAACAACCCTGGATAAACGCCCTTGAAAAACACCCCGGAACTGTTCATCCAGAACTTCACCTTCCTGTATTAATATTGCACCATCTTATCAATCTCGTTATATCTCGTTCCAAATGAGAACTTACTAAACTCGCGTGATAGATTTAATTCACAGTGGCGTTTCTTTTCATATCCGCTATTAAACAACGTTTCTGGAACTCCGGATTATGAGCCAGACAAAAAGTCTCTTCTGTATCTGCGGTAGACCAGAATAGGCCAACATTTGCTTGTTACAGTAGATATAGTATTCACATTAAAATGGAAGCCTCTTGAATAAGTTATTATAATTAAACAATAGGGGTTAATATCATAGATATAATGTTCACAATTTGAAGTCTATAGTTTAATACAATTGCTAGCACTCCAGACATAGGCCTACCCGTTATTGCTGGTGTAATAGCTTAGTTTCAAGCTTAGTTCTTCTCGTGTCAACTTGACCTTTTAATGGTCAGACTGACCCAAACAACTCTGCAGTGGTCTGGAGGCATGTCTATTAGCAGGCCAAGAAAAAGAGAAGAGTATTTTTGAAAATTAACCACTGGAATGACTGGCTCGGTAACAGTGGCAGTCATTCCAGTGGTTAATTTTCAAAAACACTCTTCTCTTGACCTGAAAATGGATACTGGGTAAGCCAAAGCTCGATTTTTTACCATTACTCCTTTAATGGTCAAGCCGGTCAAAAGTTTCAGAGGTAAATTAAAAAAAAAGGTTTTTTAATATTAAAATTTCTTGAAAAGTGTTTGCCATTAAAATGCTTAATTGATATAAGTGGTATTTTTAGCGCTTTGAGGCGCTGTTGACACAAGAGGGGTGGGGTGGGGGTGGGGGTGGTAACTCTTTCATTCTTGAAATTCCAGTATCTTGGTTATAGACACTAACAACTCACTGTCAAATTATAGTTAAAATGTTCATCTAAATGCACCTCCTTCGGTGCCCACAAAAATCTTTAAAATTATTACGCGTGCAACCGTTACCAGCCTGTCCCTGTCACGGCACAAACATATTGGCATAAATAGGTCACACATAGAGAATATACACAATGTTTTCGTTAATACCAAACAGAGGTTTTGTTCACATGTCATAACATAAATTGTTAACAGATATTCTAGTAATCGTTATTAAAATTTCAATAAGCACTCCTCTATCGCGCGCACACACACACGCACATTCACACCCCTTTCCCGCCCTCCCTTTTTCAATCTCTCACCTCTCCCCTTTCTGTATCTTTATCTCCACGGCCTCTCATATCCGCATAGAGTGCACCTCATACATATTGTTGCCTAAGGATCAATGCTTTCCAATCCAACATTTCCAAAATATTCAACAGAACATTTCTAACACCGTGTTCAAAATTGTACTAACTAACATATTTCTGTTTTTGTTTTGGGAACATATTAACTTATCTAAAAATTGCACTTTAGTTCTTGACCGAGATACGCCGCCAATGCATTCACGTTGTGGTATGGGATTCCCTGTTCCGAGTTTAATATTCCGTGCCAGAAGTATAGTGAACACCCGCCTTGAGTAGCAACACATAGCAGAAGTATGAATACATCGGTATTATCAGGCGCGATACATGTGCCACCATGCCGTGCAGACGCCTAGATGGCGTGCAACGCTAGCCTTGGTGATGGTGTAGTTCGGATCGACCGGTCTGATGCGGCCGTACCAGCTAAGCTGGGTGCGCGCCGCCCGTCCTGGATTCGTTTCTTGAACACGCCCCCCTGGGTAGAGCCATAAGCGTATATAGGCCTATGGGAGAGATAGCGTGTCGAAAAACGACTAAGTTCGTTAAAACGCATGATGCGCATGCGCGCGCCAGGACGCTGTTTTGATGGAGTGTGTAGTTACGACCAAGATGGGATGGCGTTTTCAGTGTACCGAAATGGTACCCTGTAATTCTTATTGATTGCCTGTTCCCGTTAAATCTGGTATTAATCAAGACTAGAATTCAACGGGCTTTTCAAATCTGTAAACCATTTAAAAATCTGTTGAGAAATGGCTGAGTTATCCATGGAAAGCTCTTCATGATTATCTTCAAAATATTGCCGTGACATCATAACCACGTGGACGCAAAACCTCTAGCATGTTCTAGATCATTCAGCTGTGCTATTATTAGCTACGCGCTGATTGGCTGTTGCTCGAACGATGATTGGTTGGAGCCTGCGCCTGTGACGTCATGGGGAGTACAAAAAGAGAGGCGATCCAGTGATCGAGAGCATCCTCGGCCAGGGGCCGAACAGTTTGGAGCTGTACCAGCTACTACCAAGCGAGCCAGACAATACACGTTTTCCTTCGCTATGTGTCGGGTTTTTATCCCGTAGCTTGCAGTTGTCCAACCCACCGCACTAAAACAATTTTGTAATTCCCCATTTACGGGAGTAATTTGGAACTTCTGATAATTGTTCACGAATATCAATATCTACCTCAGAACACAAATTTGCGGTGAGACCTTTACGGCCTGAATATGTGAGTCTACAGATGTAGAGGCAGGATGTTCTTTGATGGTTGACTCGCCGGATCTGCCGGCCACGCCTAAAAGTGGTATTTCAATCGCCGCCGCACTAATATCGTGTAGGTTCTTTCGACTTTCGACCGCAGCAAGTAAACTCTGCTCGGTGCATCTTCAGAGCTGGCTGACGTACCCAGCACAGTAAAGCTTTGTTTTGTATCTTCGTTTGCCTCTAACAACCCCCGCTTGTGATCAGGTTGTTTACACCTTCCATCCGTGCCATCAGTGTATGGGAACTTTCTTCACCACGTAGTACTATCGTATCTTTTGCTGACTGGTCGTTAGACATTCTATTAGGACTACAGCACTGAGTGATGTACTCCCGGCATGAGTGTTTTTGCAGGAATCTTGTTTGCGGAAACCAGCTTGTGGGAACCAAACTGCACGAACTTTCCAGCTTCCGGAGAGCGCATCATCTCACGTCGACTACGGATTTCAGTAATATGTTCCTGGGACACGCCATATCCGGTGATGGAGTGGCTACTCAGCCATCAAAAACTAAGGCAGTAGCAGAGTGGCCTCGGCCATCTTCAGTTATGGAGACACAGAGTTTTCTTGGCCTATGCCAGTACTATCGCCGTTACATCCGACATTTCAGCGAGATCGACCATTTGAGTGGATGGGTGAGTGTGAAAGCTCCTTCGAGGCGTTGAAGGAAATCTTGACGACTGCCCCAATTCTTGCTCACCCTAATCCAAACCTCGATTTCATCTTAGACACTGACACGTCAGCTTTTGCTATTGGCGCGGTTCTATCTCAGGTCACCAAAGATGGAACAGAGCAGGTGTTGGGTTATGGTTCACATACTCTGAATAAAACGAACAGAAGATACGCAACCACCAAGCGAGAACTATTGGCGGCGGTCCATTTCGTCAAGTATTATAAGCACTTTCTGTACGGGCACCCTTTTACACTCCGTAAAGACCATGCCTCACTACTGTGGCTCAGGAACTTAAAAAATCTGGAGGGCCAGGTAGCGAGATGGCAGGAATCCCTGCAGGCCTATAACTTTAACGTTGTTCACTATCCCGGCAAATTGCATGGAAATGCTGACGCCCTTAGTAGAATCAGCGCGAAGGCTGAACACGAAGAGGCTGCCACCATGATACAGTCAACACAGCCATCTCCGGAGTTCCCCGAATTGAGGTGCGCAGAATGGTATCCGGAGAAAATCGTACACCACCAAACAACAGACGTGCAGACACGGAATATATATGCATTGATTCAGGAGGGGGTACGTCCCCCTAAGGAATGGGTAACACCTCTATACACCATGGCAAAATAGTATTACCAACGGTTCGAAGAATGTCGATTACTAAATAACGTTCCATATATTAATGACCGTTTGGTAGTCCCGGAAAGCTATCGTGAACTTATATTGAAACAACTACATGATAACGCCGGGCATCTGGCCATGGAAAGGACTGTTGCTCATATCAAATTGAGATTCCACTGGATCGGGATTCGCGATAGTGTCAAGGCATGGGTTTCCAAATGTATCCCATGCCAAAAACGCGCTGCTGGCCAACACCATATCGCACCATCTCAAATTAAGATTGTTGGTGCACCATGGGAACGAGTGGCTATTGACGTGCTCGGACCCTTGAATACGACAGATGATGGAAATAAATACATCCTCGTGTTACAAGATTATTTTACGAAGTGGGTGGAAGCATTTGCTCTGCCAGACCAGGAAGCTTCCACCGTAGCAGAGGTATGTCTTGGCCAGCAATGTGTTCTACCGCTTTGGTATGCCCTATGAGTTGCACTCTGATCAAGGAAGTAATTTTGAGAGCCGGCTCATATCAGAGCTCTGCAAATTTTTCCATATCGTCAAAACAAGGACAACTCCATACCACCCACGGAGTGACTGGATGGTAGAGAGGTTCAACAGAACTCTCGCGGAGATGCTTACCAAGGAAATACGCCTTGATTGTAGAGATTGGGACCTATGGCTCCCGTATGTACTCATGGCTTACCACACTTCAGTACATTCCAGCATGTGTTACACACCTGCTCGGTTAATGATAGGCCGTGAATTAGCCTTAACCCTGGATCTGGCCATACCACGAATACCAGGAGAGAAAAATTCACAATCTCTCGATGTCGAACTCTTGTGGCAAAGGATAGAACAAGCCCATGAGTTAGTGAGAGAAACCCTATGTATGTATGTATGTCGGATTTATATAGCGCCAATTCCAAACTGAATTGCTCAAAAGCGCTTTACAAAATTTAGAATGCTCTTTGGAAAAGATATGTTTTTAGTAGTGATTTAAATGAGTCAATTTTAGAGCAGTTTCTAATTTCAGGTGGAAGAGAATTCCAGAATCGCGGACCGGCTCGAGAAAATGCACGACCACCAGTAGTTAGGTTTGATTTTGGTATGGTACATAGTAATTTTGTGCTAGACCTAAGAGACCTTGGTGCTGCTCTTTGCTGGATTAAGGATTTTAAGTATGGTGGGGCCAGATCATTTAGGCACTTGAACACCAACAAAGCCACCTTGTACCATATACGTTGTCTTATAGGCAACCAGTGCAGCTCCAATAGGACAGGTGTGATATGATCGAATCTTTTGGTGTGTGTAATCAGTCTAGCTGCTGTATTCTGCGCTCTCTGTAAACGATCTAATTGGCTAGATGGTATGCCTATTAACAGAGAGGTACAGTAGTCCAGGCGTGACGTGATGGTAGCATGTACGAGAGTTTTGACCGCGTTTTCATCCAGGAAGCTGCAAATTTTGCTAATGTTCCGAATGTTCATGAATATGGAACGGCAGACAGTGGTAACATGAGCTTCCATCGATAGGGAATTGTCAAATGTTACGCCTATGTTACGGGCACTTGCACTGAAAGATACGTCAGCCTCCCCAATGTGCAAACTGGTGATGTCAACCTTATGTCTTAGGTGCGGTGAGGTTATTAACAGAATTTCAGTTTTCTTATCATTCAACTGCAATAAGTTGCTTAACATCCATAGTTTAATGTCACGAACACAGTCTTCAACACGCTCACGAGCATTCACCTGGTCATTTGCATAGAATGCGAGATATAGCTGTGTATCGTCAGCGTAGAAATGGTAACTTATGCCATGAGACTGCAATAGCACTCCAAGGGGTGCTGTATAGATTGTAAAAAGGATCGGTCCCAGGACCGACCCATGTGGCACACCTGATGTTAATTCATGTTCCTCTGATTTGATATTATTCACAATGATCATTTGATGGCGTTTTCTGAGATATGATGAAAACCAAGCAATGCAAAAACTGCACACCAGCGGCAAAAGACATGGCATGACCGGAGGGTGAATGGAGATCCGTATGAAGCAGGAAGAATTGTTTGGGTACACGATTCACGATGGTCTGCAAACGTGCCAAGTAAACTGAGTTACCAGTGGAAAGGCCCCTATGTGGTAGTAGGGAGGACGTCGGACGTGACCTACCATATCCGTGCTTCGGATGGCCTGACCTCAGTCATCCACTTCGATCGACTTAAACCTTGTGTCAGTGATGACCCAGTACCAGAGCTCGGACTGGGCGTTTCTCATGACACCGGTACCCAGACAGATATTTCTACTGAAATTCGTATTCCCACGGTTAACGCAGAGCACCACCGTGCTAATTCAGCCCCAGTTCTACTAAGCCAGGACGCGGGTGAACAAGTGGCTAACGCTGACGACGATGACGAGATACGTACTCGCCCTCTCCCTCCTCAGCACGGGTCTACTCGATCTTGGAAGTCTTATCTGAAGAATTTCGTGTTTGTTTTGTCTAAGGGACCGGATGGAAAAGTTGTTCCTCCGATGTCTTCCCATTCCCACCCACTTCATGCTATGCCCCCCCCCCCATCATAGAGTTACCACAAGCGGAAGCTGAGGCTGACCCAAGCCATGCTTCCTGTGGGGTGGAACATATGGTGAATAGCATGGAAGTGAATAGGCTGGATGGAGCCTTAGCGTGTCAAGAACCGCACAACCATACAACAAGGTGTACCCGACCACTTCCCAAAAGCGCCAGACCAATTCCCACAAGCGGAACCCATATCCATCACCGCACAACCACCCCAAATCCAAATGGTGTCCCTTATCTATACACCAAGTTCAGACATCACCAGCCCAGTCCATTTCACACTCCACTCATCGTCTGTTGACCATCAATCTTCAGATATGAGAGAGACTGCTGCAACAGAGGAGGCCACCCCAGCCCATAGGCCTACCATACTCCCCAGTGAGCAGTCAGAACATCACACAACAGACAGAACGCCAACACCTACAATAACATATCTGCCTTCCAGACTGGATACATCAATTCATCATTGCGCATACATCACATACTTACTCGGTTATACTCAGCGTAACAGAGACATTCAACATCGGCAACAACAGCATTTAGCAGCACCTACCGGTATTAATTAATTTCCGGTAGAGACATAAATATTCCCGCAACAAATAATATCTCCCGCAGACTACATCTCCCGCAAATGGCAACAGATTTGACATTCACCAGTGTGGAAAATTGGAATGCGCCCACTTCGCTTATAACATTGGCATCATACAGCAGCCCGGACATCCTGGCAACAGCATAATCATCAACAGACAACAGCCAACAAATCTCCCGCATACACCTTCTTATCCAGTTATGGGGGAACTGATCATATGGGTATCAGGAATTCACTACAGCCATCTACAGTACGCGTCACGGGAGGACGTTTGTCCAACGCTCCTACCCTTTCCCTTTTCCCGACGTCGTACGGAAACAACTAAATCTACATACTTCAACTACACGTAATAACAGTCGATATTATTAAGAGAGCAAGATGCCCGCATTGTCGTCAGTCACAAGTAGGATTTTACTACCAAAAGGTTGAATTCGACAATGAATTGATCAAAGTTACGACAGCATCCGATATGTTATCTGCACTCTAAAGTAACTCTGTTTAAGAACTCGCGCAAATACGGGACATTATAAAGATCTTGATGTAACATATATATTTCTATATCTTGCTTCTGCAACAGACTACACCTCAGCAACAGCATTTTGGCCATCGCCATAAACAGCATATATGTTTCCGGTCAACCACGTGCTTTTTAGAGCCACGTGACATTTACTGGTATTTCCAGTAAGTTGGATCAAATGCTTTAAGCAAAAGAGCCACCCAAGGACGCGACTACCACAGCGTGATGGAAGAGTGGCGAGGGTGAGTCCGGGAGAATACCGCTGACGTCACCTGGCTCCCACGCACCCCATCGAGCGCTTCCAGCCTGAAATTAAAATATGCAAGTTTATAAGCATCCAATCTGGAGAACCACCTCATGCTAATTAAAAGGTGAGGCTCCGCAAAGAAAAAGTAGTACCACGTTTCTATGTTGATCGAAGGCTGTTAAATGCGTGAAATTAAGACAAGTTTAACGAGACATTCCTCCTATAATTAAAAGTAATCCCTTTATACGGAAAGAATTAATCCCCTGACGTCCAGGCCGGAAAACAAGGAAACTTTCACATAAGAATGACCGACTCAACTGTTAAAAAGTTTTAGGTGTGGTCATCCGCCGCCTGTGACGTCACAAAATAGTATAAAAGGAGGAAGCTTGCTCTGAAACTTTGTCTTCCCGTCCAAACTCAACACCAGGGAAAAACATAGCATTAGGCTTCTTTCGTGTTGCAACCAAATCCTGCTGTTTTCTTCTTATTATTATTATATTATTATATTTGGCCTGGAAAGTTATAAACAATGCAGAGATAGGGCATTAGGTTTTGAATAAGGTTCCCGCAACCAACCACCATGCGGGAACAAGGTGTCACTCCTTGAAGATTTAGCGTTATCGGATTCGTCTGAAAAAGAATTGGTACCAGTTCCAAAACGTTTCCCATACAACTCGTTGTTAGCTAGCGGAGAGCCATGTACCAGAACTTTCACTAGAAATTCTGACCGCACACTTCATGTTAATAAGGATCATCTCTTCCAGTCAGCCTTTTGTGTGACGTGTCAGTATCTCCACACCGCTACTCGCTACGGGGTGACACACACGCTCCATTATCATCACCATGTGTTGGAAGTGACGTTAGTTCCTGGGGAAGAGAACGAGGATCGTGCCGTTTCAGCCACCCGTATCGAATCTCGGCTCCCGGTCAAAGTTCTTCCGACCAAGAAAATGGCATGCACGAAGAACACTACTCGTAGATATCCCGTTTGCCATCGTCTTCCCACGGCTACCCTCAGCAATGCACCGACAGCCAGACGTGGAATCCTGCCCACAGCCGCATATGGAAGTGTTACGCCGGTACCAGTCACTTCATCCACACCAGTCCTGAAGCGGAGTAAGAAGCAAGTCTCCCCCCCCAGAGTCCAGTTTGGCAGCACCCGCATCAGTTATTAGCCATCCGGCTATGGTCACTACACCCGCCACCATAGTGTCTAAGACTGTGTTAGCCAGTCAGCCGATTTCGGTAGTGATTACGACACCTGCGGAAATAGACATTCCAAGATACCCGCAGTCACCATCTCCGCCCGAACTTACCATATACGAGGGGACAGGACCATCGCAGCCTGTGACAATTAGTGTAACTCCGACCCGTGTTATTCAGCATCCGCCTCCTCACCTTTCTGACCCAGCAATCAGAAAGGGAACCACGCCTGAACGTCCATACGGGGGAAAGAGACGGATCGCCCACACACAGGATATCCAGCCCGTGCCTAACGTCACCGCAAGTCGTCTATTAAAGTATGTTAAGTTTCCGAAGATGTCATCTCCTGCCGTATCCGCTCCTGCACCATGGCTTCAGCCTACGGTACAGCTCACCGCCATCACCACGACAGCTACAGCGACCACCACGACAGCTACAACAGCCACCATGACGACTACCATCACTACAGCATCAGCGACATTGGCAACTACTAGTACCGCCGCTGCTATACGGACGGATATATTAGAACCAGCTGTAATTGTGAGAGACATTATGAAAGCGCATATTTCCGCCACCATCACTTCAGATGTTTCCGACAGTGCCAGTAATGGTGAAAGCATCTCAGCAATGACAGTGCATCCACCGCGACCCACTACCGTCAATCGCGGGACCCAGACTCAATGGGGAAATTTCGCTGTAGAGGTGTGATCATTTGTAATACAGCAGAAATATCAATAGGCGATTCGTGAAAATGTATTAATTATTACTTTATTTTTTAAATCCTTTTCTTATTATTATATATGTTAGATCAATTGAATCCCTTCCTTAGGATGACTACGGTTATCCGACACAGCTGCACACTTCAGTGCCCGGTTGTGTCTCACACGAAATGAGCACTGCGGACTCTGATGTTGTAAGAACGTTGTGTGCGACGTAAAGAATACAACATCCCACAGTGCAATAACGTCACAATCCCGTCACGCAGTCTCAGCTACGCTGGGGCTGCCTGACAAAGCAACCTTTAAGTTATTATTATTATTATATATATTATTTTTCTTATTATTTCTCTTCCTGTCTCAGACATCAGGACGATATGGGGCCAGAAAGAGCTGCCCGTGGCAGACCCGCGATAACGGGCCGCAAATATATTTTTATATAATGATAATAATAAGTGATACATGTTGCGTACCCCTTTATTTACCCGGGGTGCACAAGTAATTCGGTGTGAATTAATAAATAAATACCTCGTAAAGGTATGTTACATGGTCTATATATACCTTGTCGTTTTCTTATTATATTTTTATATATATTTAAACACTTAAATTGTGGTACGTTGGAGCTTGGGTGTTCTCTTCGGAGATCATGATTATCCGCACTCGGAGACAACACCCATGCGAGCTATTGTTTAGAATCATCTACTAAATAAAGTCATAGCACGCACCTAATATTAGTAATAAAACAAAACAGAAAAAAGAAAGCCCTGGAAAAATAATTCCATGTCAAAATTGAAAACTAAAAGTATGCCTCCCCCTCCTATTGGCACCTCGATGTTCTCTATCTCTTGAATATGCGTCTATTGCGTCACTACTCCTCTCCGGCCACGCGCCTACCGGGGAAGCCTATAATTCCCGCCTAGCGTACGTCCGTGCATCGATCCGCCATGCGTGATCGTTTGCCACGGATGTCAAACTAGGAGGGGGGGGGGGTGTAGTTTGGATTGACCGGTAGGATGCGGCCGTACCAGCTAATCTGGGTACGTGCCGCCCGTCCTGGATTCATTTCTTGAACACGCCCCCTGGGTAGAGCCGTAAGCGTATATAGGCCTATGGGAGAGATAGCGTGTCGAAAAACGACTAAGTTCGTTAAAACGCATGATGCGCATGCACGCGCCAGGACGCTGTTTTGATGGAGCGCGTAGTTACGACCAAGCTAGGATGGCACTTTTAGTGTACCGAGATTGTACCCTGTAATCCTTATTGATTGCCTGTTCCGTTAAATCTGGCCTTAGTCAAGACCACAATTCAACGGGCTTTTCAAATCTGTAAACCATTTCAAAATAGGTTGAGAAATGGCTGAGTTATCCATGGAAAGCTCTTCATGATTATCTTCAAAATATTGCCGTGATGTCATAACCACGTGGACCCAAAACTTCTAGAATGTTCTAGAACATTCGGCTGCGCTATTATTAGCTACGCGCTGATTGACTGTTGCTCGAATGATGATTGGTTGGAGCCTGCGCCTGCGAATTCACGAGGAATATAAAAGGAGACGGGATCCAGTGATCGAGAGCATCCTCGGCCAGGGGCAGAACAGGCTGGAGCTGTACCAGCTACTACCAAGCGCACCAGACAATACACGTTTTCCTTCACTATGAGTCAGGTTTTTATCTCATAGCTTGCAGTTGTCCAACACACCGCACTAAAACAATTTTGTAACTCCCCATGCCCGGCATGCTACCGACTAACCTTTTCTATTCAGCTCAATAGGATAGGTTCAAAACGATTAGAGACACTTTCTTCATTACATACTGTGTAATATACTCTTCTCTTCCGTTAGTGCGATAATCTAGCCCCGCACTCCGCTAAGACTCATAAGTAAGATGTTGTCTCTCTTCATGTTCCATTTAGCCTTGTGGCTTCTTAGTTGTTTGGATGTCCCCATCTGCACCATGGGCTGATCCGACTCTGGGAAACTATTGGGGTTTCCGAGCGGTAATGGCCAGGGTGCGGTATCACACACATTCCCATGTATCTTTGGATACCTAGTAGTTAGCACTTTAAGCCAATGCAGGAAAGCACTGCGAAAACACATGTATTAATTATTATTTTATTTAGTTAACAATCCTCCCGCAACACAGTGCAAAACTGGGCAACTTGTATAAAAACCTAACGACAGGTAAAACGGGCGAGATACATACCCCCACTAAATTCCGTTAAAATGTCTGGGCTTGATATTTAGATCTGCCACACCCTTGCGGGAAGGACATTTACGGTGGGTATTCGTCTCTCTTACCCCCACCATAACGATAGAACAATGGTCTAATAATGCTACTGTGAAATGTAACCAATGTCTTGTAATGTTTTATGTGGTTATGGGGCGGGATGTCCGGGTTCTTATCCAGTTCGGAGATCTGGCTACGTAACATGTATGAGCGCTGTCTTTAGTATTGATGTCTCCGGGCATCTGTTCCCCGTGACAGCCGTGTCTAATAGCTAGGTAGACATCAGCCAGTTGCGGCCTAAAATAATTCTTGTTCTGAAAACAACTAAAAGTGAATTAAGCAAAGCAGAAGACCCATATAAATAAACCGGCAACTACTAATTCAGCATACCAAGAATCACATAAGACAGTAATGAGGGCATCCATCGGGAATCCCCTGTCCCGTCTTCACGTAAAACAGTACGCACCCCTATAGTCATAATCTCACTAGGTATGGTCTTTTATATATTAGAGTGGGCCCATTTTTACCTACTATTCTTCTCCCGCTTTAAGCAGTGGCGACACCTTCTCGAGACGGAGGCCCGCGCGAGGCACTTGCCTCTCGCAATGATTCAGTGACGACGGTCCACGCCAGGATAATACTCCTCACCCAAACTAGCACTAGGAGTAGTGCCCGCATGAGGCACATCACTTTTCGTCCGAGATAACCTTCTTCCTTTCAGCTTAGAGGTATAATAACTTATATTATGTTAAATAGCTACGTCTCGTGTACGGCAGCCTCCCTTGCGGGGATACTTCTGAGGACCTACGAGTCTGTGTGGTTCCTCTGGGAGCCCCATGTTTAAAAGTTCATCTACCTGTCTCTATGTCTCGTATTTTCGTTTGCTCTTACTGTAGTATTATCTAGCATATTTATAATTGTTTAGGTAAACTCATTGTATAGACGTATATTTTTAGGTCACCAAATCAAATCTTGTGAGTCCATAGATCACGAAATTACTATGGACAAGCATACCGGTGACACAAATTCTTGGGATGAGACAGTTGTGTTTAATGTTCGTGAAGATGGTCGCACGGCCCCACAGGAACGATTGAACTTCACCGGCCTTAGGAGCCGGTTTTTGTTTCCCGCAGGGCAGTCTCGTACAAGGTCCGTCACCCCGAGACCAGATGTTAACCAGCATCATCTCTCGTCATGCACTTGTGGCGCGGCGAGTCGACATAATACACCGGAACGGCCCGACACTACCCGGCGAGCTACAATCC
The DNA here is from genome assembly GCA_034401795.1 of Chaetoderma sp. LZ-2023a. Taxonomy (NCBI): domain Eukaryota; kingdom Metazoa; phylum Mollusca; class Caudofoveata; order Chaetodermatida; family Chaetodermatidae; genus Chaetoderma; species Chaetoderma sp. LZ-2023a. Next base: position 160,139,585 of record CM067359.1, read on the forward strand.
TCCATGTTGGATATCTGTCACTGAATCAGCTTCATTGCCAGACAGATGCATACATTGGCTACATTTTGTGACATATACATATACGTTAATGTGTGAATAACCAGACAAGATGAAGTCAGCAAGGAGCTGGAGGCCTAAGCTGTTATCCGACTCCAAAGCCAGATATTCGTCAGCGAGGGAATGAGGAGTCGGGTACCAGCCTACTGTAGGCCTATCACATATTGTCTGTTTGCGTCGTGTGTGGCAACGTTATTCCAGTCCTGTAGTGCTCTTAATGGATGATTCGTGTTTCTCGGTCAAGCATATGACGTCATAATCAACTACGTCATGAATGGCGTAGCTAAGTTCGTCACGTACGCCTAATTGGTGACGGACTAAGTGTTGTTGTCCGAATTGTATGGCTTTACTATTTAATAAATATGCTGTTGAATATTTTGAATCTAATTTAACTGGGTGCTGTTGCTGCCATAGGCAGCAACAGCACCCAATCAAATTAGTTTCAAAATATCCAACAGCTTATCTGTATAGTTTTCTGGAAATTGATCGTTAGGGAGTTCAGGGATCGATCGATCCAAATACGGGCGAAGTGTGAATGGAGCTTACCTAAAGATGGGTGGGCATAGTTAAAACGAGATTCCTCCATTGCTGACTGACATCTGGGATTCTCGGTCGTTACCTTTATCTGGCCTGTCCTTTAGCAAATACAGTTCTTCTTCCACTGAACGATTACCATCAAATACCGGTAGTATAACTTAAGTTCAAATACAGGAAACAAACTGAGATGAAAGTATAATGAACATTACTGTTAGAACCACTGGAAGAAAAGCTAGATCTTCTCCCGTAATGTCTCCTCAGTAGTAAAATATATTATATTCTTAGTGAATAGTTTATCTTATCACCATTCCAGTTGACTATTATGATCAGTTAATAACCGCTGGCAATTTTTCAGTTTTTGGCGGCCATTTTGGACGCCATGTTGAATTTCTTAAATATCTTATAATCCCATGACATTTTATCGGGACGAATACCTGGTCACAATATGTCACTAGGGTACACAGTCTGGTATGAATAGTTAATGACTTATGACCATTTTAGTATTTTGGTGCCATTTTGGACGCCATGTTAGATTTCTAATATATTTAATAACCCCATCGCATTCTACCTGGTCTTAATGTGTTGCTAGGTACAATGCACATGAGGTAGACACCAAAATCGCAAGTCTTGTATGAATAGTTAACTACTTATTTATGGTTTTGGCGGCGTTCTTGGCAAATACTTACTTTCCGATGGTCAGATTATGGTAGACTTTTAGTATGTTATTTAGTACACCATACCCTACCATGAAACGTTAAAAAACCCTTTTGAAACAATATTATTTTTTTTGCGTTGAGGTGGGGTAAGGTGGATATTTGTCATATATTGCTCCTACTAAAACGTTGTAATATGGTTTACATCACTCTGTCATCTTATAATCCTCTGCGGTTTTCAGAAATAAATTAGTCACATGACAACGTGTGAATGGACCTTTCCAGTTTTAGCTATGCCCCGCCCATCTCTAGTTAATCTCCACCCACACCTCGCTCGTGTTTGGACCGATCGATCTCTGTGAACACCCTGACTATCAATTTCCAAAAAACTACACAGGTAAGCTTTTGAATATTTTGAAACTAATTTGACTGGATGCTGTTGCTACGCAGCAACAGTGTCCAGTCAAATTAGTTTCAAAATATTCAACAGCATGTTTATAAAATAGCAAAGAATTACAAAGTCATAGAATTCATACAACGTGTCAGACTATTTGTGATTTGATGACGGTCGATATGGAACCTTTTGTGACGTAATGGTTGTGAGGTCATCGTATACGCGCTGAGCAGATTATGACGTCATACGAGGTCAGACCATGGATGGATACTGTGGAAAGGTGAATTGTATAGACAACTTCTGTGTACAGTTTAGAATTTCGTTTACAATTTTAAGAGCATTTACATTATAATGCGATACTTTAATACACTTATGATCTTTATTGCAAAACCTTAACCCTTTAACACTTATATCAGCCAAAGACGGCTTCTGCAGTGGTCTTGAGAAATGTCCATTTGTAGACCAAGAGAAGACTATTTTTGAAAATTTATGACTGGAATGACTGGCTCGATAACTTAGCATTCCAGCAGTACATTTTCAAAAATAGACTTCTCTTGGTCTGCAAATGGGCATTTTCTATGAAAGAATTTAAATTTTCTTGAACAAATTCTAAGGTTACAGAATTAATATGTGGATCGGTAGTTATGTACAGTCTTGTTATATTATCAGATTTATACTTTATTGGTCTAAAACGCAATATTAAACACAGAGATGGAAGAGAGTGAATGCATCACAATAGTATAATTAATTTAAATCAAGAAAACAGCCATAACAACACAAATTTATGCCTAATAAAAAATTACAAATCCTCGCCCTCGCCGTTTTTGTTACATTGTACCTGGTTTCGGGTTTTCCAGATTGGTCAGCATATTTTATTTTCCGAATTCTTTACATGATGACCAAAGTTGTGTAATCCGAGTGCATAGCAAATATTTTTCTTTCATTAAGGTTTTAGCCAAATCGAACCAGTAGTTTCCGAGATACACATAGATCCATGATTTTTATCCAGATTATGGCCAATGTCTTGTAACCTTCATTTACTGTAAGATTATGCGAGCCAAATCGTCTCATTAAGTTTTTAGATACAGGTTCTGGCACGGAAACGCTAAAGCAAACACACATGCACGGGTAGATAGACTCGAATGCAATGCCATCTTGCCCTTACAAAAATGGATAGATTCAATCTGTCGCTCAAGTATATGTAGGCTGACGTCACAATCAAAATGTGTAATGAATGACTCCGTCATGAACATTGAATAGTCTCTCAAGTGTACGAATTGCATGTCTTTACTATCTAGTAAAAGTCTGTTGAATATTTTGAAACCAATTTTACTGGATGCTGCCTACCAAATTTTTTCGAGCAATCACTGTGTACGGCCATCACTCGCCCAATCAGATTGTATGGACAACTGGCTAAGCCAATCAAATACCGATATTTTCTGTACAGATAGCGTGGCGCCTATTTTACTATCAAGGACATGCGACTCAGGCAGTTATGGCTGTCCCATTGGTCATTTACTGTCGGTCATGTGACATTGATTGTGACGTCACCTAGCACATGACATGTTTTGATCATAGAGTTTTCTTATTCCACAGATATGAATTTAAAATTGAAGACAGGAGAGTGTATGAAGGTATTGTAAAGACAAACTCAAAATTATGAAAAAGATAGATATGTTCTCCATATGTAAGTCTTTGTAAACCATTTGAACCCGGAAGCCGATATACGAAAACCTATTTACAGTTTACTAAATACTCTGTTGACTATTTTAAAACTACTTAGACTGGGAGTTTTTGTTATTAAAAGAATTGCAGTTTTTGAATTATCATGTTTTATTTATTGTGTCTTTCGAGGCCTCCATAAATTTCACATTTTATTGATATTCCCACAACTATAAAGCCGAACTGTATGTAAACACCTGAGTAAACGTCTATACATTTTCAGGTAATCTGACGTTTGTGTAACTTGACATTGTTTCACATCAGCGCAAATATTGTAATTGGTATTTGTTCCCTGCGTCGTTGACCAACTGGTACAGCGACTTCGAACTTGATATTGACACCTTGCGCCATTGACCCACTGATACAGCGATATCGAATTCAATATTGGTCCCAGCGCCGTTGACTGACAGCTATTCTGATATTGATCGATCCCAACAGGAGCAAGATGTGTGTGGAACTTAGCTAGAGATGAGCAGGACATAGCTAAAAGTGGAAAGATCCATTGGCGCGCCGATATCGATTTCAATATTGGCTCCTGTGCCGTTTGTCAACGGTATTGGTGTGTTACATGTACACATTTTATATCATCCGAAAACGTACGCATTATACATATATAATCATGCACAGATTTACAAGAAAAATTATTATGTGCATTGCTATCGACAGTCATGTTGTACAGATAGAATATGCCATCGAGGTTTGCTGCCAATGGTCGAATCCATTTCTAGCTATTCCCCGCCCATTTCTAGTTTAGTCCCGCCTACATATTGCGCGTCTTGGAGTTGATTTGAAAGTTTGAAATCTGAATCTCCAGAATCAAGGTAGTTATACAGGTACTTTGGGGAAAATTTTGAAACTAATTTAACTGGACTGTTGTAGCATTGCCAACAACAGCTAACAGTCAAATTAGTTTCAAAATATTCGCCAGAACGTTTATTAAATTGTAAATTCATCAAAGGCATACGATTCATACACTTTTGTGAAGAACTTTTCGATTTTCCTGACGGAGCTACGTATGCCATTTTAATTGTAGCTTATTTGATAATGACGTCAGATACTTTGGTGACAGATCGGATCCCTCTGTACGCCATCCAGCTTTCATGACAGTCATTGTCAAAAGTGTTCCTCTATTTATGCGACAACAAGAAAGGAATCCAGTTTTAGCTATGCCCCGCCCATCTCTAGCTAAGCTCCACCCACACTTCGCCGTGTTGGGATCAATCAATCCCTGAACTGCCTGACTATCAATTTCCAAAAAACCTATGCAGGTAAGCTGTTAAATATTTTGAAACTAATTTGACAGCTGTTGCTGTCTATGGCAGCAACAGCGCCCACTCAAATTAGTTTCAAAATACTCAACATCATCTTTATTAAACAGTAAATACATTCATACACTAACGCTTAGTCCGTTATCAATAAATCGTTCGTGACGAACCTATATACGTCTTTCATAACGTCATTGATTATGACGACATCTTACACGCCACGTAGTTGATTATGACGTCATATGATTGATGGATTAACTAGAAAGGTACATTTGAATTTGAACATCGTATAAATGATGGGTTGTTGCCACCACCCTTTTATCACCATAAACTATATGCCGTGACGTCATGTTGATTCAGATTCAACACATTCTATTCTTTATGTAATAGCTATCTTGTTGGATAGGTTGAAACTAATTTAACTGAAAGATGGCTCTGCCCGGGCAGACCGTTAAATTGATTTTAAATGATTGAACATCTTAATTTTATGGCTATTTCTACCCATATTGTCAAACGATATTGGAAGCAAGTGGCTACTTTGACTGGAAGCGGTACTGATATGTCGCCGTAGATTGTTCACAACTTTCCGATACAAATTCTGATTTGCTTACTTATCGTAATATCAAATTATCGGACCCGTAATGCCATGTAGGACTTTCGCCTGCTATTGCATAGCGTGCATATAACTAGGAAAACAAGAAATATGAGTTTGAACATCCGGCCTAGCACGTAATTTCGTGCTGATGTCATATCACCACGATTACATCATTGACTGATAATAAATGTATTAAGCTCTACAATTCAGTGCCATTTTTATGCAAAGGTTATAGTCTTATATTTTGCATTTTTACCAAAGGAGGGCACAAGATTGTTATCTTTGATCTTTGATCGTTCAACATGCTATGTGTATATGCGCTCTTATTCACCCAACAAACACGATCACCAGAAACTGCAAATTTTGAATGGACCTTTCCAGTTTATCATCATATGGCGTCATAATCCAACACGTGACGTATAAGCCGACATCATAATCACTAAGTCGCGGATGACTCGATTCAATCCGTCTTAAACGCTTAGCTTGTATGAATTGTACGTCTTTACTATTTAATAAAATATGCTGTTGAATATTGTGAAACTAAATGGACTGGGCGCTGTTGCTGCCATAGGCAGTCAAATTAGTTTTAAAATATTCAACAGCTTACCTGTATAGATTTCTGGATATTGATAGTCAGGGAGTTCATGGATCGATCGATCCCAACACGCGCGAGGTGTGTGTGCGCGTGCGTGCGTACGTACGTGCGTGCGTACGTGCGTGCGTGCGTGCGTGCGTGCGTGCGTGCGTGCGTGCGTGCGTGCGTGCGTGCGTGCGTGCGTGTGTTAAGCTTATATAGAGATGGGCGGGGCATAGCTAAAACTGAAAAAGTCCATTATCAAAATAGATGTCACCAAATGGTATTAACGACATTAATTCTTATATTTAATTCAATCGATTCATCAAATTCGGCACCAATCAATCAGATCTATGACGAACTATCACAGGGAAAATTTAGACGCTGTTAGTTTGCGAGCAGCTCTGTTTTAATTGGCCAGTAACATCAACTAGAAAGTAGAAAATAATTATGATTACTATATACTATACACGTTTGGATTACCCGCCCTCTTGGGAACACAACGCGCATTTCCTATATAGAATGTGAAACGACAGCGTGTCTTTAGAAACCACCTCTTATGACGTTCGAGATAAGTCTGATTGTACATATGATTACCTACATAGACTAGGTCAGTTTAAAAAAAAAGAGTTAACGATGGAGGCAAATCGGGTCAACGGTTGGCATGCATGCTTACTAGAGCTACTAAGGTGCCATAACTCCAAATCTGCTGTATGCGAGCTTCGATTTTGAGGCATTAACCCTCTACCGCTTAGATCAAAATGGCTGCCATATTTCACAAGTATCACATGTTGAAATTCAGTATTGCTAATTCTCAATGAATTCAACTGGGCATTCTATTGCCAGTTCCAACCGGAAACATAATTATGTATGAGAAAATAATCCTAATATGACATAGTGTTATATTATTGAGTATAACATGTTACGTGTTAACCATTTTTTTAAACTACAGTCATACCTGTTTATAATGGCCACCTACATTTTGTATCATAAGAAAGGTTTCGTCACATCTCAGTATCCGACATGAAAATAAATAATGACACCACAGCAACAATTCCTTTATCCAAATATCAAGAGGAGGAATCAATTCTCTCCATGGTCCATGTTGCACTAGGCATACGCGGTGATATGTTATTACATGTTAAGTCTTCCTGGTGGATTTGATATGTGTGACGATAATGGGATGGATTGTGTTCATAACAGTTTATACATGTTACTAAACGTGTTGCTTGGAGGTCAACGACTCTTAGAAGACGACCCACCTGGTGAGGATAACGGCAATCACGAGTCTCTCCGATAAACTAGAATAATCAGCATTGCAGAGGATACAATATATACAGCTAGTGGAGACACATATCATATGCCAAAACATGTGGGGATGTGAAGGAATCTCCACCAAGCGACACGTTCAAAAGAATTGGTAAACTTGCTCCACCAGGCTTGCCATGTAGTGAGTTACCGTGAAATTATAAAGCTTGACACTGCATTGGTTAATAAAAGACTGGAAACTATTGATAACCAGGATGTTGGCACATCTGGTCAAGAGACGCTTTGTTCATTCTTGACAGGCAATGTGGGCATTAATGAGAGCACACAGGATGGAAAAGGAACTTGTCATGCCACCCCAAGCCACAGCGAGGCGGGAAGGCCCGCCAAATGCTAATCTACTTACTGGTTTCAACCCTTCTAAGGCAGGAACATTGCATATCCAAGATGTAATGAATGCCATAATAAAAGCACAGGGCAATCACAGAGCTCCTTGACAGATCAAATTACAGTTGAATGGTTCACAGCACATTCACCTTTCCAGGGTACCCACCCATCATATTACGTCATAATGAACTGCGCGATGTGCAGAATGACATCATAATGAATAACGTCATGAATGGCGTCGATAAGTACGTCACGAACGCATATTTGAAGACGGTCTATGCGTTGTTGTACAAATTGTTTGCTTTTACTATTTAATAAATATTCTGTTGAATATTTTGATACTAATTTGACTGGGCGCTGTTGCTGCCATAGGCAGCAACAGCACCCAGTCAAATTAGTTACAAAATATTCATGAGCGTCCCTGTAAAGTTTTCAGGAAATTGATAGCTAGGGCATTTGGGATCGATCAATCCCAACACGGCGAGGTGTGGGTGGAGCTTAGCTAGTGATGCGCGGGGCATAGCTAAAAATGGAAAGGTCCGGTGAGGAATGCCCATCAGCAATGAAAGCTCGGGCAACAGATATGGCATTCATAATAGCTGGGTCATGTCAAGAAATAAAGTCTACGTGGACTTCCTTTAACAAAATGGCTAGCACAACCAATCCAACGCAGACATCAGTAGGATATACCTATAATACAGGCTCCTGCGCACGAACTCAATACGTTGAACACTGTGTTACAGCGAGTATTACATGTTGCGCAAACAATGTATCAGCAGAATGTTGTTCTAACAGTGGATGAAGATTTTTATCCAAAGTTTATGGGTTGAATGGTCTGTTGATCACTACAAGGATGTACTAATGCCGTGGCGGTCTGAATATAGCTATGAACTTGCATGGTGTTTTGGGTCGGCATATGCCCTGAATTAGCTGCGGGTGAAATGTGACATCTTGGGCGCTAATGCCGCTCAACAAGGAATAGCAGGAAAAGGTTATGCACGGTATATGAGAGTCCATAAACTCCCAGTTCAGGCTATATGGCAAATATTGCATCCACGGCTGTATGCACATCTTGGTAGTGCTGATCTGGCGATACAAGCAGAGCTCACTCTTGATGAGAAAAAACACTTTGACATTGAAAATATTGCACTGATATTAGATAAACTAACATCTGAGGGGTTTCAGCAGCATATGGTAGAGTTTGGTGAGGATTAGAATGCAGAATTCTGGTGGGAATACATGTCTATGTTTAGTATCTTACTACTGTTTACAAGGGCACAGCCTGGTGGATTGTGGAATCTCCACCTAAAGGCATTTAGACATTTGCTAACATACTTCTTCCGATATGATCATGTTAATTACGGCAGGCGGTACACTCTATCTGTCTGAGATGAAGAGACTCCAACCAGACGTCCTAAATGAGTCCCAGCAAGGTAATTTTTTGATCAAAGATGCTGATTGCCGTTTCAACACAGTTCCCCTAGATCAAAGTACTGAATGGCTGAATGCAACTGGAAAGGGCAGCGAGGGACCAATAGGCATCACCAGGGGAGGTCCTGCACTAATCAGCTGGACTCTATCATATGGTCTCAGGACTGTACTAACATTGCAGACCAAGGGAAAGTTAAATTTGCCCATGGGTGATGGAGACGACGTGTACACATATACTGAGTCCACTAAAGGAAGGATGGTCAGGGATTATAGTGATGAAGAGAAGTTGGTTAGGTTACTAAAACAGCAAGGTGTCTTTCATAATCGTGCTAAAGCTCTACAGAATATAGTGACCAACCATTTAGCCATGAATCCAGGAATCATTACGCGGTCATGAATGTTCAGGTCATGACCAACGTCGTGTATTTGTTAAGAAACAGCTATGTCAGTCTTTAGAGAATGACCAGCATGTGATTTGAAAGCTCCCATCTACAAAAATAATACTCTGCCATTTATTTCATTGTACACAGTTGTGCAGAGCATCAAAGGCAAGCAAAACACTATCAAAGTGGATAGAAACATGTTGGAAACGCTCACAATAGCGTACATAGTATGGCGTGATGTTAACATAGATACAATCATGCAGCATGGACTTATAGCTGTACGTAGCACTGTCTCTCGCTACAACCAATGACACCCTACATTCCAGCAGCAGGTCATTGATAGCAAATTTGCTAACAGAAAGCGTACGGACACAACCAACTGTTTCACTTGTCGAGCCAAGCTGTCTGGTGATTGACGGCCAAGCATTGGTGGTGACATACAGATGTTAAAATATTTGGTGAATATGCTAACACATATTCAGAAATGATACATAATCAAAGCATGAACAAGGGTCAAATGCAAGAAGGCACGCCCGTCAGTACGCCGTCGAATAGAAAATAGGTCGGTTCCTCTCCCAACTGTCGGGAACTGTATAGAAAACAAGACAGATGTGGTGTTGCTGCTTTCCAATCAACTAATTGAGCACAGCCCTGACGATAAAACTCATGTTGTTTCAGGCGGATTTGAAGAAGCTATAGCAGTGAAATTATCTGACCTATTACTAGATATCTCAGCACTTGAAGACAATCAGGAGCAAGCGGACACACTCCTGACTATGCGCTGCATTCATGCCAATATGGAATCAATCGTTGTACCAGTGTGTGGCACAGATGTTCTTGTGCTTCTATGAGCGTATTACGATAAAATGGGATGTTCAAACCTGTTCATGAAAGCTGGAACAACAAAAATCCGAAATATATTCCAATACATGAGATCCGAAATCTAACACCCATCGGCGAATTTGAATCAATACTGCCCTTCCATGTCATCAGGGAGTGCGACAGACACTGTATATCAACGCAGTGGCCACGGCAAGAAATAACTTGGAAAGTTTCCTAACAACACCACAACCTCTTGAGTAATCTGAGAAAAGGCCTTATAACAAAGGCTATTTTCAGATCAGCGGGGGAATTCATCTACATGATATATGGAATGCTCGATGTAGATACGAGGCACGAGTCAAGATCTTTCTTATGGGACATGCACATGCTCCAACCGACGTTAGATACGGCAGACTTCTACACCATGCGTTCCCATTATTAAGCAAGTGTCTAGGACAAAGCTCACTGGCCTTCTCCAGACCTTCCTTCTGCAATAGATATGGGATGGACATACACCGATAGCCAGTTAGTTCTGCGGTTATTCTCGCTGGCACCTATCCCAAAATCACATTCTGAGATCATGCCATGTGTTTGTTCCAAGAGATGTCTTAGCAAGCTCTGTAATTGCAGGGAAATGCGCCTACCATGCATGGAAGCGCGCCACTGCATGAAACACGGTGATCAATGTAGGAACAACACTGACGATACAGAATAAACTACCAGCTACATAAACAAATTCATTACAGTACATTCTTAGCACGCATGGTTATATGGACACGGTGCCCATCTGCTGTATTCTCAAAACAATAATGATAACTTGTTTATGGTTAGGTATGGTTTCGGTCGGCGCATTGGATATTTGGTCACTACAGAATGAATTGGGCCGTCAACATGAGTGAACTTGGTGTGCAGTAGTGACATAGTGACAATTTGTTTCGATGCGCGACTAAATTTAGTTCCACTTACAAATGTGTTAAATATCTGACGATATTATAGCGTAATGAGGATCTCGGTCACATTATTCGATTGCCGGTCACTACACTGGATTTCTGAATCGGGTGACCAACACGATTGAACCTGGTTGTGTACAGTAGCCTGTGATAACCGTATCACGTAGTCAAACTTTTTCTCGATACACGCGTAAACTTTAGTTAGCTTTTTATTGGGTTATATTGACAATATTCGAGTAATAATGAATATCTCGGTAACGTTATTGGATCGTTGCTAAATACAATGGATTTCTGAATTTAGGACCAACATGATTAAACACGGCTGTTTATTGAATGCAATCATATCACATAATCACAACTTATGTCAATGTGGAAGTAAAGTTCAGTCCCGTGTTCATCGTGCCATAGTTGTGATAATATTATAATATAAAGGAGTAATGTAGCCTACGTGTATACGATTCAAAGTTGGGCATTGAACATGATGCTCGCATAAGACAGGTGGCCTCTTAATACAGGTTGTCTCTTAATACAAGTGGTCACCATAGCAGGTTTGGCTGTATTAAATTTAATTTTATAGGTGATGTTATATAATACATATTGAATTTAAAGTGGTATGGTTGATTGAGATCATCTACCTATAACGGTGACGATTGACCATTTTGAATCGTCCATTAGAGGGTCAAAACGTTAACATCCGGCCCGGCATGCACCATTTCTTAACTCAGTATACCTAAATACATCTAAAAACATTAAATTGTGCCCGTAAAGAAGATTTGCCTGCACCTCTTTGAATATGCACACATTTGCAGATTATGCCTTGTCTAATGGGGTTGGTCGGCAAAATGGATAAAAACAGTGTTTAGATGTGACAAGAGAATTTATACTTTATAATATGCCTACCTTATGATCTCCAGTAGCCTACACTCGTCCCACAGAGCTGCTTACCGCCCACATCCAATGAAATATCCCGTGGATATATGATATAATTGCGAAACATTTTATCGGCTGTCTGGTGGTGTGTATTTCTGTGGCGCGGGGAATGAATGTCGTATTGTGATGTCATCTGGTATTCACCGTTATTATCTTACGATACCAGGATTATCAATCTATATGTATATGTGAAATTAAATTATGAATTAGTTATGATATCTATAGCTACGCATTTTGTAATGCTAACACGCACAGGCCAATGGCATATTGTGGAATTAAATAATTTAATCTATAAGCAAGTTTAGTGTAAAAATATAAACCTCGGACAAAATTATGTCTAATAACAAAGCTACGGTCTACTACTCGTAAAATTGTATTCAATATATTAATTAACTACACACCATAGCACATCATATTGCTTAGAGAAAACTCCGACTGTCGACGTCTTTTGACTGTTTCATCTGACTATAACGTCGACTGAGGTGACTTCAATAGAGGCATTTCTAGCCACGACTGCCCATTTCTGGCCAAGCTTTGCCCACGTCTATACATGGTCAAATCGATTTAAAACTTTGAAACATGAATTCCCAGAAGCTAAATCTCAAGTTAACTACACATGTAAGCTGTTGATTATTTTGAACACAATTTGACTGGTGGTGATGCAGCCCATGGCAGCAACAACGGCTCCTAGTCAAATTAGCTTCAAAACACTTAACAAAATATTTACTAAATTGTAAAAATCATTAAAGGCATACAATTCATACACTTTTGTGAAGAACTTCACACTTTTCGTGACTGAGGTACGGCAGTCTGTCCGTGACGTCAGTCAACAAGTGACATATTTGATTATTACGGCAGCTACTTGAGTGACAGATCGGATCCCCATAGAACAAGAAAATACATGTTTGATTGGCAGCCCGTTCTGTTATGTTGTGTATATTAAGAATATTCAATGGAATAAATTATTTTAAATCTTGAATTTGAACTTAACATACCGGATTCATGATTTATATTATTTAGGATGTACTTTCACATCAAAATGTTTAAACCTAAAATTGCTAAAATTGTATACTTTTAGAGGCTTAAATTGTGTACCTCAATGTATTGAAAGGAAATTAATCTTAGCATCTGATGTTTTTATTCATTATAAATTAATATAGTTGTGAAGTCGAATTATGGACTCCTATGCCTAATTCGATTACATAGCTTAAAAAAATTATATTAATTTCTACCTAATGAAATCATCATATATTAAAACATATTTCGTTTCACTACATCTACGCGCGCGCTGTAACTCTCCAAAAGTAAAGAATGTTAACAATTTCATTTTCAGACATTTTGGTTTGAATCTGCAGCCTTAAAGGTGCATATTCACACCAGAATGCTTGAAAATAAAATTGTTAAAATTGTATACTTTTATAGGATTAAACTGTGTGCCTATGTGTAATGAAACGAAATCAATCTTAACATATGATGATTTCATTACGTATAAATCAATATAATTTTTTCAGTTGCGAAATTGAAATAGAGGCATGTGCCTCTATTTCAATTTCGTAACTTAAAAAATTATATTAATTTATACGTAATGAAATCATCATATGTTAAGATTTATTGTGTCATGACATATAGGTTCACAGTTTAAACTTCTAAAAGTATACAATATAAACAATTTTATTTTCAATAATTTTGCTGTCAATATGCACCTTTAAGAGAGATAACCCATTCACCACTTGAATTGAAGTAAGGAAACCCAAACCTTTAAAATGCTTGACAATCCTGCGCATATATTCACTTTCTTTTGGCGCCAGTAAACATTTTAATCATGTCCCGTCGTATTTCAGCAGATGATATAAGGTAGACGAATGGGTCACATGCCGAATTGAAATAGCAGAAGAATGCAGTATAGAAGAATAATGTTAAATGAATCGCGTGTTTCGGGTACCCGAGTACCTCGTGGTAGAAACTATGACCAAACCTCGGTATCCAAGAAAGAAAGAACAATACGATAATCAATGTCACGGTTCTTGAACTGGTGCTTCTTCGATCCTGCTGCGACACATTATTGTCACGTGACACTTTGTACATCTTTAACAAATGTAGGATCGCTATGCTAACTATGGGAATAAGTTGTTCAAATATATTTATGAATAATTCTTTCGCTTGATAATTGCCGGTAAATTGAAGATATTTTATCGTCTTGTTCTTGTACTGCAGTCCACCTATTGTGTAATATATAGGATAGGGACACGTTGCAATCAACGAGAACGCCCATACGATTACACATACTTTGAAAATACGACTGAAGGTTACATAGGCTTTGGCTTTTAATGGGAATACTAGCTGAAAATACCGCAACGCCGCGAGGAACATGAGATGGCATAAGCTTGAAACGTACGATGTGGTCATCAGGTAGATGAAAATCTTTGACAGCTCCACATACGCCCACTCGAAAAGCAGCACAGGCTGTACCCCGAGTGCATAGAATCCCGCTGTGAGACACGTCATCCAATCGCTGATTGACAAACTCGTTAATAATGTGAAAATAGGGAGTCTGTATTTGCCTGATCTGAACATGTAGATGAGAAGTAATGTATTGGCCACAATTCCGATTACATATATGCTTCCTGGAATAACTTTGCTGATCCAAACTGGTGTCTTGTGACTTGCGACAACCATCTCTAAAAGAGTTGGGCCAGAGTCTGCGTTAGCGATTGTGCTTAGATTTTGGGCAGCCATATTCTGACGAAAAAGAATAGGTGGGTGGGTGAGTGGGTGGGTGGGTGAGTGATAAATTAATTTAACTCTTCCATGGCGAAGCCGGTCAAAACCGAAATCTGCAGTAATCTTGGGAAATCTCGAATTACAGGCCAATGAGAAAACCATTTTGAGAATTTACCACTGGAATGACTGGCTTGAGAGCATAGTCTTCTATTGACCTGCGTATAGAAATTCAATAATCAAATTTCTTGATATATTTTACCAAATTTAGCAGTTAAAGTCTTGATGATACATGAATTCCCAGAATCGCACTATCGAGGTAACGATACAGGTAAGACTATTTTGTTTATTAAACAGTAAATCCATCCAAGAAATACAATTCGTATACTTGACGGAGTATTTTATTTTATCAATTATGATTGTGACGTCATCCTATATGTTACGTGATGTATTATGACGTCATATACTTGATCTACAAATCGGATTAATCCTTTGATTGATTTGTACAATACCTTGATGCTCTAATATGCAGTCAACAGAGCAGAATAATATAAAACAGTGGAAACAAACAGCTAAATATAATGGCGTCAACATGCAATCCTAGTTACATACTGTGTCCGAACAGAGAATTCGTATACTTTATCAATATAAAAGAACTTTAACTCGATGGGATTAGATAAACGTACTTACTGTGGAACAATGATAAGACTGTTCTCTCCTCTGATACCTGAGCTAGTAATTATACTGAGGTGGTCCAGTATAGTAACTGTCGCAGACAAAGAATATGTATTTATATGCCTATAGCAAAGGTGTTATTTGTGGCAATATACAATCGTTTAATCGCTAATGTGTATGGCCTATTCACGCTCTATACAACCGACATCAAAAACATGTTGTAGCGAGTACGTTCATTCAGGAGACAAAGATGCACATCTATTCAGTCAGACCTGCTTATAACGGCCACTGTACCTAGGGACCAATACCAAGTGCGTATTGGTCAGTTAACGCTTTAATAATCAAATTTGGTAACAAAAGATTTATTTATTGAATGCCCGGAGGAGAAAAATGACACCTTCACACCGGTCTCCTCCGTAAGTACCAGCTTTGTTGGGAAACACAGTCATCAAGGATTGCGGGCTGACATCCGCATACAGAGGCAACTCTGATTATGTCTATCCTTCTTCAAACAAGAAACTGTGCTCGACATCCTCGGACGACGCAATCTTCCCAGAAGCTTATCATAGCTACGTGGAATGTACGTTGTCTGAGTGCAACATCAAAGAGGCAACCCTTAAGTGCAGACTGTGATAACTATAACATCAATATTGCATGCATTCAATAGACTAAAGTAGCTAAACAGAGCAGCAACTAAAGACATGCTATAAGCTAGTGCCCATGGAGCAAAAACAGGCCACATACCGGGGCTTAGGCTTCGTAATCGGACCAAGGGTGTTGGATCATGGCATTAGTTTTGAATACGTCAGTGATCGCGTTGCATTCATCGACCTGTCTATACCTACGCGAAAACACACCACCACTAATTGTCGAATTGTTAACGCATATACGGCCTAACGACCGAAAAAGCCAAAGAGAATCCAGCAATATTAGATTCTTTCTATGCTGAACTGAGCTCCGCCATTACAATCCCAGCTAGATGGCGACTGTTCGTGTGTGGAGATTTCAACTCCAACATGGGTAAACTCGGAATTGCGGACAAAAGTTTAGGACTTGGCTTATGCATGGGATCCTATGGAAACGGCACACGCAACAGCAATGGAGATGCAATGGTGGCATTCCTTAGTTCCAATGGCCTATTTGTCACAAATACGGCTTTCAAAAACCCATGCCATCACCGGACAACATGGACTTGACACATTACTGATCGCAAAGCCCCAAAAGGTTCTAAGGCTACAAGAGCTGTATTCAACCAAATAGACTTCATACTATGCAAGACAGAAGCAAAACCCTTACTCCGGAACGCTCGTTCATATGGAGGCCATACGCTAGTCATTATACGCCTTCAGATGCACGTTCTCTACCGAATATATAAACACCATACCATGCAAGAGGGTAGAGTCACCTACAACCTACCCAAGCTCATCAGCGACACTGACACTCAAATACCATACGAAAAAGTCCTCGGGGAGCAAATAGCTAACATCGATGTCAGCTCCGATCCAAAGGCAGCCCTAACCAAAATACCGAGATCTATGGAATCATCCATTACCAGCCCCATAGGTGTTCTTCAAAACAACCAAACTAGCTATACTGACGACTCTCTAGTAGTAAAACTGTCAGCAGAGCAGAAAGCACTACGGCTGTGCATTTATCAAAGTGGCCAAAATGAAGACCGCACTAAACTGCGCCGGGAGCGCAATATTATTCTGCACCACATTAGCAAACGCTTAAAAGATCTTTCTATTCAACAGGCAGACTCTCTAGCAGATGAAATCACTGCCACGGATGACTGTCACAACATGTTTCGGGCCGCCCGAGCCCTGAGAGTTACTGACTACACACCACCACTCACTGTACACAACTCTGAAGGATACTTTATCGGAACTGACCAGGGAAAAGCCGAAGCGATCCTAGAATGGTTCAAGGAACAGTTCATTGACAACGATGATGAACGCTTGCACCCGTTCTCAGGAGAACCCATGCCATTACTAACACCAATTAAAACCTCAGAAGTTGAGAAGGCACTTAAAGTCCTAAAAGATGGACGTGCATCTGGACCTGATGGCATGAGCAATGAACTATTCAAATATGCAAGTGACATTATCTCAGAAGCGATCACGCACCTAATCAATTCAGATTTTATGCATCACCTTAGTATCGATGCTGTAGGCCAAGGCAGCCGTATTGCACTACGCAAGCCCATGAAGCCACCTTGGCCCACAGGCAATCTGCGACCCATTGTGCTCCTTAAAAGCATATGGAAAATCCTATCCAATGTTACTCTACGTCGCATCCGAGACAAGATCGATTACTTCACCAGATCATGTCGAAGTGGCTTCAAACGTGGACGCAGCTGCGCAGACATTGTATGGGCTCAACGCATGCTTGTGTTGGTAGTCATGTCCAAATAATGGGACTTCCACAAAATGGGCATTGACATGTCACGAGCCTTCGACACAACTAAATGTTCAAAGATCCTAGATGTACGACGCCAAGCCAGTTGCAATGAAGATGAGCTACGACTAGTGAGACTACTACTTGCAGACACCAAGCTGAGAGTACGAGTCAAGTCAGTGAAGTCTGTAGAGTTTGAGACATCAATCGGCTACCCACAGGGAGATGGTCTATCTCCGGTGCTCTTCACCTGCTACCTTGCTGCCGCATTGAAATCTGTGTGGGAAACCTACACATGACCAAACCTCCAGTGTCAATACTGGGCATGCCGCTAGAGATGGAATATGCCGATGATGTGGATTTCATAGACGAGGAAAAGAGACCCCTTGACGAACCTGTCCGAATAGCTGCAAGCAAACTAAAAATTGAGAATCTCTTTATGAATAAATCCAAAACAGAGTTCACCCACATATACCTATCGACAAAGCATGAAACTGTAGAAAATGACGACCCACTTCATGGCAGCGAACCATGGAGGGAAAGTAAAGTCCTGCGCTCACTGCATTGCGGTGCTGCTGACATTGCTGCACGATGCGTCATGGGGAACATAGCTTTCCAGTCCTTCTGGAAGCTATGGATTCGTAGATCAAAGATGCCCTCGATAAAGAGACTACGTTTATACAATGCAACCTGCGTATCCTTGATGCTGTATAACTGTAACAGCTGGGCAGCTCCAAAGGCAGCCCTAGACAAACACCTATGCACCATCACCAGACACCGATGGCCAGACAGTATAATTTCCAACGATGCACTATTCAAGATGTGCAATACCTCGCCGCTGTCTGTAAAAGTCACACAGCAAAGATGGGGTCCATGTTTGGCCATGTGCTAAGGATGCCAGAAAAGACACCAGCACAGAGAGCCTTGGAACTCGCCGGACTCGGAGCCAGCAAATACAAAACCAGGAGAGGACGTCATTGCATAAATAAGCGCGCTACGAGGTGACCTCAAGAAAGCAGGACTCGGTACACTCAAGTCAAGAATGGACCTGAGGAAGCTAAGGATTTCTGCTGAGGACAGCACACAGTGGGCAAAAGCGAAGAGGGACTGATTGCAGCTGTATGATGTTTCTACTACTCCAGCTGCAGAAAACAGTAATCATACATACATTGAATGCCCATTTGCAGACCAAGGGAGAAATATTTTGGAATATTTACCACTGGAATGACTGGCTCGGTAAACGGGCCAGTCATTCCAGTGATAAATCTTCAAAAATAGTCTTCTCTTAGTCTGCAAATGAACATTCCCAAAGACCACTGCCGCGGCCGGTTTTAGCCGATTGCGCGATGAAAGGGCTAACCATTGACATTCCATTGTCTCATTTCGAAATCTCCAATACAGGATAGCTGTTGTATATTTGAAGCGAATTTGACTGGAACCTCTTGCTGTCATAGGCAACAACAACTTCCAGGCAAATTAGTTTCGAAATATTCAACAGCGCATTCTTACTTAAAAAGAATTGGCCATTTCTGGTCTGTTGATGCTCAAGGTTTAGAGCAGATCAATGATTCACTATATATGCGTGTATGAATCTGTATCGTAGATTCATTTAGATGTAGTGCATTATTTTCCGTGAAATGTAATATTACGTTCAAATCAGTGATAGACTAGTTTCTCAATTGGTTGGCAATATATTTTGTGAGGGTATGTGAGGCCTTCTGGTCCGTCGATGGATTTAATTATAATATAGCGAACGAACACTACAGAATGACATAATACTGGTATGAACAAGAGCAAGCAGAGATTGCAGACCATCGCACTCCCGTTTTTGTCACACTGTATAAAGTTAACAGATTATCCTGATTTTTCTGATTTTTAGGAACTTTCTGGATCTCTTCGGATTTTCCTAGATCACGCTCATATTTGTGCAATCCTATTGTATGGTTACACCCTTTCCTGTGTTAAAATTTGAGACAGATCGGAGACTGTTATCCGATCAGGATTCAGGTTCTCTTATCCAGATTACGACCAGTGTCTGAAAATTCACTTGGACCGTAAGTTCCGTCGTTGTGATAAAATTGGAGCGAAATCGAAAAGTAGTTTTTTTAGATAAGGGTCCGGACACGCAGACATGCCGACATACACGCATACACGCATCACGCACGCACGCACGAGCGCGCACGCACGAGCGCACGCACGCACACAACCTCACCTACATACACGTACGCACGCATGCACGCACACACACATACGCACGCACACACACACACACACACACACACACACATACACACACACACACACACACATACACACAACGCGTTTATGCATTTAGGCTGGTCACCTAGCCTAGTATCATGCCGATCTAGCCATGTATATTAGACTAGTAGCCTAGACTTCTAAACTAGTCTACCAGCCTCTACTTCTAGCCTAGTCTACTAGCCAGCTAGCCCAGACATCTAGCCTAGACTTGTAGCCTGCTACCCTAGACTTTTACCCTACTCTACTAGCCTGGACTTCCAGCATATGCCTCTAGCCTAGACTACTAGCATTCTAGCCTAGACTTCTCGGCTGGACTTTTAGAGCCAGGTCTACTAGCTTATACCGTAATCTAATCTACGAGCTTAGTCTATTAGGCTTCTATCCCAGTCGTCTAGCCTACAGGCTTGGACTTCTAGTCTAGTCTACTATCCTTAGCATAGATTTCTAGCATAGCCGTCTAGTCTAATCTACTAGCATACCAGCCTAAATCTTAGCCTTGTCCAAAATACTTCTATCTTAGTCCACTATCATATTAATCTAGACATCTAGTCTAGTCTACTAGCCTGCTAACCAAGACTTTTAGCATTGTGTTTTAACCTAGCCTGCTAGCATACTAGCGTAAAACAGTAGAATAGAATGTCAGCCTAGTCTGTTAGCCTATACGTCTGGATTTATATCCTAATCTCTAACCAAGTCTATTATCCTAATAGCTCAGCGTTCTAGCAGTGTCTACTAGTCTACTAGCATAGCCTTCTAAACTAGTCTACTAGAATTCGACCCTTGTCCACTAGCCTACAAAACTATACCCCTAGCCTAGAATTCCACCATAGTCTACTAGCCTAATTGGCTAGACTTCTAGCCGAGACATTTAGCCTGGTATACTAACCTATTAGTCTAAAATCTAGCCTCGTCCTGTAGCCTACTATCCTAGACTTATAGTCTAGTCTTCTAGCCTAGTATTCTAGCCGACTAGCATAGAACAATAGCACATAATTTTAGTCTAGTCTATTAGCTTACAAGCCTAGACTTCTTTCTTAGACTTCTCGCCTAGTCTACTAACATACTAGCCTTCTAGCTTAGATATATATCCTAGTCTAGTAACCTACTAGCAAAGATGTCTATCCTAGACTTCTACTCTAGTCTACTAGCCTATGAGCCTTGACGTCCAGCTTAATCTACTAACCCAGACCTCTAGCCTAACCTACCAGTCTAGCCTCCTAGCATAGTCTAGCCTACTAGAACGCCTCCTGGCCTATCATACTAGCCTGCACGCTGGCCTACTAGTCTGCCTACAACCATGCCACACTAGCATACCAACTTGTCTAACCTACTAGCCTGGCCACTCGCCTAGCCTACTAGTATGGTTAATGGACTAGTCTACTAGCCAGTCAACTGCTCTAGCCTACTAGCTTACAAACTGAACACGTCCACTAGGCTGCCTAATGACAGAGCCTACGAGCCTGCTTCCTGGTCTAGACTAGCCGGCCTACAGGACTACTGACTATGATAGCCTGCTAGGCTAACCTGTTAGGCTACTATGCTAGGCTAGAATGCTAGGCTAGCACCTCGGCTTGTATGCTAGCCTAGCCTAACCTAAAAACCTAGTTCACGATCTTGATCCTGATTAGTTATGACGACACGTCAAGAGGACATTCTTTCTGTGCACATTGGTCAATTAGCTACGTTAGATATCTTATTTTCCGCTGATTAATTCTGTAAATTTATTAGTAGTAGATATTTTAGCTTTCTGATTTACTTAGAGGGTCTTGGGAGAGTGTGTCCCAATCCCATATCACATTGGGAATAAAGCTGAAATTAAAGATGTTGGTTCTCACATTAATTTGGTTGAAGTGGCTTTTGTGCATATTTTTTACTTTCGGCATTGGTTTCCGTAAAAGGCTTAATCGTAGCTTTGCTTGTTGCTGTAGACCTTTGTAGAACAGAATAATGTGTGTTTGCTTCCTTCTGTCTTTCAATGGTGGGATCTATAGGTTTACCATTATATTTGTCATACTGCTTGGTTCATAGCTATAGATTGAGATGATAGATCGGATCTAACCGCAAGTTTCTGTACTTTTTATAGTTTGTTTTGAAAAGTTATTTGATGAGGTTCCCAAACTGTATTTGCATATTTAAAAAATCAGTCCCATGTATGCTTGAAGTCTGATTTCTTAGGAACAGAATAATGAATTTCTCTGCAATAGCCCTAATGTTCTGTATGGTTGGCTGCACATCTCTGTGATGTGGTTGTTTCAGTTTAAGTCATGTGTGATGTTGATCCCCAAATCTTTTACTGATGTGACTAAACTTAGGCTTGTTCCTTGTAGCGCATAGTCAAAATAGTTATTTCTTCTGGCGAAGCACACCATGGTGCTGGTTGGACGCATATTCCCCATGTTGTAACCTAGTTACCCAACATGTTAATGTCTTGTTAGAGTGCTTCGCGGTACATTGCGTCACTAATTTCCCGTTAACATTCACAATCGTCGGCGAACAGCCTGCCCTATGAGGAAATGTCCTGGACTATATTATTTATGTGGACTGAAAACAGTAGCAGGGCTAGAATTGTTCCTTGAGGTATCCTAAGCACAGCCTCTGAAACATATGACCTATCACCATTGACTAATACACATTATTTGCGATCAGATAAGGATGAGTCAATCTAATTTAGTATTTTTTTGACACACCATATTTTGTGCAATTTAGATTTCAAAGGTTCACGTGGAATGGTATCGAACTCTTATTTCACAGTTAAAAATAAAAATGACCACTTGTTTCCGGTTATCAATGGATGAAGCCCAATCATCGATTACATTGATTAGTTAAGTTTCACCACTGTAAAATTTACGGAAGACATGTCGTCGGTGAGTTAGGATGATATTCTGTTCAAAATGGCTCATTGAATTAGAGCGGATAATGTGTTCCAACATCTTGCAGCAAATGCATGTGAGGGAAACGGGTCTATAGTTGATCTTTTTTTTATATAAGACACACGTGTTTGCTGATTTCCATTCATTAGGGATAACTCCCTTGTCTATGGATGGCTGAAATAATGTGATAGTCTGTCTTTAAGTATTTGCTGATGTATTTCTTCTGCCCCGCTCCCGCCCCCCCCCTTCCCCATCCCCCCATATGGCGTTTGATTTATTCAAATCATTTAATAATTTCTTAATTCCATTTGGTCGGGTAGTGATATTTTCCATTTTGTTTGTTTAGTAATTGTGTTGGGTATTTCGCTGAATGTTGTTTATGTGAATATACTAGTAAATTGGTGCTTTAGTCAGATTTTATATCACCGAGCAAATTGCTGACATAGTTGTTGCTGGAATGCAGAACTTCTGTCTTAATTTGCTTTCGCAGAGCTTTTCAGCTATCCTTTGGTCGTCGGCTGCCAGTCTTCTAAAATCGGTTGTGTGTTTTGTTCCTGCGCTTGATTAAAATCTTTATCCTGTTGTTTATCCAGGGTAATGATTGTTGTGAGCGAGATAGATTACTAGCTCCAATTTTTCTGGTTGTTACAATTTGTCTCTATATCATGGCTATTCTAGTGACCATTGGAACAAATTCGTTCTTGCAAACTCCAAAGTTTCTTTGCGCAGTCTCGTTTAGGGTATTGAACGAACTGCATATGTGGGTTCTTCGAGTCAGAGAACTTGTAGACCAGAGCTGCAATAACGGCATCGTGGTCAATGAATTTGACTGGCAGATAAATATTAGCTGTTCCATAATAAATTAATTAAGGATATCAAATAAGGCTTGACCATCTGAATTTGATAAAGAGATACCAAGTTATGTGACTGAGTTTCGTTTTCCAGTCAATTTTCCCATAGTTAATGCAGCCAAGAGTGTGAATATTGTGTCAGCCTAATGGTTTGATTTCAGTAGCTGATTTCTTAGTAGGCTAATGTGATTTAATGCTGCATCTGGTTCCCTATACCAACTGCTGATGCACTGATCTTTCCCATCTATTGATAACTTTGCCCATACTGATTCTAATCCATTTTCCAGATCGCATACTTGTGATGATTCTAAATTTTGCTTCACCAACAAGATAGTCCTTTACCCGCTCGTTATTTTTATCATTTCTGAATATATACAAGCCTAATTCCTGTGGAAATCCTTAATTTGATTCGACTGATTCGTTTATTTTTGGTTTCTTTAAAGGCTACAATGTCTGGATTGCGTGTTGATATATAAGATTGTATTTCAAGTTCTTTTCTCTGATATTATTTATATTGATGGGTACCATGGCGATTCGTTCATTTATTAATGTTTAATTTTCTTGACAGATTTAATGGTTCACTCATTCCTCCAAATCGGGTGCTGATTTAGAGATCTGGCAAGGATGAATGATTAGATAGGTTGATGTTGTCGCAGTTTGGGCACATCCATGCATTTGTAGTCTGCATTGGAGATTAACGAATATTTAGTATGAACACCATTTTTCCATGAGTCACATCCAACCGAGTGCGAGTTTGAAGCCTACTCTGCGCAAAGGCCTGGTGGTTCAGAACAGGGTCACTATAGTTGTCTCTTCGGAGAGCACAATACTAGGAGTCGTATACTTTGAGAAGGCTAAACTATTCGTTACCCATTTCAGAAGACAGAGTGGGCGCTGCCAACTTTGTCATTGCTATTCTGCGCAGTGACTAACTAAAACACGAACATATTCAATTATAGCATTAAACAGATGCTGCGAGCTATGTTGATGTACATAATTTAGTGGTAGCAATTCAAAGTTAAAGCTGCATGAATCACAATTCACCTCGTATGACGTCATAATCAGCTCAGCGCGTGTATGATGACGTCATAATCATTACGTCACAAAGGGTTCCATATAGACCGTCACCAAATCTCATATGGTCCGATACGTTGTATGAATTGCATGTCTTTGTAATTCTTTGCTATTTAATAAACATGCTGTTGAATATTTTGAAACTAATTTGACTGGGCGCTGTTGCTTAAATGTGTAGTTTTTTGGAAATTGACAGTCAGGGTGTTCAGAGATCGATTGATCCCAACACGAGCGAGGTGTAGGTGGTGCTTAGCTAGAGATGGGCGGGGCATAGCTAAAACCGTAAAAGTCCATTACTATTTTATTTTTTATAATGGTTCACTGTGACAGCGTGTCCTTAATGGTCGGTTGCAGTCTCAAGATTTAGTTGTTACTGTTCTCAGTATATTCATCTGATTGGTGCATCTCTCAAACAGTCGGTTAATATGCGCACGTCAGCTCATGTGGCACTTATGTCTAAACCCTAACAATCTGGTTTGTGTTATGGAATTATTTTCCCCTCATTTATGCATAGAGATGTATTACAATTGAATTACGCTTGGCTGCAAATGTTTATTTGTACTGTCTTTTGTCCTATTAGTCTGACCTCAAACGTATTACACCGTATGCTAACTATAATGAGCACCCACGAATTTGAATGCATGTATCACTGAAGCCAGTCTTATCCAAAGTGATGCATCGTCAGCAAAAGTAAATCGACTAACAATTCCACCTAGCCATTTTTGTCCTTTGAGCTGATCACCTATCATAACCGATACAATGAATAGCAGGTGATTGTTTGCAAAACATAGCTGTGTTCCATTGTACATATCCTTAGTCAAAGATAATTCCACATCTCAATCCACCTGCTATTCGGGGCATTTTTGATCCAATGTAAAATTCTACCCCAGAATCCGAGGTCATGCGGTTTGCATCCTATTACATTTTTCCACATCTTGTCAAATGCTTTTTGGAGATCAAAGAATACATGTATGGATGCAATTCCATACTATACTGTGTTCCTAGCTGATGCTAATAAGTGCACCAGATGGTCAGCGGTTCTACTGTATTGTGGAAGCTGCTCTACCAAGTTTGCAGCAGAATTTTTTTACTATGCACCACCCATGTCGAGCTAAACTCCTCTCAAATCTTACTCGTTTTGGAAATGATTTAAAACTTTGAAACATGAGTTTCCAGAATCTAAATTTCAAGGTAACTATACAAGTAAGTTGGTGGCTATTTTGAAACTAATTTAACTGGGCGCTGATGCTGCCTATAATCAAATTAGTCTCAAAATATTCAACAAAAGATTTATTAATTTGTAAATCCATCAAATACACACAGTTCGTACATGTGCCAGGCTTTCGACGCTCCTGACAGAGGTATAATACGGCGTTATGATTGCATCGTCCTTTTGCACGGTCTCGACCTCCCGCGCTGCTCCAATAACGATTACCTTGCTTGCGGCCCTTTGATATTTGCGCTAAGTTAAACGGATGCTAATCTCATCTCAAATGTTGTATTGCACCGATAGATTATGGTTTATCGATTCCATATCATTCATATCCCGTCACATTCCCTTATCTGTATCACAATTATCTGCTTTGTAATATCGCTTAAGTGTTGAACAGTAATCGCCGCCATTTTGTCTCCTCTAGCGATAGCGTGTGATGTCATTATGTGCCAACGTATTACAATCTTTATTATGCAATAAACAGCTTGTTGAATATTTTGAAACTAATTTGACTGGAAGTTGTTGCTGCCTATGGTTAGTTACAAAATATTCATCGGCTTAGCTGTATGCTTGCTTTTATACCACATTGTAAAGCTATAGTTGGCACCTCTATGCCGGAGCATATATACCGAGGCAGAAATGCCAAGCTTTTTCTGAATGGTTGAAAAGTAAACCATGACAGCCATCATAAGCTGTAGAAATCTACCAACATTTGGCTACTAAAACCTGAATATCTTTCTTTCACGGGATGATAAAAAGCTTAAAATCTCAAACATAGTTTAAGAGTGGCCTATTACATCATTTGTATAAATATCCTCAGATGAGGTTAGTTATCCTTTAACGAAACGCCCTAAATATAAACGAGTTCGGGGTCACCGGCAATGAAATTGCTCGATAAGAAATGAATGAAACCGTGTTGTGTTGGCGGAGGACAGCCCAGCAGTACAATGGTACTTCACAAGAGATCAAATGTCTGCAAGTACAGTCACATACAGCGAAGCGATGTGAGTGGGCATATGTTAGTACGATGTTATGATTGTGACGTCAGCCTACATGTTACGTAATTTATTATGTTGTGAGATACTTGAGCAGCAGAACGGCTCCCTTCATTCCATGACATTGTTCATGTATGTGATGAGCGAGATTGGATGTAATGACTTTACATCTAATTTACCATTTTCTCGTTTTTTACTTGATATAATGATAACATTTATCCAACACATCTCTTAGAATTTTTCAGCCTTTGTAGCAAAATTGAGGTTTATATGCATATTCGGGTTTTTTAAAGCAAAATTGAGGTTTATGCATTTTCGGGTACATTCTTTGTAACTTTCAGGATACACTACGATGGAACCGCAAAAGCACAAAATAGTGTTTGCCATTTTTCTCTCTTACCCTATCAGCCGCCATCTTGAATTCATATTTAAAGTGATATCTTCATTTCTTAGCTATATAGAATCTCGATTTTAAAGACTATGACAGTTTACCGGTCAAGGATTGTTACTCTTAATATTCTAAATTCCCGTAACACTATTTTCCTGAGGATTACATAGTGCAGAGATCTTATAGAAATACAATCTTGTCGCAGTTGCACTTCCGAAATTCGGCTTGGTGTGTAAATTGCAGCAATTCTGGTTTCAATCTTGGTGCCATCGAAAGCTCTGTTATGGTATGCATTTCTGCCCATGTTCACATGCGTGCCATCTGGCTCATAACCTGTGACTTAAACACTGTTAATAAAGCGTCAATGGTTAAATCAAGCATGGGTCGAATAGCAACTCTATTAATTCTTGTCTAAATTTTTCAAACATCCAATTTAACCCTTTCAGCGTGAGACATTAGTAAAGTGATTTTATCTCTACAATGTGTCTCGTGGGGCATGTATTAGTGTTCCAAATATATGTGTTAAGCTCGTGCAATGCAACATAACCGGGAATGCAAAGCAGCGTACCAGTTCTTGCTACACATCTCACACAGTGGGATTTCATGACGAGTTCTTTGCATGGATGACAGGAAGGTACATAACTCTACCCTCGGAATACTTACCCGCTGTATATATTAAAATGCTAGAGTAAACAGGACTATCCGGAGTGACCACTATTCCTACTGACATGATCGCAATTAATGACTCAGTCGCATTGCCTGACATAACTTCAGATGTTCTAAATACTCAGGCAACAGTACCCAATGATTCTCCATCGACTATCAGTACAGAACTCAGACACGGTGAAGGGTTAGCTTCAGATTCTTCACAAACTCAAACAACATGAGCCAATAACTCACCAACGTTTGGCCATGCAACATACAGCATCTAACAACACAGATATTTCACATATTTAGACAACAGGAGCCAATGATTCACCGTCGACTATCAGTGCTGAAGTCAGACAAATAGATATACAGTCGGTTCTGCAACAGATGTAAATCAGCGAGTACCAGTGTGGTCTGCTTATAATTCCCTTCTAAACACACACATATCTAGGCAGTATGTATTTGCAACGATGCAAAAATCATATGCCTTGCTACTCATCAATGCCCCAAGCCCATGAGTTACCTATATTAGTCACTATACTGGATCAACTAACCATGCCAAGCAATTCGTTTTAGGTTGTGCAAAGAAACGTGTTGTTACGTTCGATGTGTACCTGCTCAAGCAAGTCCTCAAGTTAGAACAACTGGACACCCAGTACAAAAAGGAAATGGGTGATATGTTCCGGAGCTTTCCATACAGCACTGCGTGCTTTGAGGTGCTTAAGAAGAAATATAGAGGTTAGTGGCTTAGATGGCACCTGGTCGACGCCTGATCTGTACAGCTATGTTAACGTACACCAGATTAGTGTGGGTATTCACTGCAGCAGAGATCTGGAGACCAACAACATCATGTTGCGAGTGTTCTTTGGCCTTTAGATAGTGGCGTTCATTTCAAAACAGTGTGCAGCACATATAGCATGGGTGTTCAGTTGTTGACAGATGCGTGCACATGGTGTTCGTGAAACACTTATGACATCACTTGTCACAGTTGTGTCTCTCACTCTTAACACTCAGTTAGCTGACTTTGATGATAGACATTCTGAAATCCTATGCTTCACTGAGCACACATATACATGTGGCAAGTGACGTCCCTATTACAATTCCAAAGAGTTACCCACCCAGGTGACCGATATCGATAGGTGTTATCTCTTGAGAATCTGTATTTATACTACCGATACTTTGCTTTTAATTGGACTAGTTATGTACAGAAGATCCTTGAATATGTTGTATGCATGTACCAGATCGAGACTTTGGATCATTAGATCTGACAACAGTTCCTTTCAGGACAATTTACAGTAGGTATGTCAAATCAGAATTAATATACTAACCTTGGAAGAGTGAAAGCCCATGAGCAGGGCAACAACATTCTCAAATATCTGGATGTCATTAGTGGCATCACACAATCTCTTGCCCATTTGCAGTTGTTGGGTTAGTGAGGTGCATGTGTGGTGCCAGTAAATCAAACTCAATCACTAAGTATTCATCTGAAAAAGGTTTATGTAGAATAATGGATTTGGTTTGCTCAGAGATTTGGCAGTGTGAAGCACACATGGAGATATGCCAGAACATGGACAGCCATTTCGACCTGAATGTGTTGTGTTGCAACTACACTTATGCAAAGACGGCTCTGATGTATTATTAACCTCAAAGTGCTGATTCAAAAAACGAATTAGACATCGTCGTGTTCTTTAGTTCTTAAGAAATATCATATTATAGATTGTTGTATTGCTTAGTAATGGTAACATACCATATCTACTAAAGCAGATATCTAGGTGATGTGCAAGGAGATAATTGTTACAACGGGTATTGTGGTCTTGGTCGTATTCTGCATGACAAGCGTATTTGCTGCTATGCTGAGGATAAAATGGATTTTAATTCTAGAATGTTAACTATTCATGGCAGGTTAACATAAGCAGTAAATAGCGTCCATTTTGAAATGCCAAATGGTTGACAAAATGAAAAGATTACACAATTGTGTTTGTTTTAATAATTATGACAACTATAAGAATCTGTGAATGTATTGCCTTTGGAATTGAGCTTATCTTGCTTGTAAAAAGGAAGCTATAGCCAACAGTATGCTCAAAATGGTGGCCATTCTGGAATTTAAGATGGCTGACAAAACTTAACATTCCAGAATTGTTAAAAAAAATTCAAGATGACAACCATTACAGTAGCTTATAAGAGGAGATGGTTATTTTTTGGAATTGTGTTTATACAGGGCTAAGAAAATAAAATGCAGTCTACCATAAGGTCGAAATGGTGGCCATTTTGAAATACAAGATGGTTGACAAAATTGTGTCATTCCAGAATTGTGTCTATGTTATTCAGTACATAACAATCGTTAATCATAAGAGAACATTATTACGTTTGGTATCACGTTTATATAGACCTTGGAAAGGAAGATATAGCCTAAAGTTGGTTCAAAACGTCATCTTGAGATCCACCTGTTATGGATATGTTATGTTATGGCTGTTATGGCGACAGAATAAATGGCAAAAAGTATTTTGCACTTCTTTATTTTAAAGGAATGTTGTCTAAAACTTGAATGTACCTAAAATGCATATAAATTCCACAACCTGACCACCTATTAGTTTACCGGTGTACCAGAGACGATTACATGGATTTTTGAGATGTTAAAATACCCTCCTTTGTAGGTTATCTGAGCATATCATATTAATGCCATCTTCTCAATGTTCGGTAGTTTTACCTACCATAAAGCTGTAGTTATAGCTTGGAGAATTCCCTGTTATGTTTAATGTTTCCCTACCCCGAGATTCTAGCTCGTTCATCTTGGCATCTGTAGCTAATTTTCTTTCTAGGAAATTAGAGGTAATCACTCCTAGGCATTGCAAATACATTAGATGACATTGGCTCTAATGGTTGGTAATCTTGTATTTTTCTTCTTAGTTTCTTAATTAATGGGAGCTAGGCCATTTAGATTTGGGTCTTAGTCTATCCCGTGCCTTTTAAAAGTTTAAATAGCAGCTGAAAAACTTGCATTCCACCCTGCGACGATTTCCAGTAGCGAATTTCTATACGCTTCACATTTCGTTTGGTGTTAATGCATCTACTGCCTTATATATGACCTGTATACATTTGCTATTGTTACTTATGTTTGTTAATAATTCCCAGTTCTCTGGTTACAACCTCTTGGCATACCCGTACCAGTATGCCACTTTAAAGTCGCACATACCATATTTAATGTATTTCGTTTCAGATGTATTCATACTACCGACTACTATTTGAAAGTGGTCACTACTTTAGCAATCTCTGTATATGGGCCAGCTATGTAGTGGTTATAACTATTGTGTTGTTATCGTTAGGCCAATGATTGTTTCTTTTCCATTAGCATAATTCACCTTAGTAGAATAATATTCATCTCCTGACGTTTCACTACTATGCCATAGTCCTCGACTATATGGTGATTTGGCCTGTGTACAGGTAGGAGATTAAATATACCTAGATGTAGATTACTTGCGTCGAACTGTTATTTTCGATACCGACCATGAGCAGACCGGCTTCTCCATCCTTATTATTTTAGTCTCTGTCTCTTTTAATAGCCTATATTCAGATGCATTGAAGGTATCGTTTTGCAAATATGAATGCCTCTTGTTGATATATAACATCTGGGTAGTAGTTAATTTCTATGATATTTGTCCTTATTCCCTCCTTTTCCACCTCTAAATTTAAACTGTAGTATCTTCAGACCCATACTATTAGTTAATTCTCATACAAAACGTCGCCTGTGAATATAGCGTCTAACTCCTCGTAGCTCCACCACATTCTGATGTGTAGACTGGCAAGAGCTTTGTAGTTAAATCTGTGAGCTTGTTCGTACCCATAGTAGCTAGCAGTGGGATTGCACCACATACACCAAGCAATAGCCCACGTATCCACATCCTTTCACTATTGGACTAGTAGTTCCAACTGCTGGTGATACGAGTTTAGTAAAACACACTCACGACTCGAATTTAATATATTTTAGCGTAAGTAAAATTTGGTTGTCTATATTAATCCGACATTTTATTCGACTAGGTAATGGAAGTAACAAGATAAAATAAGATTTTGTTAGTAATATGATATTTTCATATAAATAAGATCAATCGAGAAAATACTGAACTAAAAAATTGTCCTTTTGAGACGGTCATAAGCGGACTATAGGTTAATGTCTGTGGTATGTACCCTCTGGGACTGAAGGTTCTATTTGCTGATGTTGTGTGTCTGAGTCTTGTTTTCAGGAGATAATTTGGTTTCGCATGTCTTCTTTGGCTGCTGCTACCACTTTGCTAAGACACATGTTTTTGCTCCAGGAAGATTTCACTGTTTCGTCTGTGTATGTCTGCCTTGCCCATTTACACCCATACTGTACTGACGTCATTATATGCCGTATAAGCACGTTTAGGATGTGGTATGTGGCGACAGTCTGTATGTGCTTATTTTACCCTTGTTGGGACGTATTTCAGTTGCTTATTCCAGAGATTCTCTTATTGAGATCTTTTCCAAAACATACATTTTCATAATTTTCTCATACCAACCGCCTACTTTGTGATTACCCCTTATCTACCTGATGTCAGAATCCGCATTTTAAGACTGTGTAGAAGAGAAATATGTACATATGTTTACAACAATTTTATTGTGCGCTGTACAACAGCACGTATCACCATTGTTGTAAAATGTATACTAGATTCTATTGTATGAGGGCAGTGAGATTCTAATTCTAGGATGATAAGGAGTTAACCCATCTTGTGTCAACTTAACCCTTTAATGGTCAAACTCACCAAAGGAACTTGGTTATTTAAACGGCCTAGGTAAGAGTATTTTTTTAATATTTACCACTAGAATGACTGGCTCTGTAACCGAGCCAGTCATTCCAGTGGTAAATCTTCAAAAATACTCTTCTCTCGGCCTGCAGATAGACACTAAGTCTAACAGTAATGACACAAATACTGTACCAGTGTGTGGCGAGTGGATTATTGATGGCATGGAAGTTGTGCAGTTAATATCTCTGAAGGGTACTTGTGGATATTATGCTGATGCTCCTCAGAAGCTATGTACATCACCAACATATACAAACCTGTTGAAACTATTTATTGTGATGGACGTATATTGGAATCATTGAATAATTGAATAAAAGACCAAACAGAAAGAAGGCGTGTTAACCATTGGAAGATGAATTATATCATAAGTGCAGGACCGGCAATGCCAAAAGATAATGATTGGAATACGTCCTTATTCAACAGTGAAAACAAAAGAGCCTACATTTTCTCAAACACGTCAGGTCAGTGATCGCGTTTTTGTGCTCTCTAAGTTGCCCATTATAGACAGGGTTGATTGTGCCCTTCACTGAAGAAACGTGATATTTTGGAACGAGTCGGCTGTATATTATTCATTGAGTCACGCGATGAAGATTCTTTAAGATAATCTGGTCTTTTATCTGCCAGTTTTAAAGAAACTTCATCTTTAACCTCATCTTGTGTCAACAGCACATCAAAGCGCTCAACATACTAGTTGATATATCAACTACACATTTTGCCATGGTCAATATTCTTCAAGATATTTTAATTTTAGAAAACAATTTTTTGAAAATTTACCACTGAATGTTTTTCGCCGGCTTGACCATTAAAGGGGCAATGGCAAAGAAAATTAAGTTTTTACTTAGCCAGTGACTCTCTGCAGGGCGAGGGAAGAGTATTTTTTAACATTTACCACTAGAATGACTGGCTCTGTTACCGAGCCAGTCATTCTAGTGGTAAATATTTAAAAATGCTCTTCTCTATGCCTTCCAAATAGGCATGTCTGAAGACCACTGCAGAGTAGTTTTTTGGTCGGTTTGACCATCAAAGGGTTACGTTGACACACGAAAGGTTAATATATGATCGAAAGACCAAGGATGAACATTTAAAACAGTCTGACTACCGAACTTGCATCTGGCGTCAATGAACAGAACATTCATTTGTAGAAGGTAGAAGATGGATCGAATCTGATGCTGTCTTGATAACATTATGGTTTAACTGTTCACAGTTCCCACCAAATATGCCATTCAAGAGAAAGTCTAAATGTAAATTAATGTTGACGGATTATTGAGCAGATGATGAACAAAGTAATGCCGAAGTTAATTTATGATATGACGCACGGCCAAAGAAACACCTCTTAGTGTGTAAGATTGATGAATACGATGCGGAGAATGAGGAGTATACGACCACTCGTGGTTCTGAATCTGATTCTACTCTTGATAGTGAAATTGTCACACACCAGGAACACTACATAATACTTGAACAATAAAAGGAAACAGACAATTTAATCACAGTCTAATATTTAAAAAACCATCTTGCGATGTGGGCTATAAATATAGCATAGAGTCTGCTGAAGATACTATTAGTAATGAACTGGCATTATAGAGTATTAAAATGTATTTGCCTTTATTAGAACAAGTAGAGACAATGTACATCAAATTATTCATGCACCAGTACGCCGAAAGTCAAAATCTAATTGCAATAACATGAAGATCAGAGATTCATCATCTAACAGATTGCTCTATTACAGAGAGAATATGTGCAACAATTTAGAATTATGTAGTGGACCTCATGGATTATTTCAAACATACGACCGACGAGCCATATTTTGAGTCTGATGACGTTTACCTGACTAGAATGCGCTTCCTTATCCTTCTCAGCCCCAGTATAGCCACCAAAATCATCTTTCTATCACACCTAGAAGATGAGAAATAACAATTCTAAAAGACTTATGCAAAATAGCTAATTAAATATGCATCAATTAAGGTAAAGCTGTGAGAATTGGATTCTATAGGAAAAGCTGTTCTAGATACAAGTGAGATAGCTTTTACAACTGGATTAGTTTGTAACAGTTATATCCTTGTCTATAAGAAATTACGGGTGTAGTTTAATTTTGAAATCGTAAAATTTAATTTTACCCTATACCGGTTGAAGAGAGAACAGATTTTCGTGTTATTTAATTATTTCTTGTCAATTAGCTTCGTGCATTATTTTATAATTTAAATGCAAATAATTAATAAGCTAATTAAAAAGTCATTAAAATGCAACGTTTCTTTATCTTCTGCCGCCATATTGGTTTTGATAATTACGGCATTTCCGTCTTCAGCAAAGATGTATACATATTGTAGATCCGTGATTAGTACACAACACAGATTTGGAAAACATATATATTTCTTAGGTTGCATTCGGTGTAAGGTGGAGAACAAGATAAGAGATTTGCTATTTTCCGAAATTGATTTTTC
The DNA here is from genome assembly GCA_034401795.1 of Chaetoderma sp. LZ-2023a. Lineage (NCBI taxonomy): Eukaryota > Metazoa > Mollusca > Caudofoveata > Chaetodermatida > Chaetodermatidae > Chaetoderma > Chaetoderma sp. LZ-2023a. The sequence continues at coordinate 160,174,897 of CM067359.1, forward strand.
CGGTTGTACGGGGGTCCTATGTATGACGTCATAATTACGTCACTTTCGCCGGCCTAAAGATTTGTACAACATGCAGATTCTGAATTAGGACATCATAAGGATTCAGAAAATATTTGCATATCTTAGGGTGCCGCCGCTGTAGGATAAACTTAAATTTTGAGATTTGGCTCCCGGACCAATAATACAGAATGTAAACCCCTCATATTGTGGCAGAGATATAAGATTCTTTGATTTGCAAACCATGACTTTCAGAGTAAATCTACATGGGTATTCGTTTTGCAATATTCATCAGACAGGTAAGCCCATTTTCTTTTCCTTTTTCAAAGGATGACGTATGGACTCATAATTACTAGTACTGTACACTGTATACATCTATACATGTTACATAGACAAGTCTATCTCTATTTCATTTCACAATGTTTGTACAATTATATATTCTTTGGCTTTGTTGACTTCATCGGTCCCTTGAACTCTCTGTACATTTTCATTATATCTTCAGTTCTATACGTCAGTGTACTACAGCTCACGATGACCGCTTTAGCACATACATACAAGAAACAACTTATTATGTACAAGAAACAACTTATTATGTACAAGAAACAACTTATTATGTACACGAAACAACTTATTATGTACAAGAAACAACTTATTATGTATGGTGTAAGGTATTTTCTGTTGAATATTTCAAACTAATTTGGCTGAGCGCATGGCAGCAACATGTTCCTATCAAATTGGTTTCAGAAGCTTAAATAGGTTTCTACTAGAATGGTCTTGAAATTGAGATGCTGGAATTTCATGGGATAAAGTACTACACAAAGTTTTGAGATTAAATAGATTGCAGCTAGGGAATAAAATAATAATATAGTTCATACAGGAACATATATATGCCACTATAATAGTTGGCTTGCCTGCCGGCTCTCACTCCTGCCCGTACACCTGCCCACATGCATGCCTGCCTGCCTGCCTACCTGTCTGTCTGTCTGTCTGTCTGCCTGTCTGTCTGTCTGTCTGTCTGTCTGTCTGTCTGCCTGCCTGCCTGCCTGCCTGCCTGCCTGCCTGCCTGCCTGCCTGCCTGCCTGCCTGTCTGTCTGTCTGTATGTATGTCTGTCTGTCTGTCTGTCTGCCTGCCTGCCTGCCTGCCTGCCTGCCTGTCTGTCTGTCTGTCTGTCTGTCTGTCTGTCTGTCTGTCTGCCAGCCTACCTGCCTGCCGACCTGTCTGTCTAGATGTCCATCTGTCCGTCCGTCCTTCTGACCGTCCGTCCATCTGTTTGTCCATCCAAGAATCCATCCGGCCATCTGTTCATCTGACCATCAGTCCATCCGTCCATCCATCCGTCTTTTCGTCATAAGTTTAGCACGGCACACTTTGTAAGCTTTTCACTTGACTCAACTGGTCAGTTTACAATATTAGTGTCTTCCGAATTGCATAATGATCATGACGTCACTCTCTCGCCTAAAATCTAGACTCCATGATATTTGGTTGTTGCGACAACATCGTAGATAATAGAACAGAGCGAATGTGCAATTCGCTCGCCTCGTCTGACTGATGGTGAGATGATGATATTTATTGAATTGCTGGTTCTATCTAACTGATGATCATGGGTACTCCAGATAAGGGCTGGATGTTTCTTCCAGCTCGTTAAAAGTTAATTATCAATGAGGAATCAACAGAATGTCTTAAACAAATGTAAGATAATAAATGTATTCGCACTACGCTAACAGGGATAACTTGAAACTGTACATTACACTTTAATATCAATAAGCAAATCAATTTAGAGAGCTAACTGCCGTCGTAATAAAGATACATCTACTGATGACCTTAAGTCAAAATGACTTACTGAATAGGGATATTCAGCACAATACCTTCAGGCAATACCAAACTCGACATGTAAATCATAATATTCAGCATAATTCTTTAATTCATAAATCACCCTACATTTATATAATACATATATAATAACACAATAATCGTGATAACCGATGCTATCACGTACAACAAAATTTACGGTGTGTCGATGCTTTCGATACTCTCTGTATCGATTTCTGGTAATGGGGCTAATGGAACACACTTTACTTTCTGCAACTGATTCCACCTTTCCACCTTCAAATGACTAACTATAAGGGACTGATTCAGAATGCTCGCTACATCCAGTCATGGTGCTTCGATGGCCAGGCCAATTCCATCATGGTTATGTCTGTACGATCTAATTGGTCCAGACTTCCATCCGAAACTACTGTAATCACACTTATCCGAGTTCAACATATATACTCCATTCATCACATTATGACATTCAGTGACCTTTCTCCCCGAAATGCACTCTAATTCGCTCCCCAAATGTTTGTGGCGCCACCCCAACCCGTTTATGAGCAAACATTTTACTGGAAGTGTAATTGGATTGGGATAATTTAATGGTACATGCCAGTTGGGTGAAATTTGTTAATAAGCATACTATGCAGGGCATGTGAGTCTTGTCAATTCGTAAATGTCCATTGCATACCTGAGGTTCCTCTCCTCGGCGCATAGATGGGGGTAAAATCACATCCGGTTAGAGTGTCAAGACCTATACTAATTTGGCCATCAAAATGTGTATAAAATGTCCGAATATACCTAACGGTTCAGGCCAAGAATGCAATCCGTAATCCATATAGTTCCCTCCATCAATCAATGGAAGTGTTGCAATATAATGTAACTGTGTATCACCTCTCCATAATTGTGACAGAATTACATTCTGGTAATACCATTGATGTGGTTGTATTAATTTGAATCCCACATCGATTTGATCTCCAATTGAAACTGAGCTCAAGTCTGATGGACGAAATAGTTCTTTTATTAATCTGCCTATTTCGAGAGGCGCAGTCTGTCTATGAATTTGCACAGCTAGTTTCTGGTAGCTGCGCACAATAGTTTCTGCTGAACTATCCCTTTGGCTTAATCTTACTTATAAATTGGCTATACATGAAGTCTGTTGATCAATATACGTATTAATATCAGTCGACATATTGGCACGATTGTCTTTGAATTCACTAATGCTATCCTTATTCATGTTGATTTCCTTGAAAGCTTGTTTTACGTGTGATGATAAATCATTCGAAAAGTGCACTAGCCTATTCACATTTTTCATGACTGATTTAATTATGTTCTTTAAAGATTCTATGTTACCTCACGTCGCTACGTGAAATAATTAAGATACAACGTCGCACACAAAGTTGAACAACCCTCGTTTCTGATGAATATTTATCCTATTTGCCATACTCCGTTCCGTTGCACATGCTGGCTGTCTAACAACAGTAAGTCTATGTTGAAGACCAAGAATATCGTGATCATTAAGTAAGGTGTCTCATCTTGTCCACTCTACTAACAAATTCAACGGGTAGCACAGAATGTGATATCGATACAATCAGTCTATTCAGCACTAATTACCGAAATTGGTTGATGATCCGAAATCATCACACAATTTTGTAATCTACGAATATTCGGAGTCTCTTGACTCCTGACATTGCCACCAAAAATTACTACTGCACAAAAATACACAGCAAACATAATTATACTAATAATATTTCACTATACAGTAACAGCTTAGTGACCAAGTTTCAGCAGTTCTAAAAGTGAGATGACTAGCCCTCAGTCTACAAACAAGTTTCACTGAATTTTGTGACCGAAATGAAGTTTCATTCTCAAACATCAGCTTTTATAAGCTGGAATTATATTCTGCCACATCTTCTGGGTCTCTGATACATACACTTTGATCGTCTCTGCCTAGACCATGATGTCATTGCAGACCATTCAACTTCCAATTATCTCTCCCTAGAAGTGACGCCCTAATGTACTTTTAAGTGTGAGCTAGTGCGCTGGTGGCGAATTTTCAGCAGTCAACGTTACACCTTTAGCGTTCCAACACCAGGGATACAAGCATCATAACTGCGCGTGTGTTATGATTCAGCCACAAGGCTGGGTATCATACCCAAGTACATTCACATTGCCTCCCACCACTGCCTAAAGCCATGCCCTAATGGAATGACGAAAATTAGAAGGCCATATCTGAATTTGAGACCAATATTCTATAAACTTAAATAACTTTCATCACAACGAACCTAAGTCAAAATGACTTACTGAATCATGATATTCATCGCAATACCTTTCCGGCAATACCAACCTCGACATGGAAATTATAATATTCAGCATAATTCTTTGAATGTTATTCAGTCATTAAGGTTTCAAAATTAATTGCATAATAACATTTACTTCTCTCAAAATCATCTAAATAGTTTGCCCTGTCATCAGGGTCGCTAGCCGCTCACGTTGTTGAACGCTGTTGCTATCACACGACATGATATAAACATAAGGGGCTGCATCACAGGGATTAACTTAGGGTTACTAATTTCCATTAAGCTACCTATCTATACACCTGTGCAAAAGTTAAGCACCACCCTATTTTTACGCACATGCGAGGGTATATTCATGTGCTATGAAGAAAGCAATAGCATAAACATTTATGTACCCATCCATCTTAGTGCAAGAGGTAATAATGCAACTAGAGGAATGCTGATTATGATGGTGGGGAAACACTGTATGTTTTTGTTTGAACTTGAAAACGAGGCCTGAATATGGTTACGTTGACACAACTGACAACTATTGCCCTACAGTTGACACACGTGGCTAGATTGTCATTAATGGTGTCTGAAAACGAAGTTTAACATCTGTGCACGAGTTTGAGACTGTCATTATTAATACCGGGTATATCCACCTTGTGCCTGGATGACGGCCTGGACACGACGTCTCATGCTGGTCACCAACCGACTGATACGCCATTGTGGTATTCGTTGCCATTCAAGATGGAGTGCGTCTGTTAATTCCTGTAGGTTCTGCACAGGAGGATCCCTCCTTCTCACCATGTTTCCCAGAATGTCCCAGATATGCTCAATAGGGTTCATGTCAGGGCTCCTTGCTGGCCATGGTAGGGTTTCGATGGCATTCTGGCGGAGGTATTCATGCACAGCTCTAGCACGATGTGGTCGGGCGTTGTCATCCATGGATATAGGGTGGGTTCCAGGTGCATGATTTACAAAATGAGGGAACACAACTCTATCCAGTATGGAATCTTGATATCTCTGTCCATTTAGTGTTCCAGGTACAGTCAACAGATCCAGCTTACAATCAAATGAGATGCACCCCCATATCATAACGGAACCTCCACCAAATGGAACTTCTTCCATGATGTTACGTTGGTCGTACGCCGTGCGTCTGGACCTCCATACACGAGTTCGACCATCTGTGGCATGAAGCAGGAACCGACTTTCATCGGACCAGTGTACCCGTCTCCAGGATCTCATGTTCCAGTGTCTTCTTTCGTTGCACCACCTCAGACGCTCCTCTTTGTGGTGTGCAGTGAGGAGAGGACGTCTGACAGGTCTCCTAGCTTTCATGCCAGCAGCATACAGTCTCCTTTTGACGGTAGACATTGACACTCTATTGCGCGTTTCCCATTGCTGGCTGAGCACTCTGCTGTTGGTGAATGGAGATCTCCTAACAAGGCGTACTAGGGCTCGATCATCACGGGCAGTAGTCTTCTTCGGTCTTCCAGATCTAGGCCTGTCCTTCACCTCGTTAGTTTGCCCATGTTTTGCAATCAAGCGACTGATTACAGTATGGTTAATTTTCAGCTGTCTGCCAATCTCTCTGCATGACATACCAGTGGTATGCATGCCTATGATTTGCCATTTCACACGATCACTTAACCTTCGTCTTGCCATAGCGGTTCACAATCAAGAGCTAATTCTCTCTGTACAAATAAACCACGGTCATGAACACAAAATTCCTAATCTTGTCGCCTAAATCTGTATGTAATGTTCTACACCTCAAACTGGACTTTTACATAACTGAACACGTGTGCTGTTTCCCGCCACGCACGGACATCAAGCGGCGTGAAGTCATGCATGCATGTGCATTTCGTACTTGGAATTATGTCAGCTAACGCGGGGACAAAAAGTATGGCAGCCTAGTTGTACCATCATGTTTCTACGTTCTATTGTTTTTGCTGGTGCTTAACTTTTGCACAGGTGTATATATACCGATTCAAACATTACAAAGTGAAAATAGGGCAATACACTATTACTTGCATATCAATGCAGAGTAAAAGTCGTTGCTGTTCACTGTCGTGGTAATTCACATCGTTCCAGGGAAGTCAACCCCCACCCACCCCCTCCCACCCCACCCCACCCCATCAACACCCAAGCACCAAGGCAGAAACAGCCTTCAATCACATCATTATCAAGTCATCATCAAATTAACGCACTATTAAGGGTTAATCATTTCCTTGACCTCTAACCTTCTTAATTTTCTCACGTTGTAATCAAACCACATACTTGTCAATTGCATACCAATGCTGAGTCTAACATTTAATTATCTTAAGTACGGTTATCTCAAGTACGGCCTCATATCTACAACCATTAGACCATTTGAATCACCCTATGTTTGTAATAATTATGCACTTTATTCACGCGCTGGGATATTCACCCTTTCATTTCCATTTCCAATTTGGGTTTTACACGAAATACATGTTTCACAAGAAGCCAGCTACACTCTTAAGGCGCCCTCTAAGAAGAATAACTATCGCCCCTCAAGACGTCCAATATCTACAACGTGTTAATCCCAGAAACAGACAATAAACGATTAATCTAGGAAAGTAACATCTGAATCAGAAATACGTGGCCATTCAAACAGGCTTGCACGATATTGTCCTAGGAGGTATCGCGACATATCGTGGTGAGAAAACCACGATATTTCTATATATCGTATGGCCTATTTTATGATATATGAATTCACGGGGTGGATTGGTCTTGGGTTGAGTTGGACTGCACGGCTTGGCTTATGTAGACATATCGGCTTCGCTATGAGTTTTCATATCAGTTTTAACCGAATATGACTTCTAATTTGATAGAGTTCAACAAAAACATTAAATCCAGTCGCCAAAATTCTTAAAGAACGATCGTTAATAATACAAAAATAGGACACAATTTCCCGTTATAAATTTGTGACGCCTTAGGCTTAATGTCCATCATTGCAGGAGTGAAATTATTACATTGGACAATCTAAATATTGCGTACTCTGTTTTAATCATCGTTTATTACATCAAAATTAATTTTAAAAAATGACATTTTATGTCGTCTTTGTGAAAATGTACAAATCACGTGATATTACGAATGCACTTTAGATCCATAGATATCTAATGTTTAGATCTGATCCGCATTTACTGAGTACCCATTTACTAATAATAGTTAGCATTCAGAAACTTCTCGGATAGTTCACCTTGCAGGCTAAAGCATGTATACCGTCTCATTTGGCTATCACATTTGTGAACGCACCACCTATCGCCTCCAAAACAGGAGAGCGAGCAATATCACGTGATTCATATATTTTCGCACGCCATTTATTTTCAAATTTCAACTTTTTCTTGACCTATTCCTAATTTAAGCCCACCCCTCTCGCAAACATGTTGGTTTGGAAATAAATTGAACAGCTTGCCGTAATAGAAGGCTACGCTACAAACATATGACAAATACGCAGAATACGGCACGACAGTACAATTTTCGCGATATTTCGATTTTTTCAAAATCATATCGTAAAAGATCGTGGCTGGGAAAAAATCGCGATTTTCGATAATATCGGATAATCGTGCAAGCCTACATTCAAATAGCTATAGCAAGTTGGTTAATAGTTTATTAGGCAATGAATATGTTATCAAAATATAAGAATATCTACCCGTGTGTGCACTGGTGTGCTCATTCCGAGGTAAATCACCAAGTGTTGATTGTATATTGTATCCAAGGCAACGGGCGGAATATGTGATCGCTGTAATGTTATGGAAGACGAAATTAATGTGTATTCAATGGCCACAAATATGACATTGAATTTATATAGATATAAATAACAATTTTGAAAGAGGGAAGTTATGCGTTCTGGATAAACCTGTTCTCAACTCCTTAAAACGACAAGTTTCTTGTGATATAAGAAATATTCTGTTGAATACTTGGAAACTAATGGAGAAATCCAGTCTCGCAGTCAAGCATATGACTTCATAACCAACTACGTCACGTGCAGGCGGACGTCATACTCATTTACGTCATGAATGACGCGATTTAGTCCGTCTTAAATGCTTAATAGTCCATCAAGTTGTACGAATTGTATATCGTTACTATTTAAAACAGAACCCAGTCAAATTAGTTTAAAGCTATTCCGCTATAATTGTCTGGAAATTGAGATTTAGAGAGGTCATGGATTGATTGATTCAAACACTGGCAAATCGTGGGGATGGGGATTTAGCTTGTGATGGGCAGGGACCTAGCTAAAACTGTATTTCTCCATTGTACGGGGAGATGTAGCTGACACAGGCAGCAACAAGATTCAGTCAAATTCGCTTTAAAATATTCACCCGCCTGTCTACATAGTTGCCTTAAATGTACAGACACTGGCGTTTCAATGGTTAAAGTGTTAGAAAGGGTATTGCATATTTTCAATTATCAAGAAATATTTACATGCATAATAATACATACATTTACAAACACAGTGTCATGCTCACCGTCTCTCAATGGATGAATCCAATTTTAGCTATTTCCCGCCCATCTCTAGCTAAGCTCCACCCACGCGTTGCCCGTGTTCGGATCGATAGAACCCTGAACTCCCTGAATCTCAATCGCCTCAAACTATGCTGCTAAGCTGTTCAATATTTTGAAACTAAATTGACATGTTGTTGTTGCTGCCTATGGCAATAACAGCGTCCAGTCAAATTAGTTTGAAAATATTCAACATAATAGTTATTAAGTAGTAAAGACATACAATTCCTACACATGACAGACTATTAGGAGTTCCTGACGGACTTAAGTACGCCATTCATGGCGTATTTGATTGTGACGTCAGCATACATGTGAGGTAATTATGACGTTATATATTTGACTGACAGACTGGATTCCTCATCTGTGATGTTGCATAGATACGATACAACATTTCATGGCAAGCATTTTCTGACGTGGTTTCCTCTATAAATATCACAATAGTTTACTTTCAACTATCACCTAATGGGAGTCTCGTTGGCACCATTTTGTCTCTATCAATGCAAGGCCATGACGTCATATATGCACAAATACAAAACATCCTTTATGATGTAATAGCTATCTTATTTGGTATTTTTTCAATTAATTTAGACTGGAAGTTCTTAAATGATGTGCAAATTCATTTGTTCATAACTGATGCAATTATTGGGGGATTTTCTGTTGTTGTGATTTATCTGAATGTGGTTAAATTCAAATATTCTAAACGATTCCTTTTACAAAATAAGCTCATTGTTATCTATTTCCATGATCTGCCCATAAATGTTACAGTTTTACATATGTCCCGCACATCTTTATATAAGCTCCGCCCATATTTTTCCCGTGCTGGCGTCGATCTATACATGTAAGCTATGTCAACAACAGCGCCCGATCAAATTAGTTTCAAAATATTCAAGAGAATGGTTATTAAATAGTAAAGACATACAATTCGTACAACTTGATGGACTATAAAGCGTATGACGGACTTGAAAACATCAGTCATGACGTAATTGATTGTGACGTCAACCTATATGCTACGTAATTCATTATGACGAAATATATTTGACTGACATACTAGATTCCTTTAGTTTGGTCAGATAAGTGCACGTTTTCATTGATCGGGTTCAGAGCAACATCCAATATAATAGGGCATCTAGATAGAGAATTTAAATATCTCAAACTGTTCAGGAGATATTATATTCTTTGTGTTGGAAACCAATACATTCATATGGGGAAATTAGGTTTGAAATATTTTACATACAGAGTTGCTCATTTTATGTGGGTTTTCAATGGACTGAAACAATAGATGTACAGTTCTAGTGTAAATTTTATATAGCCAAGTTGGTCTGTATATCGGACATCACTTACAATGTTTTAATATTAATTTATACTTTGGCATGCTTGGTACCACCGATTCCCTCAACTATGTGTACACTATATGTATCACTTTATACTTTATTGCAGTAAGAAACGGTAAAGGATCCTTGAACCCTGACAAACTAGAAACGCCAAATCCTCTATGGTATAAGGAATAGCATGTTGACAGCAACACGTTCTGGTAAAATTAGTTTTAAAATCCTCAACAACCTCCCAGTATTGTTGTCTTGGAATTGAAAAACTACAATTACAGAAACATATATATCTCATGTTGTCTATCAGTCAGTCTGTCAGTCAAATCTTCAAAATTTCTGACAAATATGACTAAGTCACATCTATTGCGTAGCGCACTTGTTCATCAAAGAAACACAAAATAAATGAGTGATGAGATGTATAATTAAAGACATATCCAGAAACATGTGCTCGAATAAAACAGTCACATGACATTGAGTAATAGGTTATTAGACGATGCAGGCGTTATCAAAACACAATAATTTCTACCCGCATGTGCACATGGTGTATTCGTTCAGTGCTAAATCACCAAGTGTTTATTGGAAATTGTATCCAAGGCAATTGGAAGAATATGTGATCGCTGTAATGTTGTGGAAGACGAAATTACAAAAAATATGAAACAGGAAAGGTATGTCTTCGCCATAGCCTTTCTTAAAGCTCTAACCATTACACACCAAAAGAAGGACATATTCCCTGTGTGTTGAATGTTTGGTACCAAATATGACTGGAGGCCATAGCTACCATAGGCTGCCATATTATTTGTATTGCAAACCAATCGTTCAGAGTAAAAATATGGGAAGTAGTTTTGAAATATTCATCATACAGATAAGCTCATTGTTTTTATTTTTGAAAGAGCAATGTACATACAGACTCGCAGTCACTGGACCAGTCACTGCACATATGCTTACATACTACATAACGAAGTCTGTCTGCATTTCATGCAACATTTACAATGATACAATTTACATTTATTCTTTGGCTTGTTTGCCACCATCGGTTCCTGCACCGTCAATTTTATTGTAGCATTAGTTTTATACGTTATTGCCCTGAAAGGCACTATTCACGATTTAATACATTCATACCCGAATCAACAAATTATATATGATGTAAGAAATCTTACTGCTGATTTTGAATATATTGAAAATAATTAGACTCTGAACAACATGGTCGCTTCCGGTATACCTGTCTTGAAATTAATACACTGAAATTTCAAGTGTTAATGGGAGAATGAAATAAAGTCCTGAGATAAAGTAGTTTACATGTAACGATATTAATCCGTCTTGTGCCAAGTTAGCCCTTTAATTGTCAAGTTGGCCAAAGCGGCCGCAGAAGTGGTACTGAGCAGTATTTATTTACAGGACAAGAGGAGACTATTATTGAAAAATTACCACTAGAATGACTCGCTCGGTAATCGAGCCGGTAATTACAGAAGACAATTTTCAAAAAATCGTTTTATCTTCTCCTGAAAATGAACAGTGACTAAGTAGAAATATTGGCTTTTTTACCATTAACAAATTCATGGACATTAGAGAACACTCCAATCACCTTGAGCAATGCCCATTTGCTCGATAACAAAAGGGTATTTTTATAAATTGCATTAGCAAAGATGATAGCCCATTGCGTGACACTAGGCAACTGTGAGGTGACTGTGGTTGCTAGCTAGTGGTTCCCAATCTGCTCTTGTTGGTGACTCATTGCTATACCTAGTACACTAGGCGAACTTGATAGTGGCTTGATAGCGACATATAGCATTTCTGAGTTTGGGTTGGCAAAATTACACGAGAAGAGCAGCACTTCTCATTGCTTAGTTGGGTTTCCAGTCATCGGTGACTCGAAAATACATGAAAGATTTTAAAACATCTTCATTCACAAGCGATGAGTGGAAACCAGTGGTGAGCAGTCGTTTCCCAGTCGCGTCTGGCGAGCAGTCGCTTCCCAGTCGCGTCACCGTCGGTTCTGCCCGCACACTGCGGGTAGGCTACAGTGATTTGCAAAATGTCATCGTGTCAACATCGCCTTGCTGCAGTGTGCTATCGACTTTAATCTACAAAAATAGCCTCGTCAAATTTCCTTGGTTTAAAGCAGGACTTTGAGCACTTCGAGGCGCTGGTGACACTTAAGAGGCGTTCATAATAGCATAATTCATGTCGGTACAGGTCTGGGTGATGTCTGGCCCATGGTCTGTCGGCCGATCAGTGGATCTATCTTCCATCTGTCCATCAGTCTGTCTGTCTTTCAAATCTTTGATCTGTCTGACAAAGCGAGCTAACTCACACTTATAGCAGGGCGCTCTTGTTAATCCAGGAAACAGACAATAAACAATTAAGTACACAGCCAAGCATCGACGGACACAGAACTATGTAATGGAATAAAATAGTCATTTCAAGTTGGTTAATAGTTTATTAGATAATGCAGGGTGTTATCAAATTAAACTAATATCTATCCACGTGTGCACACGTGATGTACACAGTCAGTTTTAAATCACTATTTGTTTATGGTATATTGAAATCCAAAACAACAGGAAGCTGTATGTGATCACTGTAACGCTGTAGAAGACGAGATCAAGTTCAAGTTTAAGTTTAAATTTATGTAATGTTCAGTCAATGGCCATGAACATAACAATGGATTGATATCTAGATATAAACACCAAATATGAAAGAGGAAAGCTGTGAGTTCGGCATAATGGCGGAATCAAGTTTTAGCCTTGGCCCGCCCATCTTTAGCTAACCTCCACCCACACTTCACCCATGTTGCAATCTATCAATCCCTGAACTGCCAGATTATCAATTTCCAGAAAACTATACAGGTAAGCTGCTGAATAATATATATTTGAACCTTATTTGACTGGGTGCTGTTGCTGTCTTAGTTCAAAATATTCAACATCGTTGATGTTTATTAAATAGTATAGCCATACAATGTGTTCAACAACGATTAGTACGTCATCAATGTAACATTCCTGACGAACTTAACTACGTCATTCATGAGGTAATTGTTTATGATACCAGCCTACATGTCAGGTAGTTGTTTATGATGTCATATGAGTGAATGACAAACTGGATTCAAGAATTATGTTCTTAACAATTTAACCCTTCCATGCCAGAAAAGTCAACTTCTTTTTTATATAAGCAATGTGTATCTGAATAATTGGTAACTAATGCATGGGGGTGGGTATAGCAGCCAAAGGCAGTAACGGATTTCAATCTAATGTGTGTTAAAATATTCAACATCTTGTCTGTATGTAGCATTGCCTGCACTTAGGTTAAATGGATAATAAATTTATGTTCATATTTTCATTAATTTATAAATACTTCAAAATACATCTATAATTATGTACATAGAATTATAAAAACATGTCATCCCCTTCTCCCAACTGTCATGATGTCCAGATATGTCATAGACATTGCATGGCCTTACTTTTCAGACGTGTTCCTCTGTCATTATCACAATAGTTTGCTTTCAAATATCACATTATGGGAGTGTTGAGGCCACCATCTTGTCTCTATCAATGCACAAATACAACACAACCTTTATGAAGAAATAGCTATCTTATTAGGTATTTTTACAACTAATTTAGACTGGCAGAGCATGATTGATGTGCAAATCGGTATGTTCATAACGGATGAAATTATTGGGGCGTTTCTGTTGTTATGATTTAATTGAATGTGGACACATTCACATATTCTAAGCAATTCTATTATTTATAAAATACCCACATTGTTATCTATTTCTATGATATGCTGATAACTATTGCAATGGGTGAATCCAGTTTTATCTATGATCTACCCATCACTAGCTAAGCTCTGCCCATGTTTTGTCAGTATTGGGATTGATCGAACCCTGAACTCCATGAATCTCAATTTTCAGAAAACTATGTAGATAAGTTGCCGAATATTTCGGGCAGCAACAACAATCATGAGCTAATTGATTGTGACATCAACCTATATGAGATGTACTTCTTTATGACGTCATATATTTGATTGGCAGACTGGATTTCTCTATTCTGCTCAGATTCCTGCATGTTCTCATTGATCTTATTCAGGTGCAACACCACATATAACACACCATCTAGATAGGGCATTCAAATATCACAAACGGTTCGGGAGATATTATATTCTTTGCGTTGGAAACCAATACATTCACAGGAAAAATACTTGGGGAATTATGTTTGAAATATGTAACATAGAAAGTGGCTCATGTTGTTGTTTCTTTCAATGGATGATGCACTGAAACAATAACTGTAGAGTTCTAGTTTAAATGTTATATAGCCATGTTAGTCTGTATATCAGACATCACTTACAGTGTTTTAATGATAATTCACCTTTCCAGAGTAACCACCCATCATATGACGTCATAATGAACTGCGTGATGTGTACAATGACATCATAATGAATGACGTCATGAATGACGTCGATAAGTATGTCACGAACGCATATTTGAAGACACTCTATGCATTCTTGTACAAATTGTTTGCTTTTACTATTTAATAAATATTCTGTTGCATATTTTGAAACTAATAGTTACAAAATATTCAACAGCTTCCCTGTATAGTTTTCAGGAAATTGATAGCTAGGGCATTTGGGGATCGATCAATCCCAACACGGCGAAGTGGAGCTTAGCTAGTGATGGGTGGGACATAGCTAATAATGGAAAGGTCCATTTAGTCCTTTGCTTGTTTGGTACCACCGGTTCCCTCTGCTATGTGTACAAAATGTGTATCATCGGATTTATACCTTATTTCAGTAAAAAGCTGTAAAAGATCATTTAACTCTGACATACTTGAAACGCCATATATTCTGTATGATATAACGAATATTATGCTGAATATTTTAAAAACTAATTTGCCTGAGAGCTGTTGCTGTTCCATCAACTAAGTTTCAAAATTCTGACAACTTGTCATGGAATTGAAATACTGTCATCTGCAAGTTAAAGCATTAACCAATGTCCTGAAATAAAATACAATGGGTGCACGGATGTTAATCATAGCAAAATTCATACAACAGCAGCTATAAGTCATATTGTCGGTCAGTCAGTTGGTCAGTAGGTCGTTCTGTCAGTCAGTCGGTTGGTTGGTTGGTTGGTTGGTCGGTTGATCGGTCAGTGAGTTGGTCAGTCAGTCGGTCAGTCAGTTAGTCAGTCAGTTAAATGTTTTACATTTCTGACAAATCTGGCTAAGTTATGTTCTCAATAGAGTCTTAATCACGAATAACGCCATACTAGTATATGACCATACTAACGTATGGTGTTGTTTCTGATTAAATCTCTAGTGAGAAAACGGCATTAGTCACATCTATTGCATCACACACTTGCTAATCAAAGAAACAGAAAATACAGGATGAATGAGATGGATAAGTAAAGTCTGATTCAGATACATGAGCTTGAATCAAATAGTCACGTGACATTGTTTAATAGTTTATTAGACTGATGCATGGCGTTATCAAAATAAAATAATTTCTACCCGCATGTGCACATGATGTAGTCGTTCAGTGCTAAATCACCAAATGTTTATTGGAAATTGTATCCACGATAATGGGAAGAATATGTGATCGCTGTAATGTTGTGGAAGACAAAATTAATGTTAATTCAACTGACACAAATATAACATTGAATTAATATGGATATAAACAACAAATATGAAACAGGAAAGTTGTGTGTTCTCCATAAGCCTTTCTTGAAGCCCTAACCATTACACGCCAAAGGAACGATACATTCCTGTGATGTAAGGAGTATATGTTGAATGCTTGGTACCAAATATGATTGGAGGTTATAGCTACTAAAGGCTGCCATATTCTTTGTATTGCAAAACAATCTTTCAGAGTAACAATATGGGATGTAGTTTTGAAATATTCAACATACAGATAAGCTCATTGTTTTTATTTTTCAAAGGACAATGTACATACAGGCTCGCAGTCACTGCACCAGTCACTGCACATATGTTTACATACTACGTAATGAAGTCGGTCTGCATTTCATGCAACATTTACAATGATACAATTTACATTTATTCTTTGGCTTGTTTGTTGGCACCATCGGTTCCTGCATCGTCAGTTTTATTGTAATATCAGTTTTATACATCATTGCCCTGAAAGACACTATTAACCATTTAATACCAAAAACAACAAATGATATATGACATATGGTATATTGGGGTGAATACTTTGAAAATAATTTGGCTCCGATCAACGTGATCCTTTACGGTAGGTAGACTTGTCTCGAAATTGATATGCTGGAATTTTAAGGGCTAACGGGTGAACGAAATAAAGTCATGAGATAGAGTAGATTACATGTAACGATATTAACCTCTCTTCTGCCAAGTTAACCTTTCCATTGTCAAGTTGGCCAAAGCGGCCCCAGAAGTGGTATTGAGCAGTATCTAGTTACACGCCAAGAGAGGACTATTATTGAAAAATTACCACTAAAATGTCTGGCTCAGTACATTTTCAAAAAATCGGTTTATCCGTTCCTGGAAATGGACAGAGACGAAGCAGAGATGTTGGCTTTTTACTATTAGCGATTTTATAGTCAAGCCAGACAATAGATAGCGCTGCACTCGCTTTGGTGAATGCCCATTTGCTTGAAAACAAAAAGTTATTTTTTTTATCAATTTTATTGTTAAAGATGATAGATAGCACATTGCGGCGACATAAGGCAACTGCGAGGCGACTGCGATTGCTAGCTATCGGTTCCTAATCACATCCTGTTGCTGTCCCATTGTTATACCTAGTGCACTGCATTTAGGCTTGCAAAATCACGTGAGACGAGCAGCCCTTCTCATTGGTTAGTCCGGTTTCCAGTTGCCTGGCAACTCGAGAACAACAGAAAGAGTTTAAAACATGTTCATTCATAAGCGACGAGTGGCAACGAGAGGCGATCAGTCAGGCTTCCCAGTCACGTCGTCGTTGCGTTCATCCACCCACTGTCGGGGAGGGGACAGCGATTTGCAAAATGGCATCGTGTCGTCGTCACATTGCTGCAGTGTGCGATCTACTTTAATCTACAAAAAAATGCATTCTCTTCTAATTTTCTTGAGAAAGCTTTGTTTATCCGAGTAGCATGTTGAGCGCTTCGAGGCGCTGGTGGCATTTAAGAAGAGTTAATAATTTCATAATTCATGTCAGCGCAGGTCGGGATGATGTCTGGCCCTTAGTCTGTCGGTCGATCACTGGATAGATCGTCCATTTGTCTATCAGGCTGTCTGTCTGTCAAATCGTTGGCCTGTCTGACAAAGATGGCTAAGTTAAATATAGCTGAGCGCTCTAGTTAATCCAGGAAACACGCAATAAACAATTCATTACACAGCCAAGCATCGACGGACTCAGAAATATGTGACGGAATAAAATAGGAATAAAATAGTCGTATCAAGTTGGTTAATAGTTTATAAGATAATGCATGGCGTTATCAAATTAAACTAATATCTACCCGTGCGTGCACTTGTTGTACACATTCAGTGTTAAATCACTATTTATTTATTGAATATTGAAATCCAAGGCAACAGGAAGCATTATGCGATCACTGTAACGCTGTGGAAGACGAGATTAGTTCAAGTTCAAGTTCAAGTTCAAGTTCAATTAATGTTCAGTCAATGGCCATGAACATAACAATGAATTGATAGAGGAAAGCTGTGAGTTCAGCATAATGGAGGAATCCAGATTTAGCACTGGCCCGGCCATCTTTAACTAATTTCCGCCCACACTTCGCCAGTGTTGGGATCGATCCCTGAACGGCCTAACAATCAATTTCCAGAAAACTACCCAGTAAGCTATTGAATATTTTGAAACTAATTTGACTGTGTTCTGCTATGGTTCTGCCTATGGCAGCAAAAGCGTCCAGTGAAATAAGTTTCAAAATAATCACCATCATCTTTATTAAATATTAAAGACATACAATTCGCACAATCTGACGCACTATATTAAGCACTTAAGACTGACTAAATCGAGGCTTTCGTGACGTAATTGATTAGAACGTCTGCCTACACTTCACGTAATTGATTATGACGTCATATAATTAACTGAGAAACTGGATTAATGAGTTATCTTCCTAACACTTTAATCTTTACATGTCAGAAAAGATGAATTCCTTGTGATATGTTCAGTTGAATAATTAGACACGAATTTTACCGGGAGTGTAAACCGCAATAGTGAGTAAGAGGTTTCAGTTAAATTCGTTAAAAACAATATTTAACAGCATCTCTGTATACGTGCTCCGATATTAAGACATTGACATTTCAAATGGCTAAAAGGATAATAGATTTTTGTCAAAATGTTCATTATTATTAAATACTTCCATATGCTTGTATATGCAGGATATACAATGATATGTCAAGGCTTAACGAATGTTATGCAATGGAAGACAACCTTGTTTATGCGATAAATCGATATATCGTATATTATAATGTTAGAATTCTTGGTGGGTCGGTAGGATAAAACGCAACATGCACGTCCAAACATTGTTAATAATGGCAATGAAACCCGTGCAAATGTACTTTCAAAATATACAATATCGCCGTAAATTGGTTACGATTTTCCGATTTTTCTTATTGAATCTCTATTTATCGAAATATCGAGACATGTATCCCTTAATATCATCAAGTTACTGCCAGATGGTACTGCATAGCCTGGATGCAGCGCCAAAAATGCAACATATCAATTTCAATAGAAGACTCTGAAATATGGCATATACAGTATGTATGTATGGTTACTGTATTCTGTGGCTGTAGTAGTAGAAACATTATACAGCTGCAATCAGTCCTTCTTCGCTTTTGCCCACTGTGTCTTGTCGTCAGGCAAAATCCTTAGCTTCCTCAGGTCCATTCTTGACTTGAGTGTACCTAAACCTGCTTTCTTGAGGCCACCTCGTAACACGCTTAGCAGATTTATGCAATGACCTCCTCTCCTGGCTCTGTATTTGCAGGCCACAAGTAGGGAGAATTCCAAGGCTCTCCTCTGTGCTGGTGTGTCTTCTGGCATCCTTAGCACATGGCCAAACATTGACCATCTTTGCTGGGCGAGTTTTACAGGCAGCGGCGATGTATTACACATCTTGTATAGTGTGCATCGTTGGAAATTATGCTCTCTGGCCATCGGTGTCTAGTGATGGTGCGTAGGTGTTTGCGGTGGCAGGCGTCAAGTTTGTCTAGAGCTGCCATTGGAGGTGCCCAGCTGTTACAATTATACAGTATCAAGGATACGCAGGTTGCATTGTATAAACGTAGTCTTTTTTATCAAGGGCATCTTTGATCTATGAATCCATAGCTTCCAGAAGGACTGGAAAGCTATTTTTCCCATGATGCAGCAAAGCAGTGAGCCCAGGATTTTACTTTTCCTCCATGGCTCGCCGCCACGGAGTGGATCGTCATTTTCTTTAGTTTCCTGCTTTGTAGATAGGTATATGTTGGTGAACTCTGTTTTGGATTCATTCATGAAGAGATTCTCAATTTTTAGTTTGCTTGCAGCTATTGGGAGAAGTTCGTCAATTGGTTTCTTTTCCTCATCTATAAAGTCCACATCGTCGGCATATTCCATCTCTAGCGCCATGCCTAGTATTGACACCGGGGGAGTGGGGGGGGGGGGTTGGTCTTGTCGAGATTTCCCGCACGGATTTCAATGCAGCAGCCAGGTAACAGGTGAAGAGCACAGTGGATAGACCATCTTCCGGTGGGTAGCCGATTGATGTCTCAAACTCTACTGAGCATACACAGCACAGCTCACAAATAAGATCACAATCACAATCCAAACAAAATCAAAAACAGAAACATGTTAGTTAGTGCAATTCTGAACACGACGCAAGAAATTATCTGTTGAATATTCTGAACACAATTGGAGTGGAAGCCATTGTTGCCTAAGGCCATGTTCTCGATGGAGACTTAACGGGCGTAACGCAATACTGAGGTATGGCGTTGTTCCCGATTAACTCTCCAGCGAAAACACGGCCTAAGGCACCAATGTCTTCCAATCCAATTATGTTCAAAATATTTTAAAAGACGTTTTATTTTGTTTTGGCAACATGTTAGACTATTTCTAATCAGTACTGTAGCATGTGATTTCATGATTTCAACACCTGCACAGAGAAAGAAGCAAGCACGCACAGTATATTAATACATACAGAACACTTATCCTTAATGTTGAGTCGTTGGACAGTTAACCAATGTGATGCGCACGTACGGTGTAGCTCATAAATAAAACAAAAGAAACCTACTGTTGAAAATTTTGAACATAATTGGATTAGAAAATATTTCTGCCTAATTAACCAGGCCCGCGACGCGCCCGCGCGCCCGTTCCCGCCGCTGCTTCCGCCGCATTACTCGGATGCTCCATTGGCGCCAATGCCCGCCAAACAGCTGCCCGACAGGGTACGAGTTCCGCGGAGTCTCATAGGAATGAGGCGGGACTTGTTCGGCTACAAAACTCTGCCGGCTGCGTAGTGAGACGGCGGAACCTCATGGTTCACATTAGGTCTATCGCGTACTCGCTTCCAAAGGGTTTATCTCAACTGTCACATCAGAAGCTCCGCTTCGAACGTCCTGACTCTGGCTGGACTAGAGATACTCAAAGAGTGGGGTTCAGAAGTAGAAGCTTCCCTCTTCTTCTGACTCAGCCCTTTCAGAGTGGGTATCCATCATGTCGAGAGGGACGCAAAGACAAACACAACTTATACTAACGAGATAACAACTCTATGTATTGATGAAAGGATGATTATGAGGTCCTTCGACAAGTTACTTAATGCAATAAAATAATGAAATAATAATAATAATAATAAAAATCATGTGTAAAGTAAAAATTGGCACTTTAGTACTCCCTACCGGGTTTGCGAATAGCTAACTAACCTGGTGTAAATATGCAAGTTATATGAATCCACCTAGTATATCTGATATGCGCAGATGATGATCCGGTAAAAGGCTTGGCGTAAAATTATTGACTGGAGGAATAATTTGTAATTTTGATTTCCAAAAGGCTGCAGGAGGAATTCATTGGATTGATGACTTTTGTCAGAGATGAAATAATAAGAAATAATGGTGTGAACATCTCAAAAGTATTGACCTTTACACGGATTGTCCTTAGAACTGAGACTGAGGCTGAGGGTACCGCTGGTGGCTGCGAGTGCACAGACTGAATATCTCAGCGGATGACGGAGACGCAACCAGTTGCCATCTGTGAATGACACGACAACAATATTAAAGATCGGCATACTTACACATGCGTGACCTGTTGTATTACTATATGGTTGAGCAGATAAATTTCCGTTCCAACTCCACTCGAGCGACTGATTGCCAGTTTATGACTTCCGAATGACAAGGAACAAATGAGGAACTAACTTCTCTAGAATATCTAACCAGAAGCTTGACTTCTTCAATTTAACACTAAGAACATCAAAATCCAGTTCCCAACTTTTCGGTTAGCAGTAGATTCATTCCAGAGATTGTCCAAACAGCTAACGGTTTTCTGGTGTGCGTAGAAGGGAGAGATTCAGTCCAGCTAAGATAAACTGATTCCGGACAAGTCCCAACGACCTATAACGGAAACAGAGGATCCAGCTGGAATGATCTATGCGGTTTGGAGATACCCCAAGAAGCGGTTTCTGAGAAACGCAACTATTGAGCTATTATAATATACAACAAACTCTTTTAATACAGAAAACTTAATATAAGTCAAGGTTGCCGATCTCAGAACCCACCATTAACTAATACCATAAGCGTTAATTTAACATATATTGTACCAGCTTCAACCACCGTGGTGTAACTAAATTGTCGCTCCCGCTGTGCAAGGATTCAACATATTTTTGAGAACTAATGATCTTCCGTAAAAGAAGGGAAACATACGCCGAAAGTGTTGTCAACATCACATCCGTCTATGCTGTTGAGATACCGCCACCCGCGACTGTCAGTTGGCACGCCTACCAATGGACCGTTTCACTTCTCATATGACGTCATAATCAATTGCGTGACCTGTAGAATGCCATCATAATGAATGACGTCATCATGACGTCATGAATGGCGCAGATAATTACGTCACGAACGTATGTTTGAAGACGGACTATGCTTTGTTGTACGAATTGTATGTCTTTACTATTTAATAAATAGTCTGTTGCCATAGGCAGCAACAGCACCCAGTCAAATTGGTTACATAATATTCAACAGCTTACCTTTATAGTTTTCAGGGAATTGATAGTTATGGCATTCCGGGATCGATCAATCACAACACAGCGAAGTGTGGGTGGAGTTTAGCTAGAGGTGAGCGGGGCATAGCTAAAACTGGAAAGGTCCATAGTCACGTCCGGGGTTTAGTAATTAGTTGAACTATACGAGAGCCAGACCAGACCAAGCTTACAACGTGTCTGCAGGGGCAGGAGAAAGAAACGTGGCATTATAGTCAGTCGATATCCGCCACTAAATATACAAGAACGGGAATTTCTACGTATCAATGAGAAGTGAAAAATGTGTTCATATTCAGGTTATTGGACTTATTATAAATAATTGTAGAAATCAATGGTAATCAATGCAGCTATCATGCGAATATCACGTCATTATATCCCTACCCTAAATATGAAAAGGTGGTGTTGCCTAATTCTAACTTTCTGAATACTAACAGGGAATTACTGGAAATCATTGTGATAAAAATACTGGCCCAAGGACTGTATCGATTAAAAACGTGTCCTTAGGTACAAAACGGTTCTGTGTAAGGTATTAAACCCTTCCGGAATGTATGTGTGTCCGTGTTCTCGGGGAAGGGTGGGGGTGAGGTGGGTGGGGTGGGGGTTGGGGGCGGGGAGGGTTGGGGTGAATGTTCACAGTGTCACAAAAGCTCCACTCCTGAACAAAAGTGAACAGAATCACGACGAGCACCAGATGGTTAAATGTGGTGAGATCAACTTCTGAACAACTGTGAACTCTCGCCAAATGCTTAACTTCTCGGCAGCAGCAATAGTGCAAAGTGGATCCAAAAAGTCACTAACAGCCCGGATACGGAAATGTGACATCCAACATCCGTTAAACTAGCAAACGTATGCCCGTTATAATCGAAGAGAGGTCCCGCGCTCCTTCAGTGTGACGACATTAATAGTGTTTGCCAGTTGACTCCGAAACGTGACTCAGAAGAATATGCCTGACGTAGGTGCTACAGGAACAGATCACTCTCCGCAGCTCCACACTAGCTGGAAAAGCAGTCAATCTTGAAAGCTGATGCTTCTGGAATGGTCGTGGATCGCATGAAGGAATGGACCTTTCCATTGCTAGCTATTCCCCGCCACTCTCTAGCTAAGCTCCACCTACGCATCGCTCGTGTTGTAATCGATCGATATCTGAACTCCCTGACTATCAATTTCCAGAAAACTGTACAGGTAAGCTGTTTAATACTTTGAGACTAATTTGACTTGGTGCTGTTGCTCAGTCAAATTAGTTTCAAAATATTCAACAGAATATTTATTGAATAGTAAATACATACAATTCATACAACAATGCATAGCCAGTCTTCAGATATGCGTTCGTGACGTACTTATCGACGTCATTCAATACGTCATTTATTGTGATGCCATTCTACACGTTGCGTAGTTGATTATGACGTCATAGGATGGGTTGATAAAGTGGAAAAGTCTATTATCGCAAGAAGATAAGGAAGACAGGCTTGTTCTGGTTCCTTGCGAACCTATATATCCTCACGGTCTCTAAATATCGATGATGTAAAATGTAAAAGTAACACGATAGCTTGTATCTGAAATGGATGTAAGTCGCGGATCATGCGAATTTACGAATGGCCATCTTCCTGTCCAAAGTAACATAGGACAGTTCAAATGCCTTTACTAAATTTCGGTACCGTCTCGTTGGAGTCCTCATTCGCTAAACACGGCTGACTAAACGTTAACTAAGAAGGTCGAGTTTTACGAAACGTTCTCTCGGAATAACAATGTGCACTAGAAACTAATTCTTATGCCTTTCTTTTTCTAATAAACTGTTCAACGGCCGGTTTGGTTTGGGCTACTGATACTAATAAACAATATCACCGAATTTCTTCAGACGCCGGGTGGCTGTCTGGCATGGACAAGCCTAGAGGTGTTACAAAAACTTGCGAAAAACATTTCCTTCAAACTAACTTATAACTTGACTAGCACCCGACTAGTTTTAACGATGATCATTTCGGTGACGTAATATTGTCCGCGCAGAGAGCAGGCGAAGATGGAAACCGTATTTCGAGATGGATGCAGCTCCTTAAGCTCAAATGCGATGGCCGCCGGTCCCTCACTATAGAAGAACTTATAAAGATATCCTTTTTATACTCAGGCGCCTTAATTTCAGAAAGACGCGCTAGAAGATGGAAGGCCCAATTAGCGTGGATAGGATGGTGCAGGAAGTCAGCCACGTGACAATTATCTACGCGCCAAGGACTTATTCCTTTAAATAACATCCCAAGCATGATGGCTAGACAACTTCTGATTCGTGATGACCGACACGATTATACATCAGCAAACTGTAAGCATTTCTCTTGACAATGCTGTTACAAGGAAATGCCGATTAAATTTAATATGCCTTATTAGTGCAATTTAAAGTGCAGCTGACATGTAGATCAGACGATTGCGACTGCACGCCCTGTTAGTGCAAAGATGGCATGACATTCTCGGGAACTCTCGCCCAGCCACAGTGCTTGGCAGAGTACACACGAACACATAACACGAGTCCGGTTACACTCTCCGCCCGCGGAGAGCTGGCCGACTCCGAATTTTTATTACACTAAGGCAGCGATGTCTTCCAATTGAATTATGTTCAAAATATTTCTTAATTCGTGTTTCCATATTGTACTAACTAGCATGTTTATGTTTTTGTTTTGGACATTGGAAACATGTGAGCTGTTTTATGAGCTGTACACTGGAGGTAGAAATTTTTCATTTAAATTTGATGGTGCTAACTTATTGCGGCATCGTAATGGTGTAACTATAGGGCTATACATCACGCGCGTTTACCAATGGACAAGTAAAGCATAAATGAAGCACATGGATGTTGACCGTTGCTTCTTCACCATATAATGCATATGTATCATCTTGTTCATACAACACGAACGATAATCCGAAGGTTCACATTTATGCTCCAAAGTAGGAATCCAGTTTTATTATTTCCCGCCCATCTCTAGCTAAGCTCCGCCAACATTTCGACGTGTTGGGACCGAGCGATCCCTGAACTGCATGACTATCAATTTCCAGAAACTATACAGATAAGCTGTTAAATATTTTGGAAGCAGTTTGACAAGGTGTTTTTGTTGCTGTAGCCCAGTCAAATTACTTTCAAAATATTCAACGGCATGTTCATTAAATAGCAAAGACACACAAGTCGTACAACAACGCTTAGTCCGTCATAAATTAAGTGATGAAATTATGTCATTGATTACGACGTCACACGTCACGTAGTTGATGATGACGTCATTTGATTGATGAATAATCTGAAAATGTCCATTGTGAGATCGATATGTCTCTTAAGCATTTGACGTCATGATAATAACACGTCACTTATTAGTTAATGTCACACTGAAATGGCAATAGGTCAGACAGGAAGGGGCAAGGGGCAAAGCTCCAAAAAGGCATCGTGGAACCAAGAAAATACGATTGTAGGTTTATGTATGACATATTCTATCACATGACTAGCTAGTATAATGTGACGTCAGAATATTCGTCAAAAATTCTATTTTGTTCGATATGCGGTATTATTTTGCTGTTTGCAAGAATCCTAGAAACTTTATAAACTATGGGACACAAATGACTGAATTGATATCATAATTTCCCTAGCTACTGATTATTTATGGAGCTGCTGTTACAGTAATTAACACGCTCTCAACATGGTTCCTGAAACAGATGCCCTTACAGATGCCATTCTTAGTAAACACTCCCTCCAAGCCGTACAGCCTGATGCAACCTTTTCTGAGTTCTCCATTATACAGTCCGTAGAAAAACGGGTTTAGGAGACTATTCATGAATGATAGGAGCTCGAGATAGCTGAGGATATCCTGGGCATATGGAAAATATGTGTTCACCCAGAAAAGGTAGAGCCGGAATATGTGCAATGGCAGGTGGAGAATAGAGAAGGTAGTTGTTAGAATGATAAGTATTCTTACGATCTTTCTAGTTTGTCGGAGACGTTGTTCCTCGTTATTCGTCTCAACTGTCTTCTTAGAAATTGTATAAGAAATACCGGCATAGCAGAAAGCCATAAGGAAGCATGGAATTGCAAAAACAATGAAAAAGTCAAGAGTGAAAAGAATGCGGTTTAACGATATGTTTTCTCGCTCGACATTACAGGTGATAACTCGGCTCACCACGCCATCGTCTAGGAACTCTTCTACATGGAGACTGAAGACAGTTGGCACACGAATGCCATAAAGTCCGGCTACGATCCAGATGACAATGATCGCCCGACCTACACCGGTAAATCCCAGTTTTGGCTTCAGAGGAAATACCACTGATCGGAAACGGTCACTCGCAATAGCTGACACTGTAAACATACTGGTCGCTGTTGCGGTATATGCTGCGTAATGGCAAAGACGGCATACGGTAGTGGACATATAACTCTCATCAAAGTATCCCGACATCAGACCTGGGATGACAAATACACCGACACAGATGTCAGCAGAGGCAAGCGACACAATGAACATATTGTGCTGTGTTCGCAGCTGTTTGAATTTGAGGATAGTAGCAAGAATAGTGGTGTTTAATACGAGAATGAATGCCATGGTAACAGCTAATAATGCGATAATAATTCGCGTCTGCTCCTCAGACAACTCTGCTATTGGTTCACCTTCGCCCTCTCCTTCACTCTCACTATTGCCTTCAGGCTCGCCATAGCCAACTTCTTCACTACTGCCCTCTGGTTCACCTTCACTGCCGCCTTGATGTCCACCTTCGCGTTCGCCTCCAGACTGCCATTCTCCGTTTGGTTGCGACTCACTTTCTCCAATAGCTGCCAATTCGTTTTCTCCTTCACTGCCGACTTCTCCTGCACCTTCCTCTGATTCTCCCATGCGGTTTCCGGTAGATCCTCCTTCGGCCTGAGGTTCTATATCTCCTCCCATAGGGCCTTCGTCAATTTTAGTGTTAGAAACGGCTCTTTTACCATGCCCCTTGACCTCTAACATTTTATCTGCTTCTGTGTCACCTTCACCATTCCTCTCTTCATCATTTTGAGTTTCTCGCTCTGTTACTGAACCGGCCTCTGTCTCTTCACCCACATTTCCTTCAGATAAAGCTACAGGGTCGTTCTTGAGCATGTTCTCCTCTATGATCTCTTCACCACTATCCTCACTGTTCAATACATAATTAGACGACTCTGCCATATTAGTAGGTTTACCTGCATGGTTACCTTCTTCATTGGACGCCACAGTTACTGATGGATTGTCATGCGTTTTCTTGCGTACGGATCCTTCATTTGATGCTCCCATGTGCAGACAGATATTCTGTAACCCGGTGATAAGACGATTATCGCAGTATTTCGATGCTCCGAGTAAGTTATTCAGTTCTCTATATCTTTCAAGCAAACTACCATCAGAAATACTAAAACAAAGTTGGCGCTGTGTAGCGGTAAATTGTATCATGTCACAGGAATGGTCATCTGAAAACTGGCGAAGTTGTTCCAATATTATTTCCGGCGACATAGCTAAGCAACAAAATACAACATCTGGTGTGCCATCTAGATGGCCGAGAATGCTTTCACCATGGTTCGCCTCATTGGAAATTGATGTTACTTTATTATTGACCGACAAGTAACTGGCGGTGGCTTCCATGCTATCATCATAGACACACTCTCTTTGCATGCCGGAAATTAGCGCATCGTTACAATCATGCGAGGCACCAATATGCTTGCTCATTTCTATGTAGATATTTAGCATAGGACTCCCATAAATATTGAAACATATTTGGCTTACTGTAACTGTATATTGCAAATTTTGACACGATGTTGCCACATCTATTCCACCAGTTAATTCAGCTACCTTTTCCCATGCATTTTCCTGGTGACAACAAAAGATCGCGTCGGGTGTTCCACGTTTCGCGAAAATAGAAGTTGTCTGAGGACTGGAACTCGGCTGGAGAAACGGGTTTGATACTTCGGATCCCAAGGCATATCCTGTTCTTGAGATTAAGGTCAGGTGTGAGATAAGGCAGAATGAAATAATAATAAGCTCTGCCACGTTAGCCATTTTAAGAGTGTTCTGCAATGCCTCTCCAGCTTAAATGGTCGGCCTCTAACGAGTTCTGGGCAAGTTCTTTTGACATGTAGCCATTCTGGATGGTGAAATTACCATGGCATGAGAATCTATGGAAAAAAAATATAAAAGTGAATAAAGAACAAATACACATTTACTTTTTATTGGACCGGGTCAAATGATGATGTCATCCTGATCAAATAACACTATTAGAACCCATAAGTCCCAAGATTCCGATTGTAAGAAAATGATACAAGTAAACTATCGGTTAATCTGACACTGATCTGACAAGGATCGGCTGCTGCTATATATACCCAACTCAATTAGGTTCAAAATAGCTAATATAATATTTTTACACTGTATATGAATTTTCCTAATTGGGTTTCCTACGTTATAGGGTTAAACATGAAATAATGAAATCTAGAACATGTGCGACGCCTATATATTTGTCCATGCGCTCATACTACTCGCCTTAAATAAATAGCTAGCTAAGATGAGAGATTTTCCAATGCGAGGGATAAGAATAAAAAATGGTTCCTCGAGATAATAACTGAGGATTATCCTGGCTATTACAAGAAGCTAGTTCACCCCCACTCCAACCAACCCGTCCAAGTCCGCCACACCCACACGTTAGAAAAGCTGCAAATTACATGGCCAGCAAAAACAACTATTTGGAATAATCATCACGTTTTTAAATCTTCAGAACCTCCTTCTTCCCAAACAAAATATAAATTATTTTCCATTGTCAAGTTTCTACAGTCATAATCTATTTCACTTATAATTCACTCATGGGTAAAAGGACCATATGCAACCAAGTAAATGCGCATTTGTCTCGTTTTAAATACTAGACCGTTCCCACATTAAGGTCATTACGGCGGGATTCCCACTACAATCAACGCTCAGAGCACTGCTGCTGGATGGTAAAGCGAAGAGCAAGCGGCTCACCCGATTAGAGTTACTATCGCATCAAATTACAGCGCAATTTAAGCCATTCGGATGGTAAAGTAAAATCACAGTATTATTGAAGTCATACATTTTGGAAAGAGCATCCAATTGCATAAACATTATTAGTGTATTGTGTTTTAAATTTTCACTAGTTTATTTGCAAATAGATTAATTAACTCGAGTAGACAATAGGGGGTGTTTTAAAATTACAATTAACTGGATAAGACGTTTTCAAAAATATAAAAACTACAACAGAAATCTATGGAAAATTGACATAACTTTCCGATGATGTATGACTTCAACAATATTATGAACCTAGTACTTTATACAAACTGTTTAACGGGCGTTGTATTTTAGTGCAATAGCAACTCAATGCATGTCAACTGCTTGCTTTTTTTATTTTACCAGTCAAAAGTGGTTTGAGCAATGCATTGTGGGAAGGTATTTTCCTAAAATATGCCTATGCGGGAACGGTTCAATATCATCATGTAGTTTCGAAAATATAATAAACCGAGTGCAGACAAACAGACACATAACATGGTTTCTATCAGAAATCCTAGTGGCTTACCCATATTATCATAAAATGTAATCAAGAAAATTCCTAATTTCTCATGGGATATGTCCATTTTCGTACCAATAGAATATTATATTTGAAGGTTTATCACTAAAATGACTGGCTCCGCTTTCGGGCCAGTCATTCTAGTGGTAATCCTTCAAAAATAGCCTTTTATTGGTCTGTAAATGTACATTTCTTAAGACCACAACAGAAGCCGTTTTCTCCAGTTTCTTGTGTGGCACGCTATCATGATCTCAATATTAGCTATGCGTACTTACCCGGGAACAATGATCACATCGTGGCGTCCTTCCTGTTGCTACTGACTGCATATTCTACACACACCCAGCTAAACAACTTTCGCGGATAAAGTATATGTACGTATTATATATCATACCGGCATCAAACGGTTATTTGTGAGAATTTATAATCCCTTAATGGCTAATGGGTATATTCTTTACACAGTGGTCATCAAAGACGTACATAGATTATGGAAACACATGGATCCATACCTTCGTCATAATTGTCTATAATAATACAGGAGAAATCGAAGAGAAGGGAATACAGGCAAACTAAGACAATACCGATTTTTACTTTCAATTTATTCATATACAGGACCTTTCCAGTTTTATCTATGCCCCGCCCATCCTTAGATAATCCCCGCCTGTTGGGATCGATAGATCTATGATCGCCTGTGCTATCAATTTCCCAGAAACTATAGGTAAGCTGTTGAACATTTTGAAACTAATTTGATTGAGTGCTGTTGCTGCCTATGGCAGCAACATCACCCAGTCAAATTAGTTTTAAAATATTCGACAGAATATTTATTAAATAGTAAAGCCATACTATTCGTACAACGTGTCGGACTATTAAGCGTTTAGTACGGACTAAATCGAATCATTCACGCTATAATTGATTATGGCGTGATCCTACACGCCACGTAGTTGCTTATGATGTCATGTGACATCACGTGATGGATGGATAAACTAGAAGGATCCATTATCTTGTGCGCTCATTACAAATTCTTAAACATTCTTACAAGCTTCCACGTGGGGAAAACATGTTTAACCCTGTGAACGTGAAGGGCATGATACGAAGAATCTGGTTGTTTTGAATATAGCTTTATTGGTAGTTGTTGATCTCAGTAGCAGAATATGATATTTACGGCACAACATGTTTTGTCAAATTATATGTAAAAATAATAGGTTAAATCATATTATGTCAACTTAACCATTTAATTGTAAAACTGGCCAAAGGAGTGTCTTCAGTAGTGTTGAAGAATGTCCATTTGCAGGCCACGAGAAGACTATTTTTTGTTTTAATTTACTACTGGAATGACTGGCTCAGTTACCGAGCCAGTCATTCACGTGATACACTTTTTTTTTAAATAGCATCCTCTTGGCCTGCAAATGAATACTGATTATGTACAAATTTGGATTTTCTTGAGGATATAATGTTTAAATAGCTTTCATTTACAGGACAACTGAAGGACTTTTTTTTTTAATTTCTTCTCTTAGCCTGCAAATGGATTGCATTCAATGAGCAACACTTTCTTTTTTTTCCTTTTTTTTTTTTACAAATCTTGACCGTTAAATGGTTAGTTAATAGGCCTATATAAGCGGTATATTGAGCGCTGTGAGGCATTGTTGGTACAAGAGGGGATAAAATATAATTTTACAGTCCACCGTGTCCATAACAGCTACCTGAGTTTAAAAAGAAATACACGAATGTCAGATAACTGCGAGCCTATGCTGCGTAGACAAAATGTTTGACCGACGCACTGCTATTGACGGCCAGATATGCCGACAATGGAGCGATCTGGTCCGTTACCCGAGTATCTGATGTCATATTTAAATAAGTCACTTGTTGGCTGATGTCGCAATAAAAGGTTAGTAATCCCATCGCAAAACTGGCAAAAGCGAAAGTGTCTGAATTGTTTTTGGGGAATTTACAATACTGTAAAGGCAGAGCAGCTTGTGACCTTTGTTGTCATGCGAAAGTCGGTCAAAGATGGAAATGAAGATATTTAAGACTTGTACCATTGTTTCGTGTCCACTGCCTATGGCAGTAACAGTCGCCAGTAAAATTAGTTTCAAAATCTTCTACCGATTAGCTACTTCATTGTATAGTTTATAGTCGCCTAGAAATTAAAATCTTGGAAATTCAGGGTTTATAGTGCTAACCTTTTGTACCCGACAGGCCAAAACACCAAACTCCTTGACGATTTTATAAATATTCTGTCGAGTATTTTGAAACTAATTTGACTGGGAGCTGTTGCTGTCATAGGCAGCAACAGGTTCCTGACAGATTAGTTTCAAAATACTCAACAATCTACCTGTATGATCGTTTTAAAATTACGATTCTGGGAATTCAGGGTTCAAATTGTAAAAATATACGTACACATTGGGCGGAGGTTATCTAGAAATGTGCTAGGAATAGCTAGAATGAGATCTCTCTATTAACCAAAGCGGTGCTGCATTGATGTTCGCAGTTCTCAGGAACTAGCTACTTTCCTGACCACTCCAAAGACCTTTAGGTCCCGGATTATCATGTGTATTTCCTGAACGTGGATGGATTCTGTAGTCGTAATTCCCTGGCATGTTAGCCTATGCTTCACTCATGAGTCATAATGCAGAGGGAGAAACGTGGAAAACCACGACGAACACGGCCCTTCCTGTCCTAAGAGATAGACAGGAGATGGACACGTTTTATCGTAGGTGATAAACGGGCGAGCGACACTTTTTCTCCCAAGCGGTAGTCAACTCTGACAGAAGGCTCGTCCTCCAAGAGATTTGACGAGGGACCAGTAAACCAGATTGATTATAGAAACTATACGGTGGCGTTATTCTAAATGAAGAGAGAATGGATTAGGTCCAGCACTTGCCCGAAATGGACCATGTTTGAAAGACCCTTTTGAAAGACACAAGATAAGCCACAAGGAGAAGAAAATGGCGTCTTCCAGCACACAACTTTTCACGACAGACACACCTTCTGCGATCACTGACTGGCACATTTATTGCATTGTCGGAACATCACGGCCCGGACTTTCGCCATGCAAGCTAAATTCAGGAGTTAGAAAATTTGAAGAAGTCCACACCAGGCCCACGAAAATCACGCGTTCTTGCGGTCCGGGGCAACCACTTTTTACTGCAGGGAAACCAAATCTTAACACACAGGTTGCTTTAGGGGCAACATAGAAAATGTGTTATTTTCAGCGGCTGCATAAGTACTCATGGTGAGTATTTAGTTTGTTCAAGAAAATTTTAATTTTCTGATAGAAAATTACCAAGAGAAGACGGTTATCGAGCCAGTCATTCCAGTGGTGACTCTTAGAAAATAGTCTTCTCTTGGCCTGCACATGGTCATTTCTGAAGACTATAGCAGAAGCCGTTTTGGCTGATATGAGTGTTAAAGGGTTAAATGATTGAGTTGGTATTCACAAGGATTGTGTCGTCTGTATAACTTACAACAATACATATTTTCAACATAATTAAGTCTACAGAAATGCGCAACCTGGAAATACAGTCGGACAACCTAATTTAAATGGCGTAATTGCCCCTGGGGGCATCACAATATTTTTCTAATTTTCGAACCCTGCACACTCTTTATGAGAGAACACAATCCTTTCACAGTTGATGAGAAGAAGCTGAAACTATCGCTACATGATTGACCTTTCCAGTTTATCCACCCCACGTATGACGTCAAAATCAACTACGTGGCGTGTAGGATTACGCCATGAGCAATGACATCATGAATTACGTAGATAAGTACGTCACGAACGCATACTTGAAGACGGACTAAGCGATGGTGTACGGATTTTACGTCTTTGCTGTTTAATAAACATTCTGTTAAGTATTTTGAAGCTAATTTGATTGGGGTCTGTAACAGAACCCAGTCAAATTAGTTTAGAAATATTCAACAACTTACCTGTACAGTGTCCTGGAAAAATGATAGTTAGGGCCATTCAGGATAGATCGATCCCAACACGAGCGAGATTGTGGGTGGAGCTTAACTAAGGATGGGCGGGACATAGCTAAAACTGGAACGGTCCATTGAGCATAGAGCGGCATCGTGTTGCAGTTGGTGATGCCATTAATATCCGCGAGTGGGAATTCCCGAGAAGCTGAATGACAATGAATGTGTTGACACTACACTGAAAGGTTAGAGCTGGTTGTGACTTTTGTTGCCATGCGTCAAATTTGGGCATGGATATGTTCATAAATCTTCTCAAGGGCTGGACCTTTGCGTAACACTACCATTGCCTATATTTCCAGACACCCGTGCAATAGTGGATTTGAATATAAGCTTGCTACAGCATTTCAGCGCTCTTCCACGGTGATGGTAGTAGGAGAAAATCTAATACATCACAACTGGCATATTTTACAGTAAAAAGAGGCAATATACTTGTACAGAGGCACTAACATGAATGGGTCAATGGTGAATAAGTCATTAATTTCGTAACCTTAATACAACATACAATTGCTATGTAGTTGGTATCATGGCTGGATGAAATTGTGGTCTCTCTGCAACATGCGTTCAGGCTAGAAACAGTGTGACACATCATGGTCGCGTAATCGGCACCGTGTCGACTTTTGTCCATTACGGTAAAATCAGTTTTCTGCACACCATGTGATAGCCCTGGCCTAGAGGTAGCGAGTCTGACTCGTAATCTGAGGATCATGGGTTCAGATCCTACCTGCGCCTGCTGAGATCCAAAAGGTCGAAATCTATCATGCAATGGATGTGTGTAGGTTACTGGACCTGTATTAGGCCAGAAACGGGCCGTATTTGCCCGGTGTTGCTCAGCTACTGACCGAGTAAGCTGCCGTACCAGGTCAGCGACATTGTTGATGCCGCTTAGATCACAGAAACGGGCTAATGGATTGTTTTATCTCAGTGATAAAAAGATGCAAAACAGTTTTTTATATTCTTCTATAAATATAATAGAATATCTATTGTTTAAAAAGCATTTATGTAGAAAATTTATATAAATAGCCTACTGTGTAAGTGGCTGGGGGTAATCATACCGAGAGCAGACCACGCCTTCCTACACTTTTACACCCCTCGATATGCTCCCTACTGGGAGTTGCGCTGATAGATGAAAGCTAGTAAAATCAATGCAATGATGCATATTACGCTTGGAAACATGAGAATATCGTATGGGTAAGAATAAGCTATAGTGGCGTTTGTAGTAACAGTGCGTGCATAATTTCACGTACATGTGTGCGCATGTGCGCGCGCTTGCGCAGATTTTACAGAATCATATTTAGGGTGATGTTATTTTTGCACCGACTAACATAAAATTATTGATTCTAAGCATTCTCAGACGAGCAGAGAGTACCTGCTCGATATAATAACAAAAAGAACAGACAGATGAATTAGTAATAATTATAAAAATCGAATTGCTTATTGGCATTTCTGGAGCACAAAGCGATTCAGGACGCGGCCACCGCGCGGGACTGTCACATCGATCTGCAGATTACACAGACTCGGCTTGTTCACTGGGTCATCCTCCTAACGAGTAGAATTAACGAGCTTTGGCGCGTGGATAACTGATGGTAATTCACGTAGCTCGAGTGACAGCGCGGCTGAAGAACCGTCGAATTTTACGCATAGGTTGGTTACAAAATATATTATCATATTAATTTAATCCTTTGAAGGCAGCAACAGCACCCTGTTTTTAAAATAATCAACACCAAATTTCTTACATTATGTACAACATTTCGTTTCTCGGTTCAAATGGTTAAAATTGTTTTACCTCGTCAAGGGACCACCTGTGTTTGACCATGAACAGATGGCGGTTTATTTAGCCATGTAGGCTAAAGCCTGTTTTATAAGTCGAACTTTCTGTCGCCCCGCACTAATGACGACTGGTTGATTTATATAGCGGACTCTGCCATTTTCAGGTAGATTTAGCTGGCACGGCAATAGAGAAGTTCGACTTATAAATCGGGCCTTAGAAATTTGCTGCGTAAAATAAACCGTCTCGCATTAATTTAACCTGTTAGCGACCAAGCGGGCCAAAAGTGTCTCTTGAGTGGTCGTAGTGAAAGTCTATTTACATGAGACCTTTTTAGAAAATTTGTCACTGAAATCACTGGCTCGATAAAAGAGAGTCACTCCAGTGGTAAGTTTTAACAAATATATTCATCTCTTGGCCTAAACACGTACTAAGTAGAACGTTTATCTTTTTACCATTAACAATTTGAATGTCAATTCGACTAAAACGGTCTCTGGGGGTAAATTTACAAAAATACTATTTTCTTTGCCTGAATAAATTAAAATTTTCTTGAATGAAAGGTATTGACTCATGGGTAATTGATATGAGGAACATTTTGAGCACTTGGATACCGGAGTGGTTAACGTACTACGTGATTACGTAACTAGCTGCGCGTGTGAGGTAGCGTTCGTCCCGGCGTTCGTGCGTGCGTCTGTTTGCACATGTATGTATTGCGAAGGCGTATGCCTGCATGTGTGGGTGTCTATGTTTATTACATAATTAAAAAGATGTGAAAGCTAATAGATTGTAATCATATCCTGCAACCAGTGGATTGTAAATTATATATTTTGAAAAATGCATTGCTACCGTTTTCATGTAATATAATACATATATTTGCTGTTTTAATTGGAATGGGGATAAATCTCATTGCAGCTATCCCACTGTGTCGCCGGAAGACGGACTTAACAGGGATCTAATTAGCAATCATCCTCACATCGGATTGCTAGCTTGTACCTGGAAATAACCGACAGATTCATCAATGGTCTTACAGGTAACGTGTTAATTGATGAATCCAGTTTTAGCTATGCCACGCCCATCTCTAGCTAAGCTCCTCCCACGCTTTGCCCATTTTGGCATCGATCAAACCGTGACCTCCCTGAATCTCAATTTTAAGGAAACTGTACAGGTAAGCTGTTAAATATTTTGAAACTAATTTGACTGGGTGCAGCTGCTGCCTATGGCAGCAACAGCGCCCAGTTAAATTAGCTTCAAAATATTCAACAGAATGGTTATTAAAGAGTAAAGAGCTGTAATTCGTATAACTTGACGGACTATTAAGCGTTTATGACGGATTTAGATACGTCATTCATGACTTAATTGATTGCGACGTCAACCTATATGTGACGTAACTCATTATGACGTAATATTTTTGACTGCCCAATTTGTTTCCTCTATTGTAGTGATGTAAATGAGTAACTAAGAGGTACAAAAACACATACATTCACAGACACTTACAGTACCCACGTGTGAATATCATTGCGTCCAAGAGAAAGTTGATATTGAAAACGGTCGCCCTTAGAATTTTGCGACGTTTTAAAAATTCGATTTCATTTGAGTTTTGGGCTTTTCTCACTTTCTCTGCGGATCACGACCAAATTTTTAGAATTCGAATATACGGCCACGTCCTTTCTTGTGCTAAGATTTGAACCAAATCGGAAGAACGAACAGTTGCAGAGATATATCCATATATCCGTAATTTGATCATTTCTGCATTTGGGGTGTTTAATCTACATCACTATCAATGCCTGCAAACATCTTTGACGGTAACAGCCTTTGTTTCGTTGCCATGCGAATGGTGATCAAATTTGAGGTTTGAGCTAAACTCGGATTTTAAATACAGCTACTGACACCCACCCGACTAGACACACGCACGCACGCACGCAGGCATGTACGTGCGCACACACACCCTAACTCACTCACGCACGCACACACGCACGCACGCACGCACGCACGCACGCACGCACGCACGCACGCACGCACGCACGCACGCACGCACGCACGCACGCACGCACGCACGCACGCCCGAGTCGAATACCATGAGTGAAAATAGCAAGAAGTTGGCTGGCTAGCTGGCTGGCTGGCTGAATTGGTTGTTTGGTTGTTTGGTTGGTTGGTTGGCTGGTTGGCTGGTTAGCTGGCTGTTTGGTTGGTTGGTTGGTTGGATGGTTGGTTGGTTGGTTGGTTGGTTGGTTGGTTGGTTGGTTGGTTGGTTGGTTGCTTGGCGGTTGGCTGGCTGTTTGTTTGGTTGGTTGGTTGGTTGTTTGGTTGGCTGGTTGTTTGGTTTGACTGGTTGGTTTGCTGGTTGTTTGGTTTGACTGGTTGGTTGGCTGGTTGTTTGGTTGGTTAGTTGGTTGACTGTTTGTTTGTTTGTTTGTTTGTTTGTTTGTTTGTTTGTTTGTTTGTTTGTTTGTTTGGTTGGTTGGTTGGGTAGTTGGCTTCTCCCCTTCTTCCTCGGCCGCCTCTTCCTCCTCCTCCTCCTCCTCCTCATCATAACAAGTTATACCTAGCTGTGTATGTTCACAATGCAATGACTATTGATTGTCAGATAAACGCTCTTTGTTATCCATTGACTGTAGACATTTAATCCGTAGCGCCATTTGATGAAAGTACGACCTGATTAAACAATTTCCAATCTAAATGGAATTCATCGGTTTTTTCATTTGTTGCGGAGCTGTCATATTTCTGAAAGAATATCAATAGCTGGTGCGTGTTCTTCGATTGCCGCTCAATGGACCTTTCCAGTTTTAGCTATACCCCTCCCACCTCTAGCTAAGCTTCAGCTCCAGTTGGAATTGATCGATCCCCGAATGCACTAACTATCAATTTCCTGAAAACTATAAAGGTAGGCTGTTGAATATTTTGTAATTAATTTGACTGGGTGCTAGGCAGCAACAGCTCCCAGTCAAATTAGGTTCAAAATATTCAACAGAATATTTATTAAATAGGAAAGACATACAATTCGTACAACAACGTATAGTCCCGTCTTCAAATATGCCTTCGTGACGTACTTATCTACGCCATTCATGACGTCATTGATTATGACGTTATTCTACACGCCGTCTAGTTAATTATGACGTCATATGATGGATGGATAAAGTGGAAAGGTCTAATGTTTGAACGAAAGAATCGCCAATGAGCCTCGCATTACCTACACGCACTACCGTGTATGGCTCCCCATGAGGATATCAAGAAAGACAGACGGTCTGCATGGTCACTTACTACAACTTTTTTACTATTGTAAATAGCTGTTGGTGGCCAAATGTTGGTGGATGCGAGTTGTGGCCAAACATCTTAAAGAACCGCAGTCATTTAACTGCGCTCTTAGGTTCTCACGATCAAATATATTTCATAATATCCAAAGGCATATTTATCATATAAACAAGCCTTCTAGCCCATTCCATATTTTTCGATATGAGCGCGCGTGCCGTATTCAACGGAGTATTTTCGTGGGCTGTTGGATGCGCAACCCATTAAAATCGGCCAATTAAAA
Source organism: Chaetoderma sp. LZ-2023a (assembly GCA_034401795.1). Classification (NCBI taxonomy): domain Eukaryota; kingdom Metazoa; phylum Mollusca; class Caudofoveata; order Chaetodermatida; family Chaetodermatidae; genus Chaetoderma; species Chaetoderma sp. LZ-2023a. The sequence goes on from CM067359.1 coordinate 160,213,803, forward strand.
CATCGATTGATGTGAGCGTGACGCGTAGAGATTACTACGCGGCACTGTTTTACTATGATTTATTTACTACAATTTGTCAGTCATGAAACGTCATCGCAAAATGTCATCGTTTGACAGTTTATTAGTCGACAGCGAAGTAACGATTGATGGCCGTGGCTCCGCGATAGTCTTAGAAGAAAAGTGTGGTTTACGGCTGACATCGGCAGATTTTGTGTTTGTCACTATATTTTGCGGCGCATTCAGCATTCAGTATCTGTTATCAAGTAGTGGTGTGTCACAGTGGTGGTATCGATTTCACGAAAATCAACGATGAGAAATCCGATAAAAGTCATATCAGCAACTATGGCAAATATTTCAAAATTACAGTTTATACGATAAATACAATCTTAAACTCGGTCACTTTTCATATCACTATTATGAACATCGTTGAAAATTTATTTTCAACTCGGTCCATAATAGTGATATGAAAAGTGACCTCGTTCCAGATTCTCTATTTATTACATTGTAAAACGTCAAAAGATTACATTGTTTCACTTTAAAGAATCTTCCTTGAGAACGCGGGTTACTGGACCGGTATAGGCCTAGTACCGGCCTAGTAACCTGCGTCATCAAAACACACGTGTCATGCG